>JBBGBA010000103.1:0-450473 GCA_038088335.1 Mesorhabditis sp. LJ9110 | reverse complement strand
AATTTTGAGGTTTCTTTACGTCAATATTTAATATATCCAAAACCCCCGGGCCCAACACCGGCTTCTTGTTGAAGTACGAAAACCGTGCGATCTGCTCGAGCTCATCGACGCAAGGTGGGGCAACGTAGGCGTCAACCTGAAGCAGGAAGATGTGGGAGAAAGGGAGAGGGAGGGGGGGAGAGCAGAAAAGGTTTTAGAGAGGGAGAGAAAGGAGGGGAGAGGGAGAGAGAGAGAGAGAGAGAGAGAGAGAGAGAGGGGAGGGGGGAGAGAAGGTTACCTCGTCACTATAATACAGCCGCAATGCATTGACGGTTCCGAGGGCAGGTCTTGATGGTAAACATCCCTCGACCAGGGTTACCCTATTAAACGGTAATATAAAAGAAACAATAGCGAAACTTACGTAATATTCTCAGAACAAGCGCCATTATTTGCCGCCTCATCTAGGCCGCGTTGGCAGAATGCCTTTGCCTGGAAAAGCCTCTACTGGCAACTCCGGCTTTAACATCTGGTTTGAACTGTTCGAGTGATTGTTGATGTGAAATTAAATCCGTCGTAATTTTAGCTGCCTACTCCTTGTCTTGAATCCACCACCACCAGTCGAACGGCTTCAGCAGGGTCGGTGAGTAGTAGTAGTGCAACCAGGATCAGCATCGTATTATGCGCATCGTTCGGAGCTAAACTTTTGTTCTAAAAGTAAACATTAAGGATAAAAGCTGGTGAGAAACAAGTCTTTAATAAACAAGCAGTTCCTACGCTCCATTGAACTTTATAACTTTCACAAGAAGTGAGTTTGCAAGAAAAAAAATCCCTATAAATTGATACTTTGTCAGGTTTTCAACTGGAAGCCAATAACTTATCGAGCACCAATTAGGCTAAAAAGGTATATCTTTAATGCATGGAATGGCAAAACGAAAAATAGCGTTGATCCGTTTAAAGTATGATGCTGTACTCCATTATTTTAAAAAATAATGAAATGTTGTTGAAAAACTGCGTAGAATAAACGATGACAGATGCGAAGGATAGTTAAGCTAATTGTAAGGTATGGAATTGACTCATTAAGGTATGACTCATCAAAGCCGACATGATAAAGCGGGTCGCTAAGAAAAATCGCAAAAAAGCAAAATATTGAGCGAAAACTTGCTCGAACTTCAGACGCTATTGAATATATAGCCAAAAAACGAAAATAGGAAAGGTATAAAGTAAATTTTAATAAAGTATGTTCATCAACACGCAAAAATAAATCGATTTGGAAGGGCGGAGGAAGGAGGAAACCGGAAAGAAAAATCGGCCAAAAATAAGGTATCGATCGAAACAATCAGTGCATATACAATTAATGCACAGACCAGTGATACCTTTAATATTAACTCTATTAAGTTGTGACTCATCAAATCCACTCAAATGGACCGGTTCGATAATCTAGGGCCGAACTTGGCTATAGAAAACGCAATCCAGTGAAGATATTTTCCCCAGGGGGATGGCCCCCGTCTATCTTTTCTGTTATTGTTACCTGGGCCCTAATGAATGGGTGTGTGGTGGGCCCTAATGAGGGGCCTTCTTTCCACTTCTCTCCTTTCAAATCATTGCCTTCTGGGCGGGTATTCAGTCTTGAGTCCTCAATTCAGCAAATCCACTCAATTCTGCGAGGATTATTGAGATGAAGACGATACAGATGGATTAGTGTAGGGAATGTCTATTGTTTTCTTGCGTTTGGAAAAGAAATTATTAAATTATCCTACCTTATATAATTTGGTCGCGTATCTTTTTGTGTGTGTGTGTGTGTGTCCGGCGCCAGGCAGGGCTACTTTGCATAATTCCAAAAAATACAAATTTCCTCATTCTTGCAAGTTGCACGCGCGTGTGTGGTCGGTGAAGGGAGGGGTCCGAAGGACCAAGCTATCGGAAAGTCAAATTTCTCATGCAAAGCCGCATTCCAGCGCCCAAGGCCCGCGAAGCGGGTTTTGGGCGCTGGTAATTGAATAATAAAGATCTTAACACTATTTTCTGGATACTACTTTGAGTTAAAGGGACTGTCAAGGCATGAATATTTCCCGAAAATTTGAGAGGATTTTCCCGAAAGGATTTTGTATTGATTTAACCGGACCCGCGGTCCGATGAGCCTTGCCTTCATAGACCCCTTAGAAGGTACAAGTCGGCCGACGATACCCAAAATTGTCGATGTTGCGGAAACTCTGCGATTTGCATCGCCAACTGATTTGCGGGAGGCATAAGCGGTTAGAAATTACCATAGGTATCTACAATATTAAACGAAATGCCAAAACCAATCGTGGACTCCGCGTCATTTCCTGAAAATGTCATCTCGCGTTCCGGTTCTTCTTCTGCTCACCGGCCTTCTTGGATTCTACCTCCACACCGTGGCCGCCGACTGCTACCAATGTTTCCACGGCGTCAGGCCCGATGCCGCAACTATGGGCAAATTGTAGGGCTTTCTAAAGAGTGGACCGTGCTTAAGCTTGGCTTGAACCTGATTTGCTTAGTAAGCTTAGCTTAGGCTTAGGCTTAGCTTAGGCTTAGCTTAGGCTTAGCTTAGACTTAGCTTAATCTTAGCTTACAAGGGAACCACCTAAGGTCGAGGTGGCGTTTCGTTATGGGACCCAGCCCATTTGTGCAGAATTTTTTGCTGATTCCGAACCCGCTTTCAATTTTTGCCAAATAGCCCGATTTAAAAAGTTACGGCGATTTTAAGATCATATTTGAGCCCGCGGGCGGTCATCTGTCACGACGCCCAACATTTTTGTTTTAATATGCCAATCCATTTTAAATAGCCTATCTTGTAGGAATTTTTTTCTGATTCGAATGGTATATTTAAGTACTGCGCTACTGCCTATCGATGATCACTTATGGGAGTGTGAAATAGCCTGTATTTCACCATTTCCCCAGACAAAAAAGGAAGTCCATACCAAGTATCGTCGATTTTTTCGATTTCCAACAATTTTGAGTTCAATAGCTCATTCGATAGAGAAAAATTTTTTGAATATGCTGGCAATATTCGTTTTTGATGAATCAGCCGGGAAACGCAAAATAAATGGCTTTGAAGTTGACAAATTTGGGAAAAAAGGGAACTTTGAAGCGCTATAACTTTTTAAAACGAGCTATTTGGCAAAAATAAGCAGCGGATTCGGAATCAGCAAAAAATTCTGCACAAAATGGGCCGGGTCCCATAACGAAACGCCACCTCGACCTTGGCTGGTTCCCTTGTTAGGCTTGGCTTAGGCTTTGCTCAGGCTTAGCTTAGGCTTAGCTAAGGTTTAGCTTGGGCTTTATTTGCCTAACTTTGGCTTTCAAGGCTTGTTTGTCTTCCCTAGACTTGACCTCTTCCAGGCCGCACGCGCTCCAGGAGATGTTCCGTGCCGCGTCGCCCCACTCCAAATGTGAGGACGGCCATGTGGGACTTTTCAGTAGATGCCTATAATTACGATCAAACTACGTTAACATATTCTTTACAGCCCTCAATCCCCAAGTGCCCGGGTGACAAGTGCATGATCCTGCGCCAGGAGCAGGACAACGGAAGGGCATTCCTTCTACGCGCGTGCCACAACGCCCCCTCATTCGACGTCGGGCAGACGAAGATCGACGGGCCGGGCGGTGGGTGGTGTCCTGACGCCTTTAAACAGAGGGAAAGGTCATGGCGTTGCCTGGCGGACTTTAACTAGTTTTCGGCTGTTAGCGGGGAACCAAATTTTTCCCCGTGATTCTTTGTAGCCGCATAACAAAATATAATCCTTTTCATGGCAGTTTACATTGTTTTTAGATAGAAAAACAATATAGAAAGTAATACTTTTGACTTTTTGGATAAAAAATGCATGAAAAATGACCAAAAAGGCTAATATTTTCCGATTTTCAAAATTTTTAACCCGCTCGCATTGTCAGTCCAGTACTGTAGTTGGTAGCTAGTTCAAAACTTTAATGGTCGTTTTAACAGCGTAATCGGTTCAACCCCTTAACTCTCCCAATTCAGCCACCCAATGGGAGCTGGACTGCAAGGGCCATCTGTGCAACAAGCTGACCCTGGCCCAGCTGAAGGACGGCGCCAAGCCGATGGTCATCGAGAGGTCCATGAAGATCCGCGCCGACATGGCCCACGAGGGATCGCATGAGGAAGCCGCTGCCACCCCGGCTCCGACCAGCAGCGCCTCGTCTTCCCCTTCGACGGTCGCCATCCCCCTCTTCACCACCTTTGTCGCCAAACTGCTCGGATTTTTCTGAATTTTGTGATTAGCGCTGAAATGGAGTTGAATAAATAGGCGGAAAGCCGGATTGTATTTTGCGAGTGATTGGGTTTAAAGATGCTTTGAAGCGAATAAATCCCATTTTTAATTTTTACACATGTTTTAGACATTTCAATGTTCTTGATTTCAACTTCTTTCGTTTGCAATGTGACATGACATGACAGGTTAGTCATGTTGCGACAGCCCTTCCTTGCGACCGCCGTTTATTCATAGAAACCAGCCAAAACAGTTAATTTTCTTCCAGTTTTAATTTCGTTCCCTTTCGTTCCCTAATCATCACAAAAAGTCCCCTTTGATTCGTTCTTGTTCGCGACAAAACAAGAACGTTCGGCTTGAAAAGGGGCTCCTGGAAACCCCAAACCATTCCTGGAAAATGTCTTCTCGCGCTCCGGTTCTTCTGCTGCTCACCTGCCTCCTCGGATTCTATCTTCAGCACGTGGCTGCCGACTGCTACAAATGTCTCCACGGTTTCAACAAGGCATCTCTCCTTAAACTAAAGACAGAGTAAGCAAACCATGGCAAACGGGGACTAACAAGTAAACTTCGCCTCAGTGGTGTCAATTCAGTTTTGGGGCGCAGCTTGGGCCAGTTTATGCAGCTACTTACGAAGGGGTGCTTTTAATGACAATCGGGTTTCCGTACGGGACCAAGCGCGTCTTATGCTGAATTTTGCGCATTCCGTGACTGCTCTGAATGATCCTCGCTCAAATCTTGCAAAACGATCAGATTTAAAAAACTACGAAGGTTTTAAGTGCGGAATTGCCCCATTTTCGGGAAATTTTGCCTTTTCGCCTCGAAAAGCTTTAGAACATTTTTAATCTGATACATCTGAATTTGATAATTTTCAAAATCGTTTCGGAATCGCAAAATTCTACACAAGATAGGCTTGGTCCCGCTCGGACTCGACTGTCACTAAAGACGTCCCCTGGTTAGGCAAAACCAGCCTACACAGTTTGCTCAGAAAAACTGAGCTTAAGTTCCAATGAGCTTTCTCATGCTCTTCTGGTCCTGGTTTGGTAGGGGAAGGGGACATCGGCGAGGAAACTGTTAATAGGCAGCCGGCCTATTGGGAAAGGAAAGGGCGTAGGCCCCCCCCCCCGCCCCGCTAACAAATCAGAACCGGTTTCGGTATGAGATCCGTCGAGAGAAAGCAAAAAAATTGCGGAGAAAAATCGTATTTTAGCCCTGAATACAAGACGCTTGTCGATGGCAGCGACTACTCGTCGAAAGATTGTGTGGACGTCACGGTGACCGCAACCGAGCGACTTATTTTTTTTTGCTTGTAGGATGAGACGGCGACATGTGAAGGCAACCTGTGCATCCACGTTCTTTTCGAAGTCATTGGTGGCCGGGACCATATTGTGCGGACTTGTGCCACGAAGGAGCTTATCGAGAAATTTGGCGAAGTCACAGGGGCCGGAGAGCACGACACTGGTATCGGTGGGTTCAGGAAGCGATCATTTTCCCGCGTCGCAACTTCCGAAACACAGTTTTCCGAAGCTCACTTCTGAAAAGCCGGGCTGTGGTGCAAATCACCCCACCTTGTGCACGTTGTCCCAAAAAAAAAGTCGGCCCCCTGAGTCCGGAGAAAGATCGGCTCGGGGATGAGTTTTAGACCATTCAAATGCCCTCCAAACCACGAGAAAACGCGCGCATTTCGTCGTACAATTTTAGCCCGCATTCGATATTAAAGGATTTTTAAAAAAGTTTCGATTCAGGGTCGTACCGTTAGCTTCAGCTAGAAACTAACATGCGAACTTTGCATAAGCTTTTGTCCGCCACTTGACACACGGAGAAGAACGATTTTTTAATCTATAGTTGCATTTGCAGGTATGGTCTCGATGCAGCTTTGCGATGAGGACTTGTGCAACGAGCTGACTTCGGACGGACTGAAGGAGTTAGTGGAGAGTTCGGGAGGCTCTACCTCGGTGGTCATGACGATGATGTTTCCCGTCATCGCCCTCGCCTTCGCGCTTTTCTGATTTTTTAAAGGTGTCAATAAATCGGATATTTCACCTAGAGTTTGAACATTTCAAAGAGACATCTCAGACATCAAATAAATGATCAGGGTCGACAAAAAGTTGCGCTAAGTCCACAGGAATGGTGTCTGAAAACACGGCTTTCACCCCATCTGCTGTATCCCTCTCCATGCCTTGGTTAGCTCCTTCGGGTCTGTAGCTCCGCAAATATTTTAAAATATCGCGAATATTATAGCTAGAGGTTAGAGCATACTAAGTTAAATATATGGACTCGATTGAATAAGCCAGATCATTTAAGATAGATAAAATCGGAATAAATGCCTGTCACGAACATTCTAAAAAGAAAAAGCTCGGGGCATTGCTGATACTCTTACAGCAGTTTGCTTTATTTGCACCATCGTTCTCTTCTTTTCCATTTTTTCTCCAGAAGCAACTCGGAACAATGAATCAGACAGAAAGTCAAAATTTTTACTGCCGATCATCACTAGACAAAGTATAATTTTGCGCTTGAAATATGCTTGGAGACTCTTCAGTTTTTTCACCTTGCAGGTTTCCCGAGATGGTTGCCGTCGCCAAAAAATTTTCTATTCTACTTTTATTCGGTTTATTCGCTGTTTTTCTGGGGAAAACCACGGCAGACGGATCTTGCAGCGGGTGCTCTTTGATCGACGAGTTGAAGGAGGTTGAGGGCATCTACAAAAGAAACGTCAGACACACGTTGGATGAAGGTTCAAAGAAAGACATCGATGCCACACACGAGTTCAAGCAGGACGGTGGGAGTCTCGAATCTGACATTTCTAACAATACTATTTCGAATACCATTAATTCTACGCCTAATGAATCCGGAAATGCCGCGCTTGCTACTAACGCAACTGAGGCAACGAGACCAAGAAATTTCAACGACACCGAGCCGTTCGGCTTCGGTAATGCTACGGATTCCGAAATCCCTTTTCTATCACCGTCTTCGGAAGACGTCACTACCGCTGGCGTTGATACCGTAAATTCTGAAAGCAGCCCGCAAAATCCAGTCACTGTAGCCCTTCCGGAGATGAACAATTCTGAGGAAACCGGGTCCGCCCCGGAATCTGGATCTAGCCAAACATCTGATCTTCCGAGTTCCGGAAACCCAGATGAGGATCTGACCACCACAAAAACGCCGGCAGGCTCTAGTCCTAGCGTCTTTCCAAATCCGCCCTCTTCTCAACTACCAAATGCTGGGGATGATATGACCACCACGAATACGTCGGCCCGTTCTAAACCTGATATTCCGACGCCAAAAACGCTCATTTCTGAGGAAACAGACCTGACCGGTCCTCAATCCACAACTTCCGGATCCGGAACGATGCTCGCAATTGCTTTGTTTTTCTCAATTTTCTTCACAGCATCAGAATAAATTTACACAGGAAAGTGGCTTTTTTTATTTTAATAAAGTTTTGTTGATATCCAAGATCAAATCGCACAAAAACCAAAATCAACACACACTAAGTTTCGGGCTAGTTTTTATCTGTTTATAGGGCTTTTTGGCCTGCTGGAGGTGATTCAGGCCTAATTCATAAGATTCTGAGCCCTTTTCGTCCCCAGCCAAATCATAATTCGGGGTCGAAATGGGATGAGCGTTCATTTGGCTTTACATCATCATCGAAATTTGGCCTGGAAATGCGTTTCCGATCTAAACGTCTTTCTATTTTTCTTTTATTAGCCTGTCTATTCGTGCACGCAATTGCTTTAACGTCGGATGCTGGTAAAGACAAGTCCGCTGATAAGAAGCCGGATAATTCTGGAACTCGCGATATTCGAACGCCCGAAAGGTTAAATTCTGTGGCTAGCCAGCCGACGACGAAGCCGAATACGGCTAACCCGGAGCTTGAGAATGACAAAAATTCCAAGCTACCGAGTTCTGCAGGAGCCACGATTCCGACGACGCAATCTGGGCCTGCAAATTCTGATGATGCAATTATTCCATCCTCTAGTACGCTAAATTCCAAAGACGCAACTACGAAGGCGAAAAATTCTGATTCTGGAAATGGACCAACGTTGAAGCCAGACGCTGGCGCTGCCGTTTCCACTACAACGCCGGCGAAGAAGACGGCAAATGCAATTATTCCATCTTCGAGCACGCAAAATTCTGGAACAACAACCACGAAGACAAAACATTATGGTTCCACTACTGTTCAAACGACGACGACGACGAGGACGTCGACGACGACAACTTCTGGAAAGGGCCTACCCATTACTACACCAGCAAAGAATAATGAAACTCCAAAGATCCCATCTTCCAGCTCGTCAAATTCTGGAGCCACAACTACCAAGCCCAAAACTCCCGCTCACGCCACAACTACCACAGCGAAGCGTTCTTATCTTGGCACTATTCCAACGACCCAAACGTCAAATTCTGGAACTGGCGTGTTCACTACGAATTCTAAAATCAACGCGTCGACTACCAAGCCAAAGGAGACTGAACCTGGGCCTGGGAAGCTACAAAGCTCAAAACTACCGAATTCTGATGTTGACGTTTCCACGACAAATCCGAAAAATACTAAACCTTCAAACTCTAAAGTTTCCGAAGAGCCGAATTCCGGAAATGAAGTGCTACCCACGATGCCAAACCCTACGGAACTGAAGAAAATGGGTGATGCCAAGATTCATATGAGTGGACCGTCAGGTTCTGGAGCATCCCCAGGCGCTGTTGTTGGACGGAAGGATCTCGAAGAAACGGAAGGGAAAGCCTCCATTCCTCAAATGACGGCTTCTGGGTCCGGACCTGGCGTCACGATGGCCCTATTATTCGCAATCTTCTCCTTCGTGCTTCAATAAAGCTACAAGCGGCTCTTTGATGCCTGGATTTTGAATAAATTTGTTATCAGTAACCTTAATCGCAACAAAAATTACAATATGATAGAAAATACGTAGTACCATTGGCTAGACTATTATGCAAATTTGAGGCATTGGTAAGAGTTTACTTTACCCCCACAGCCGAAGGGTCTCAAAGTCGTCGGTATTTTCGCTGATTTTGTCGGGATTTTCGCAACGCCATTCGATAGAGCGTCGAAAAATAATTCAAGAGCTTTAATTTGAGCCTACATTGTTGTAAGATAAAAAAATTCATAGCCAAAACCTTCCGGGGGGGGGGGGGTAAAGTTTAGCAATTCTTTTGGGAAAATCCATATTCATTACTTAAATTTACTTTAAGCCGCCCCCCCCCCAAAGCCGAAGAGTCTCAAAGTTTTCGGTATTTTCGCTTATTTTGGTCGGGATTTTCGCAACGCCATTCGATAGAGCGTCAAAAAATATACTAAGAGTTTTAATTTGAGCCTACAATAATGTAAAATAAAAAAGTTATAGCCAAAAACTTCCGGCTGGGGGGGGGGGGGGGGGGAAAGTAAACCGTAGCCGAGGCATTTTTAGGTATTTTTGAGCAACCCCTTCATTTTTTTATTTCCGTTCCATTCTAATATTTTCTAGGTTTTGAGCGGTGACTCGGCGCAAATTCATCAATTCTCTCGATTATGAATCGTCGCTCTTCATAATTGGTAGCCAAAATATCATTTTTGGAGCTTGAAATTGGCGCAAAAGACTAATTTTTCCATTCGCTGCGAGGTCTCCTCTTTGAAATGACTACCTTATCAAACCGGACCCCAATTTTTCTAGTATTATCTTGTCTGTGCGGGTCATTTCATGGACGACATACACAAATGGAGAGATATAATCACGACTCGCTACTCGATGACCTCCTGAAAGTAGAAGGTTTCCAGGGTAGGTGCACGATTATATTTCGTCATTTCGCTTTAATGCTTTGGCGTTATCGGGGGAGGATTGCGGGGAAAACGAACTTTGTCCGTATTTTCGAATTTTTCGAACATAACTAAAGAACCCATTTTTAAACTGCCTGTTGTAATTCCTAAACATCAAACTTCAAAATGTACAATACAAGGAACTACAGATTTTCGACCAAAAATCTGTGTTTATCAATTTTTTAATGTTGTTTAGATAGTTTTCCGCATGGAATATGGTGCATAAACTTTTACTAAAAATTTGGATAGATATTGTATATTAAGTTACTAGGCGTTTCTGGACTTTTACGAAAAAATTCGTATCCCCCGATATTGCGCAAGAACCGAAATTTTGCAATATTTCTGAGAACTTTCCCGAAAATTGCTCTGGTTTTCAAGATCATAAAAAGTCTTGGAATTTCGATTCATTTAAAAATAGGCCTTTTTAGATGGTTCGTACAACAGCAGCGATTTCGGGGAGGGCAACTGGGCGATTTTTGAAAATGGAGCTTTCAACGGGACAAACTCTTCAATGTGGGATACTACAAACTATACGATGGCTGATTTCGAACCGGAAAACATCACCGATTCGCCCGCCACCACTACTGAATTCAAATGGTACGATCTTCCAGAGATGGATTATGAAGACGTGACAGCCACTGAGGGGGAATCTTCTGAGCGTGAGGATATTGACGACCTTGAAAATCTGGATTCTCGAAAAGCGGTGACCACCACAAAGCCAGAGAATTCTGAAGCTGGCAATTTTCAGACGTCCCAGCTTCCGGAACAGCCGCCCACTCCTGCTCCGGAAGATCTTGAAGCTGATTTTGCGTACGTGGAACCATTTCCTTACGCGGAGGAGGCCCAGATTCCGGACGATTCTGAACGCCGTCAAGAGCCCAAGACGTCAACTACAAAGCCAAAAAATTCGGAACCCGAGAATTCTGGTCAAGAAACGATCTTTGAGAGCAAGCAGTTAGATGCTGAAGCATTACGAGCTCTGGCGGAGGCCGAAATCGAGCCTCTGGAAGCAGAAGAAGAAGAAGAAGAAGAAGAAGAAGAAGAAGTTGCAGTCCCCACCACTCAAGCTGCAATCTCCGGATCCGGCACGAGCATCACGATGGCCCTGCTCTTCTCAATTTTGGCCATTGCACACCAATAAACTGAGGATCTATTCCACCTTCGCTTAACTTTCAATAAATTTATGTTTTTGTCGGAGGGAGTTAAAGGCAACCACAAGCCCCAAGAAATTTCTCAGTTGAGATCCATCCATGGCGTGTAGCGACTCGTAACCATGCGTAGTGATGTATGGAACAAACCTAGCTGGAGCGTACGGTATGACTGATAGATGTCTAGTTTGTGCGAAACGTGCTTATCAGGTGCGTCTCGTGTGCGCAGGCCCGTACGGGAGCTGGGATTTCGGGGGGGGGGGGGGGGCACCCACCCAAAAAAATTTTGGCGACCTCCCCCCCCCCGGTCGCCACTTTCAAAACCTACGAAAATAGCGACAATAACAGCGCCGCAGGTGAAAAAATTAGAAAACCGCGTTCGTAACGCTTAAATTCGTGTGAAAACACATCGGAAACGGCGCGCGCAAGCGAAATTTTGTTCAGCAAAATGGTGCACTAATGAAAACGAGCGCCGCAAAATAGGTTTTCTAGAAGCAAAAATTGTTTCGAAACAGTGATAAACAGCGCCGCAGGCAGAAAAATTTTTGCCGAAAAAAATCATAAGGGTCCCCCTTATGAATTTGGGGATCCGTAGTGGATGCGTTACAACGGCGTGGTGCATGTGCAGGGAATTGGAAGCGGAAGCGAGCCTAGCGTATGCTTAGCTTGCGCCTAGCGGCCGCCTCGCGAGTGCATAGCGTGTAGCGTGTGGGTATCGGGTACGTAGCGGCCGTCAACCGGATGCGTAGCGTGTGCGTAGCGAGTGCTTATGTGTGCGTAACGTGTGCATAGCGTGTGCGTAGCGTGTGCGTAGCATGTGCGCAGCTTATACTCAAACGATGCGTAGCGCGTGTGTCATGTGTGTGGCCGACAGACCACCAAAACCGGATTTCCAAACCTTTGCCTTCGATCGCTCAAAAATTCCAGCAAAATGGGCCGAAACACGTAGGGATAAAAGTTTATTGACAATTAATTATGCAGAACGAAAAACATTCGATCGGTGATGATTGTTTCTAGGATCCGTTCGGTCCTTCCGTTCCATCAGCATAACCCTCCTTCAGCCATTCCACCGACGGGAAGTTGCAATTGTTGCTGGCGCAGCCGTAGTCCCAGATCGTGTCTGAAACAGTAAAAATTTCACACCCTTCGGGGAGCCGGAAATAAACCGGGCCCTTTACGTCGCTTCCTGCGCCACGTTTACGTCACTTACGGACCACGGCCACCAAGCGTCAATTCAAAACCGGAAGGCTGCCTACAATTGGGAGTCTTGACCCGCGACCGATCACGTTTCCACTTGGGGCCCGCGTAGCAGTTCCTAACGGTGATCGGCTGGTTTTCGGCGTCTTCGAGGCGTCGCGCAAAACATTTGCCCTTCGGACACTCGCTCACCTCGACGACGGCCTGAAAGGAGTAGCTGGCTTACGGGAAAGCCTAGCGAAAAATTGAGGTATACAAATTTAGCACGTAAGTGAACAGATAAGTCTATTGCAAACGCTTAATTCAAAAAAATGCTATACCATCTGATTCTGGTCGGAGCAGTGCTCGTTGTACTCGACATCTCCGTACAGCTCGGGTTCTCTAGAAAATACGGTGTCATAACATTTTTCCGTGCGCTTACAGCAGCTGAAACTGGAGAATGGTCTGCTGATCCCCAGACCAGCACTTGAAGCAGGTGACGGCGTTGACCAGGCGGTTTTGGTGGCCGATGACGCCGAGCAGTACGACCGCCCAGAACAAATTGGGCATTTCGTTGTAATGGAGGATATTTGGAAGGCATTCTCGTTCAAATTCCTTATGCCGATGTAAATTATTGATTATTCGGGTTATTTGGAAATTGAGAGTCTGAGCGGTCTTGAAAATGGATAACGACAAATGAAAACGCTAATCCGCAATTTCAATAAACTAATATGAATTCGTCTAACTGGACTCAGTCATTTCTCCAAAATGTCTGCCCGCTATTCGGTGCTTCTAGCACTGGCCCTGACCGTCGTCTACCTCGGCGTCGGCGAGACGACGATGTGCTACCAGTGCAGATCGGCCGGAAATTGGTCCGACGAGCTGTAGGTTGCATAGATCACATACTTTGTACGCGAAATTCAGCCTCAAGCCGCTCTTCCATCACGCCGATTGTATGGATGGTGGCGAGGTATGAATATTTCACTCCATCTTTCTCTCCCCTTCTCTCGCTCTCTCTCTCTCTCTCTCTCTCCCTCACTCTCTCTCTTTCTTTCTGTGTCTATACTACGTTTCAGAACGTAACAACCTGCAATGGCACGTACTGCGTCGCGTACCTCGGCCAGGAGACGAGCGGCGAGTTGGGGATGATGCGGCATTGCGCCCAGGAGCAGCCTGAATGCGTTGCTGGTAACCTGCCTCAATCACTCTCTCTCTCTCTCTCTCTCTCTCACTCTATCTCTTTCTTTCTCTCTCTCGTTCTCTCTGCCTCTCTCACTCTATCGCCTGCTTTCCAGACGATGGCTGGGAGTGCGGCTGCGACACGGACCTGTGCAACGACTGGAACTCGACGAACTTGATGGCGATGGCTCTACCGCCATCCACGTCATCTAGCGTCAGCTACCTCATGGCCATCTCGCTCGTCGGCGCCAAGATGATCAACCACTTCTAAAAATAAGAATTTGCCCGTTTGAATGTGATGCTTTTCATTGGTTATTGCGAATAAAGTATCTCTCTGGGAGATCTCAATCTCACTCTCTTCTGTCCCTCTGTCCCTCTCTCGCTCTCTATCTCCCTCTATCTCTCATTTTTGATAGCATTATTTTTTTTTTGCGGCTTAATACCTTAAATCACGGCTCCCAGGGTCAACTAGCGTTTCAAGTAGCATTTGATCTCAATCTCCAGCTTCCCAAACAGTTTGAGAAAGTATGTGGATCTTCTTCTGAATTTGCATACAGATCCAAAATATGTGTAAATAATCTGACGGCCTCTCTATTAATCCGTCCGGATTCAGCCATTTCTCCAAGATGTCTGCCCGCTATTCGGTGCTTCTCGCCCTGGCCCTGCTCGTCGTCCACCTCAGCTTCTCCCACGCCGTCAAGTGCTACAAGTGCCGCAACGGAGAACCCGATGACGACAACACAATCAAGCTTCTGTAAATCACCCCTACATTCTTAACAAATGTTCTTTACAGCCCGGACTGGCCCCGTTATCACCCGGACTGTCTGCAGGGCAGCAAGGTTGGCATGGCGTGAGAAATTGTCTCCGCCCACCCCCCGTCCTATTAACGTGTCGATGATCTCAAAATCTCGCGAAAACTGCTTCTGGGCTGTTGGCGAGAGACTTTTGTATCTCGGCTCCCTGTTTATCTACAGGTGTGTAAAATATACCAAAATGTTCGTCTTGCTCTGGTGAGTATTTTGGTATACTTTACACCTGTAAATGAACAGGGAGCCGACATACGGTAGGCGGGGCCCGGCTGGGGGGGGGGGGGTTATATGCAGTTCAGCCGAAAGTTCCTAGACAGTTACAAAATTTTTACCTTTTTTGATGATTTTTTCCTACATTTTTGGCCCAAAAGTCAAAAATCTTCGAAAATCTTTATTATTTTTTTTGTACGAGTTTTATATCGACAACTAGACTCTTACCTTGTAGTTTGTTAGAGGGCCGTAGAGAACCAAAGGGAAAAATTTGGTGCCGAGAAAACATTACTTTCCATTTTCTGGGGCCCCCGAATTGGAGACTTCACCCTCAGAGCAAATTTCCAGGACTTGCCGATCTGCGACACGGGCAATTATTGCTACACGTCCATGTTAACCGGTCGGAATGAAACCGTGATGCGCGACTGCATGTCTGTCGATGCTCCGATCCCGATGGGCTGCAGCAGTCACAAATGGGCCTGTAGGGATTTCGGGTTATTCCGTTACTCCCCATAACTTCTATTAATGAGCTGAGCATTTCGCAAAGTTCGACATGGTCTCAAATCAGATGTTTTCGTTTTCTTCAGATCCTACTATATATAAAAAATAGTGTTTGTGTGTGTGTGTGTGTGTGTGTGCCACTTTGCATCCACTTCCGTCTGTCTGTCCGGAGGATATCTCGATAGGGGATGAATTTTAAGGTACGTATGATACGTCATTAGGTGCGTATGGCCTGGAGATGACTGCACGCATTTTAGATTCAACAAAATTACCTATTTTCGACATTAAATTTCAGTTTTTGTGAAAATTCTTTGTTAGGAATAATTAGCATAGACCGGAAGTTCGGATTCGGCTATATAACGGGATACGAGAGGTTGTTTTTCATTTTTTTGTCGTCCGAAAGCAGGACAATAATGCAAACTGAAGGATAAAATGGGGTCAGACGGGACCAGGGTTGAAAAGTCGCGAAGCGGCTTTTCAACCCTGGTTAAGAGCTAAATTTTCGTGTCCTTGCCAGCTATGTAGCAGGCCAGCCGAGTTACAAAAGCCCACTTCAGACGACCAAACGATATGGGAATGCTTCTGTAACAGCGATCTGTGCAACAATTTGGATGAAGCCGCGCTGAAGGCCAAGGCGGCCACCTCATCCATCCCCTACCTCATCGCCATCGCCGTCGTCGGCGCCAAGCTGATCGCCTTTTTCTGAATTTCTTTGCCCTTTCTGAATCGATTGTGATGCTTGGCACTGGATATTGTAAATAAAGACTCTGAAACGCCACCTGCGGAGAATTTCAACAAATCTCAAAGCTTCAGATCACGAGAAAGCAGCTAATGAAACAAACGCAATAATTTGCATACGCTGAAATCCTGCTAATCAGGAAACCAGCCAAATTGACAGCTACCTCGTGCTCCATTCCTCCAAGATGTCTGCCCGCTATTCGGTGCTGCTCGCGCTGGCCCTGCTCGTCGTCCACCTCAGTTTCTCCCATGCCGTCAAGTGCTACAAGTGCAGCAACGGAAAAGGCAATGGGCCCGACGCGAAACCGTAAATGACTCCTACAGTCTTGACATAGGCTCTTTACAGCGACTCCCCTTGGCCGCATCAACCGGACTGTCTTCAGGGCAGCAAGGTTGGGTTCTTGTTGGTTGGGGGGGTGGTCGTTTATCGGAGGGGAGACATTTCTTGTCAATGTCACTTTTTTGCCGAGCGGAGCTGAATTTTCGTATCCTCTTTGTCAGATTCCAGGAATTATCGACCTGCGACACGAAGGGTTATTGCATGACGACGCTGACAATCAGTGCTAATAAGACGGCGATTTTGAGGGCTCCCCGACACTTGCGGCGCGGACACTTGCGGCGCGACACTTGCGGCGCGACATTTGCGGCGCGACACTTGCGCGCGACACTTGCGGCCGACACTTGCGGCGCGGTCATTTGCGGCGCGACACTTGCGGCGCGACACTTGCGCCCGACACTTGCGGCGCAGCATTTAGTATTTTTAAATGTTGTAAATTTAGCATTCCTTCACGGATTTTGTTTGTAATTGTTGTATTTGTGTTCAAAATTAGCAATTTAACCGACCCGCAGGCGGAACCCCCCTGAGGGCGTCAGGCAAGGTGGGCCGTCGCTTCGGATGGGCTGCCGCTCCACTCT
Organism: Mesorhabditis sp. LJ9110; assembly: GCA_038088335.1. NCBI lineage: Eukaryota > Metazoa > Nematoda > Chromadorea > Rhabditida > Rhabditidae > Mesorhabditis > Mesorhabditis sp. LJ9110. Next base: position 433,780 of record JBBGBA010000103.1, on the reverse strand, counting down.
TTCTAAATCGGGCGCCTGGGCGCTTCGCGCTCCTCGGGCGCCCCGATTTAGAAACCCTACGAGCTCGCACCCATCCGAAGCGACTAGGCCCCGGGTGGCACGAAGCCTTTTTTAGTCGCAGAGCGGAGGAAGTAGCGGCCACTTTCTCTCCAAATTGAGTGACTTCGGTCGCAAATCCGACTTTTTATAATTTTTAAATACCAAATTCGGATGCAACTTATCAAATAACACCTTAAACTATTTTTATATAGTTTATACTAAATAACCGCAAGGTCGCGCCGCAAGTGTCGGGCGCAAGTGTCGCGCCGCAAATGTCGCGCCGCAAGTGTCGGGCGCAAGTGTCGCGCCGCAAGTGTCGCGCCGCAAGTGTCGCAGCCGCAAGTGTCGCGCCGCAAGTGTCGCGCCGCAAGTGTCCGCGCCGCAAGTGTCGCGGTACCATTTTGAGAAACTGCGCCAGTGGCGATATTCCGACTGCCATGGCCTGCAGTAGTGACGAATTCGAAGGCGGTAGGGCTTTAATATTTTAACATGCCCTCCCAGGATTAGCAAGGGTTAGACTATCAACTTTTGGTTAGACTAGTCGGGGGAACAAATTTTTTTTGTACTGATCTAGAAATGCCTAGTAAATTAATAGTCAGTATTTTCATAATGCTTTAGTTACATAATATCATATTTCAACTACAATAACTTTCTAAAACTTTGAGATTTTTAAGAAACTTAAATTATGGTGAAAAAACGGCCATTTTTGGTCGAACTATCTGCACTTTTTGTATTTTTTAATAAAAATTCGTCTTTTTGGCGTTTAGGAATAGTAAAAAACACTTTGCTGTTTGGAAAAAGTGGTTTCGAAGGTAAAAAAATCGCTTGCCTCCTACCGCGTTAATGCGAAAGAACTCGCCTTTGAGCTACAGACTCCTTTTAGACGCGCAAAAATTCAGCAAGCCATAGAGTGGAGCCATAGAGTGCAAAACGGTTGCAATCTAGGCTGCGGACCTCCACTTTAGCGGTTGCATTTTTCAGAAAAGTCATGGTTCTGCTTCTGTAACAGCGATCTGTGCAACAATTTGGATGAAGCGGCGCTGAAGGCCAAGGCGGCCACCCCATCCATCCCCTACCTCGTCGCCATCGCCGTCGTCGGCGCCAAGCTGATCGCCTTTTTCTGAATTACTCGTTCGGTTGTGATGCTTGGCAGTGGCTATTGTAAATAAAGACTGAAATGCCGCTGGTGCATAAATTTTCTGCAAAAAAGAAATTGGTTTCACCGTCCGAAAATTTAGCTAATAGCGCTGCTCTATCTTTTGAAGTTCTGAAAAAACCAGCGAACTTCACAGCCAGCTCAGCGGTTCGACAAGGCCGCTAATAACACAGGAAAAACGGTTAGGTTTAAACTAGGCTCTCTGTACCGGAAAATAGTGATCCCTAGCCATAATAAAAAATCGCCTGTTGAAGCTACGAAAATTACGGGCTATAAAAATGGCGCCGTTTTCGTGGAAAAAAGATCTGCGTGGCTGTCCCGAGGAGTTAAGTAAGCGTACCGTCATGATCAGATTCGTCCTTGCCGAGGGCGCTGGGCGCTTCGGTGCGCATGATCAGGGAGAGATTGGCAAGTGTTCAAAGCCGTATCCATCCTGGGATAGCCTAAGTTGTTTACCACGCCACACGTCCTTCCTCTAGCGGCCACCATGTATACGATCAGCTTCCTCTAAACAATATAATGATTTGGTTCAAATGTGATGCTTTGTACTAGCCATTACGAATACAAGCCGAGATCTGTAAACCATTTATAACAAGGTATAACACTTGACGGGGAAATGCACAACTAGACAAAGCAATGACAAGAATTGGAGCCCGGATTCGCCGGCGTGAAAAAAAAAGTAGATAAGAACAGAACAAGGAAAGGCGATAAGTTACAAATGGAACAAGTGGAAGGGGTGAGAAGCCGGCTTAGGGGGTGATGCGCTTCGGGTCACGTGGGAACATCGACGACAGACGGATATTGTGCAGGCCGAGGAAGAGCATCGTCACGCGTTCCATGCCTGTAAAAGATAAGTAAAAATTTTGTAACGAAAGCGGCCGCGTTTATGAAGCGCAATGTAGATTTTCGAACTACAAATCTTCAAAAAGAACGTCGCGCAGTGAGATAAGGCCGTAACAAAATGCCGAATTACACATAATAACACTGACCAATTCCACCGCCAGCGTGCGGCGGGCATCCGTAGCGGAACGCGTGAATGTAGGCCTGGATCTTGTCGAGCTCGATGTTGTGGTGCTTGGCGCGCTCGGTGAGGAACGTCGGGTCGTGGATACGCTGGGCTCCGGAGAGAATCTCTTCGCCTAAAAAGATTTGTTTGAAACGCACTGGATACGACTCTCCTCATACTTTTTTTTTCCAAAAAACAACAAATAAAGGCTCAACCCCGTACCTCTCATGAACATGTCGTAGCTATTCGAGTAGCGCGCATCGTGCGGGTCGGGCATCGTGTAGAATGGCCGGACGGCGAGCGGGAACTTGTCGAGGATGTAGAAGTCGGTCTTGTACTTGTCCTTGACGAGTCGGCCGAGCTTCTTCTCCAGGGGCGTCGACAGGTCCTCCTCATCACCAATCTCTTCGCCACTCTCGCGCAATATCGCCACGGCATCAGCATATCTAAAACAATGGATGAACGCTCAGGAAAAATAGCTGACTTCAAGACCAAAGCCGGCTCGCAGAACTCGAAGGGCTCAGCCGGGTATTGTTGCCCGACGGCGGCGATCTAAAAGGAAGTTAGCGCCGATGCAGAATTCTTACCTCATGAGCGTATTCCTTCTGGAGTCCCTTGAAAACGTTGATCAACACATCACCGATTGTGCGCATCACCTAAAAACGCCAATATAATCTTCTCCATGTCACAAATTTTCGTTACCTCATGATAGTGGAACTTGAAGGCCATCTCCAAGTCAAGGCCGACAAACTCGGTCATGTGGCGATGGGTGTTCGAGTCCTCGGCACGGAAAACGGCGCCGACGGTAAACACCTAAAATCAGATTGAATTGATAAACTAGGCCACCAACCTTCTCGAAATCTCCGGCGATTGCCATCTGCTTGTAGAGTTGTGGCGACTGGGCCAAGTAGGCTTGACCCTTGAAGTAGCTGACGGTGAAGACGTTGGCTCCACCCTCCGAGGCAGCAGAAATGATCTTCGGCGTGTGGATTTCTAAAAGCTTTGAAATCGAAAGCTTGAAGAATATTACCAGTGAAGCCACGTTCTCGAAGAATTGAGCGGAAAAAGTGGCAGACACCGTCCTGAACCCGGAAGATAGCTTGGGTGGTTGTTGTGCGCAAATCGAGGATTCTTAAAAAGTTGAATTTTTCAGAAAAAAAAGACTACCTGTTATCAAGCCGAGTGTCGAGGTTGACGACCGCGAGCCCGGAAGGATCGTTTTCGCCGCGCGATGCGTCCTCGATTTGCAATGGCAGACGGGGCTCCGAGGAGGAAACAACGAAGACCTAAAACACCACAATATCAACCAATTGCTATTTCCTTACCTGAATCGGGTGCAGTTCCATCTCCTTTTGGGTACACGCCGACACTTCTTGCTCGGCAACGACCACCTTGGCCTGGATGTCGATAATCGATTCCTGAAAAGGAAATGGAAGCCAAAACACTGAAAATACCTTGGGAATGGCGCCGACAAACTTGACCATTTGCTTGCTCACAAGGTCGCCCTTGAAGAGACCAACCTAAAAATCGTGAAACTTGCTTTCATTTTTAAACTATCATACCTGGATGGTGTGCACCTTGTGACGGAGTACCAGGAAGCAAGATTTTCCGGTAGAGCGAGTGGTGTGGACACGACCGCGAACCCAGATCTAAAAGCAAGAGATCTAGCGGAAAAGCTTCAAATACCTCCTTGTTAGCCAGGTCCTTGTTGATTGCGTTCAGCTCGGTGAAGACGATGTCCTTCTCATCGGTGGACTGGACGAGCCCGTAAGACCCGTAGCAGCCGACGCTCACGTCTTCTTCCTTGTCACCGCTCGCGTCATTGGCGGACGGACCCTTCTGATAATACACATAGATAATGCAACCGAAAGTTTGAAAATCATTTCTGTTACCAACCTGCTGGGTCAGCTCCATCTTCTTTGCCTTCTTGGCGAGCTTGTTCAGCTCCTTTTTGCTCAGCTTCTTCTCGCCATCGGCGGCAGCAGCCTCTTGGTCCGACATGGCGCTGTAAACAGACCACCCTGAAAAACCAAAATAATGGCACCGAAGATACACCAAACAAACGTTTATCTAAACGAAACTCGACAATCTACACAACTAGACCATATCTTCATCTACACCACACAAAATTCGCAAAGATCGTTGGGGTTAACCAGTTTCCGTCAGAACTGCAACAGTTTTTCTATGAAAAATTTATTCACAGGGTTATTTAGACTAGTGCGACAGCATGAATCAGCATGACATTGGCGGTACTAATTTAGACATGTGGGTACCAGAAACTTCACATTCACAGCACGGGCATCACAAAGCTAAAGAGCCAAAAAAAGTGCTGTTACCCATAATAATGAACAATACACAGTATAAAAGTGCTTAGGATTAAGTACAAATGACTTTCAGATCATGGCTTGATTAGTGAGGGCGTTTCTCGGCGTGCTTCTTCGTGAATTCCTCGGCATTTTTGATGAACGTCTTCTTGTCCTTGGTAAATTCCTCGGCCAGGTCTCCACGAAGCGGGTGGTCGGGTTCGGGGTCGTTGATCAACTGCAGCAACGCCATCAGCACCTGCTCGGCACGGGTGGCCGGCTTCCAGTTGTCGGGGTGGACGATGCCGAGGCAAATCTGGCCCTGCTCGTCAATGTTCGGGTGGTAGATCTTGGTCAGCAGGGTGAGCTTCGGGGCTTGAACGGGTAGTCGGCGGGGAAGTCGAGCTGGACACGGAAGGCGCCTTTGGAGTAGGGCACGTTGTCGGGGAGGAGGGTGACGGTCCAATGGAGCAGATTGCTGTCGCTGTACTCGACGTCGCGTACGACTTGGCGCCCGAGCCCTGGATGTCGGCCAGCTCCTTTTGTAATCGACGAGAGACGGACATCGGGGCGGCCTGAAAAAATGAGATAAGTGGGGGATGCTTGGTGGTGACGAAATCTTGAGAAAAACATGGGAAATGTGAAGAAGTGACGCAAAGGACAATCAGAATCAGTTTTAGCTGACTTCAAAGCGAAATCTTCAAGAAGTTGCAAAAGATTTTTCGAGAAAATTGTTTAGGTTGTTTAATTCTGACGCAAAAGAAATTGGGGGGTGTCAGTGAGGGGACGGGGTCCCGGCGTGTGATGTATTGCCGCGTTGCTGACGAAATCCGCAGCACAACAAAACAACAAACTGTTTAGGAAACGCAAAAAAGCATAAAAGGACAAAATTATAATCTTTATAAACTAAACAATATAAATATCATTAAAGGAAATTTATTTCGCGGAAATTGCCTTTATTTGGCCGATCGAAAGCTTTTCTAATGGCTAGAAAACAAAATCTTTCCGGAAAATCGGTATTTACATCAAAAATACCGGAAATGAGTAATTTCCCTAAAACCGAAAGTATTTGAGGAGTTCCAACTAGCAAAAAACATTGCCTTTGCCTACTCGCCCCCTCGTCCGGCCGGCTTCGAGCCGATCCTCCGCCAACGATGGCCTCTTCCGACCGAGCTGGCAAAAAGTCTGGCTGTAAGTCACATTTTTCTTCGCATTCTAATTCTGTTTTCAGCAGCGAAGCGCGCTACTACGCCCCAAAGCCTCAACTCGGCCCAGGCCGCCGAAGAGATCAACCGGATTGCCGAGCGGGCCGGGAAGCGGATCATCGACCTGTACGAGAAGATGCCCAGGGCTGGCAATACGGTTAAAGGTTTGTATTTGCATTTGAAATTGGCGTTGTTTTACCTTGGTTCTCAGAAACACTCTTTTACAGGGGTATTCGACGACCGCGCGCTGCCCTGTCTCATCCCGCCCAGCCCGAGCCCGGCCCGAGGCTGCAGCACGAAGAGCGTCACGGCGACCACCGACCGCGGCACCTCGATCAGCACACCACCGTAGGGGATTGAGTTTTAACTCGGCTTCCCTGTAGGCTAGATGTTGTAAAGTATACCAAAAATGCTCGCCAGAAAAAGACGAACATTTTGGTATACTTCACGACCTCGAAGACCAATCGGTAGCCGAGTTATAACAGTTTTGACCCGGCTGCGTTTAGAGTAAATTTAATTCTTTCCATTCTTTTTAAACCTATAAGTTTAGCGACAGCACGTTGCCCCCGGAGACACCACCACCGCCCGTGCAGGACAGCTCGAGTCGGGCCAGCAAGCGGACGGCGAAGAAGAAGAAGCGCCAGCAGCAGCGGCAGCAAGAGTCGGACAGCGACGGCGTGCGCACGGCCCTTTCGCCCGGCCCCGAGACGTACTACCCCGGAAAGAAGGGTCTTCTTCAGTTGAAGCCTAATGAGACGGTACATTTTTTGGTTGTTTGTTTTGTGTTTATGGTGCATTACGCCGTTTTTCAATTTAGGAAGTTTAGAAAGGCCTAATTAAATTTTCAGAAATGAGTAAAAATTCCAATTTTCCACGTTTATAAAAATGTTCTTATGGCTTTTCGTTGCCAAAAACTACTCAAAACAGTAGAAAAGACTAAAAAATTTTGTAATGCCCGTTCAAGTCTTGTCAACCCATGCATTTCAGGTGTACCGCGAGGTCACCGAGGGCCGCAAGGTGCTGGTGGTGCGCGAGGTTGACGACCACCGAGGCGACATCAGGATCAAGTCTGCAGAGTAAGGACGTCACTTGCCAGTTCAACTTTCTTGCTAGTGACCCCCGTCCTCGCCTGCTCGAGCTCCTCCGCAACAGCCAGCGCGCCCGTCCCAGGTCGTCGAGCCGCAACTTTTCGCTGACGACGATGCCCGCATTGACGAGCCGTTGCCGCAGCGCGGATCGCCGGGACCCGATAAGATGGTATTGTTTCTTACTCGTCACTTATTAAAGGGCTGCCGACGGCATGTGTCGATCCCCCCTCATCAACAAATTGGCAAGTAGCCAACAGGGGAGAGCGCGCCCAGGGGAGAGCGCAGAGACATTTTCTTTTTCGCGCGTAACCTATTGACTATGCCGTCGGCATCCCTTTAAACATTTTTTTTGCAGCCGAAGGGCTGGGGCATCGACGCGACGATTTCGATCCTGGATGCGACGGGCAAGCGTCATCAGTTGAAGGTAATTTTCTTTATTGCTGAACTTAATTTTTCTAGATCTCTGCAATGAGCCGCTCCGACTCAGCCGCCACCACCGTCATCGTCCAGGATCGCCCGGTCACCTTTGGCCACGGAAAATCGAAGTACCCGTAAGGCATTTTCGAAAAGCTCATTGATAATTTTTTTTCCAGCGAGGAGATGTCGCTGCAGTAGCCGCCCGGTGCCGCCCCTTCAACCGTCGAAATAAAATTGAAACTCGCTCACCATTTTCAAAGAATGCATCGCTGTGAATTTTTCCGAAATAACTCGTTGTCGCCTGCCTTAACTTTATGTGATATTTGCTCGTGGAGAATAAATGGCTTTTTTGTGGTGAATTTGAGCCGTAAAAATTTTTATACTGCATCGTCTTGTGTGTATTACATCGAAAGGTTGCTCTCTGCTAAAAAAAACTTTTTTTATAGCTTACCGAGGTTTATGAATTAATTCTTTTTTTCTTCATCCGAGGCTCTAAAAGCCAGTGACAACTCTTTCCAGCTTCACTGCTAGCTCACAACTGTTTACTCGTAGTTGATGATGAATCGGCAGCTTGTAAACATTGTGTAGGAATCGAAAGATCACCCAATTGCCTGGCCCCAAACATGAGGAGGGCACCGCCGCGGATAGGTGGGAGCGGATCTCTCGACAATGCTTGCGGGTGGTGGCTCGGTCGGCAAGGGGGACCCGGTGAAGAAGATGACTTCAAACAACGGTGCCGACATCACTTCCCCACCCACAAGCGGACAATGCCACCGGAAAAACCACTCCACCATGGCCCCTGGTGGAAGAATCTCTGGCCTTTAGCGGAGCGGGGTGATTGAGAGGATTCCTGGGGATGGGTGAGGCACTACGGTGTTGTGGGAAAAACACTTTTGGTGGTGGAATACCGTAGTTCTATGCCCAAAATTTTAATTTTAGCATTTACATTGGTTTTTATCAGTTTCAGTGGTTTAAGAACTTCTCAAAATCTTACTAAAACCTTTACAAAGCAGTAGTTCTCCCCTTTTTTGAGCCCTAAATGTAATTTTCATAAGTTATTTGGGCTCATATTAGCGGAAATACGGTATTTCCCTGCTTATCCATACTTTAGAATGTTGTAACGGACCAGAAAAGGCCTGCCATTGAGAACTCGGAGCAGCGGTAGCGGCCCCAAGAAATCTAGGCAAGCTTACAGGTATTCTTTAGGAATGATCAAAGCTTAAAGCAAAGGCAACTATTTTTTTGAAAGGGCTTAATTGGCAGGAAAGTGCGTTAAATGTTTATACTACGGCGCCATTTTCGTGAGCAAATCTTGCTAGGTATTCTCTGAGTTTACGACGATTTTTGAACAGCTCGATGATCTAGCGCTCCCAACGATCAAAAATGCCAAAACCTTCGATCCCCTCGATGCCATCTTGTTCCTCGAAAAGCATACGCTTGTATGTTCTGGGGGAACACCCATCCGCTCTTTTTGATGTCGCCCCCCGCTTTGTCATCTGTGGTCGAGTGTTGAGGGTGGGCTCCCAGGCTACGGCAGAGGACTCTTGACAGCAACCACAGGACATCATCACAGCACATCACAGGCGGCTTCTGGACGATGATCGCTGATGGCTGGATGGGATTTATTGTTGGTTCATGACTTTAGAAGCTTTCTGGTCATTGTTTTTATCAAATAATCTTTTTTTGGGCAATTTTTCACCCGAAATTTCGAGCAAGATGTCAAATTTACCGTTTTGATGAGCTACAGGCTTTAGGTATACATTTTTAAACTTGCATTTATACCGCAAATAGGTTTAGAATTTTCGCGAGGCCAGTTTCCCCCAAGTTTTGGAGGCAAAAACAACATGCCCGGAAGGCAGTAGAACAAAACTACTTTGTGAGTCAAGTGCTCTATTTTTTTCCGGCTTTCTCTCTCCCTCCCCCTCTCTTTATGTCTCTCTCGCTCTCTCTCTCTCTCTCCCTGCATTACCCCCTATGCATAAGGCTCCCATTTTCCGCCCCGGGTTTGACCGGAAATAAAGTGCTTATTGTGGTGGCCGAGACCGAGGCTCCGGGCGGCCTTGAATTCTTCGCAGTAATTTGGGATAGTTTGCCTACGAGAATTTGATAGTTATTTTTTAACTAATAAGATAAACTTATGTTTATTTAGATTTTTGGCTAAAAACGCAGCGCGGCTTACGTTTATGTGATTTAAAGGGCTGCCGACGGCATGTGTCGATCCCCCCTCATCAACAAATTGGCAAGTAGCCAACAGGGGAGAGAGCGCGCCCAGGGGAGAGGCGCAGAGACATTTTCTTTCCAGCGCGTAACCGATTGACTATGCCGTCGGGATCCCTTTAATAATATCTTTTCACTAAAAACAGTAAAACTTAATTTTTAATCTAAATTTAATTTAATGTTAGTAAATTTAGGATGTTTAAATTAATGTTAACCTTACAAGGAACAACCCTCCCCCCACTCCCAGCTAGCCAAACAATTTTTTCACGCCATCGAATCCGGGCGGGTAGGGGGCGATCCCGTGGGAAATCCGATATTTTCGGGGGCGCTGTATGGGTCGTAGTGCGCGTGTCGCAATCGGTTTTTGAGGGCCCTTCTATTCATTCAACCAGCCTGCCAGAATTTTTGGATGAACCTGCAGGATACGGTGGCATCTGTCCACTTGACGGCTTCTTTAAAGGTTGCATGGCTAGTCGGGTTTTGGCATTTTTGAGCTTCCGGGTTTTCTGGCTGGACTCTTCTGGATTACGGTATTTCAGGATTTTGCTATAGGCAAGAAAGCAAGAAGGCCTATATTCACTCTTGTTCTCTCTGTCACTAGCTATCTCTCGCTCTCTCTCTCTCTCTCTTTCTTTCGCTCACTTTCTCTCACGATGAGATTGATGTTGTTTGAGAATTAGACTCTCGCTAGCGTAGCATTACAAGTCCGTTTCTCATTCCTCTTTTTCCATCTCTTTCACTCTCCCTCGCTTTCTATATCTATCTCTATCGCTCTCTAGACCCCCGTTTTTTGAAAGCGTCTCACTTTCGAAAACGGCAACAAAGCCCGGAGGAGTCGATGGGCCGGAGACGGTTCGACCGGTTTCTCCTCCTCAATTCCTTCAAGCCCCCATTCAGACGGTCGTTTTTTCAGATTAGTAAAGTCACTGTTTGGATTTGGTTCTGAACCGGTATCGTTTTTCCGGGATTTTTGGCCTTTTGTGAGTTTGCTCTGCAAAGGCTTTTCAGTTAGCTACCGTATTCTGTTGAGCCTAACCAGTCTGGTTTACTGGTCCAATTAACACATACAGACGTACTTGCGTTACAATTCTAATTATGGGTTCGACCGAAAACGATGAGCCAAACACACATTTTCCGTCTTTTATGGGGTTACTGTAGTGGATAGGGCGTACCGTAAATTCGACAGTTTTCCTATGCAACCCTCTCTTCCCGAGCCACAGAAAAGTCCCGTCATTCCCTTCAACCGCTCCAATAAATCACACCGTACCTCCAAATTATGTCAGCCGAATGCCATATATGGTGCATCTCCAAGCGATCGTCGCCGGGACGGCTTTTTGTGGTCGTCCAATCTGGGGTCGGCGTTGAACAATCAGGGATCGGGGACCGGTTTAGCCGGACCGGCAATTTATGGAGGGGCAGGGCAAAACATATGCAAACAAAGCAGCAAAAATGAACGATCAAACCCTATTTTTACTGGGGGGTTCACCGCTTAGGCCATATAACTGATGGTTAGAAAAGAACCATTGGGTAGTAAGATAAAAATGAATTTATCGGGGTATCGAAAGGGGACGAATGGCGTGATTTTCCAGCGATTTCCAAAAGAGTGCTCTGGTGTGGCTAGGGATATCGTGTGTTTTCACTTCCTTCATTTTCATCTTACCTTTGCGACTGGAAGTTTTTTTTAGCAGCTTCATTTATTGCTCAGAGCTTACTTACCTTAACGAGCTTTTCTAGCCTTAGAGTTAGAAAAGAAATAAAAAGAAAGAAAGGAAATAAAATTGATCTTATTACATGCTTTCGTATCTTACCCTTATGCGAATCCATATTCACGCGTTGCTGAAATTTTTTGCGTATCATGAGCAGCTCGTCATTTAATAGATTATGATTTGTATAAGTATAATTCTTTGCTATGCAATCGTAAATCGTTTTGCCCAACTTTCAATACCTTTTCGCACCTTGAAAAACTTTAAAACCTCACCGCTTGGGGCGAGGAGCACAGCTGGAACGCCTTGGCGATCAAGTCACACCACGGGGATGTCTCGTTTTAGCTGGCTAGTCCAGTCAGCGAAATCCGTAGATTGCGGTTTGGTGGACTAAGGCTGGGGGGATACAGAGCGATTTATTCCAACTTTGGTCGTTGTGCTGCTGTTCTCTGGCGAAAGCAACATATCGCTCCTGCTTGTCTGGGGGGATAAGAAGTGGTCACGGTGGATCAGGAACTTCACTTGGGTAGTTTCCATTTTTGTATTCTGAACGTCTGTTGATAGATTTCTTTAAATTTGTGGTTTAAAATCTGGCGTATTTTATCATCTTTTCTTAGAGTTTGGCTATCCAGTTACGGTTTTGACAGGAATTGAAACGCTCCAGAATCTCCCACTTTGTTCGCTAGGTCCAGGCAGCTACTTACCAAGCCAAAAAAAGATGGCGGGCACATTTGAGTTCCCGCAGAAACCCACTAGCTGAACCCTAGTCCTAACCCTAAGCTTAAGCCAAGCTAAGCCTAAGCCTAAACCTAATCCAAAGCCTAAGCTAAGCCAAAGCTAAGCCAAAGCCTAAGCCTCAGCCGATGCCCCACCTAAGCATACGTCTAGGTTAAGCCGAAGCCTAAGCGAATCCTAAGTCTAAACCTAAGCCAGGCTAAACCTAAGCCTAAGGCCTCGACCGCGTTTTACCAGCTTTTTCTGCCGATCACCTATTGGTCCTTGATCATTAGCAATGGCGGGGAGCCAAGCCCACTCGAGACATCGGTAGACACCAGCCTCCCAGTTGCTAAATAGAGCAGAACAGAGTAGTAACTGAATGGGGGAAGGGATCTCGTTTACACCTTTCCTTTGCTAAGAACTTTACGGGTTTTTCGGCAATTTGGTCTCTCGCTATCTCTGTGTGTCGTTCACGCTCGCCCTCGCTCTCTCTCCCTCTCTCTCGCTCTTCTTTTCTTGAGATTTTTTCCGTTTTTCAAGGTCCTTGAAAAGCAAAAGGCATGTTTTAGTAGAGAAATCTTAATTTCTTATATTTTTAATCAATTAAATGGAGACCCCGGTATTACTGTTTTTTGCTTATTTTTTTTAGTTGCTAAATTTTTCAGGAATTCAAGGCCGAGAACACCTAGCCGCTTCCCCCTTCAAACTCTAATCCACACCCCAAACATTTACCCGAAACGCGATTATCGCCAAACGCGATCTCTTGTCTTTCTCTCACTCCTCCACCTCCTCCTCCGCCCCACCAAAACCTTTTAGAGACAAATTCTTCGCGCGACCCACAAATCCAATTTCCGCCTGGGCGGGCCCGGAAATCTCGGGGAAGTTTAGCGGTTAGTCTGGCATAATTTTTGTAGATTGATTCTTTTTACCAGGAAATTACACGTTTCAACCCCTTAAAAATATGTTGCTTACTGTATTTTCTGGAATTCTGGCTCTGATCGGTTTTTCGTCCAATTCCGAATCGCTCCGGCTTACAGTAAACGGTGTCGATCGGAATTCAAAGCTCAAAAAAGTCAGAAAGGCTCTTCGGGGATAGAAAGGATCCTCACTTTCCCTCAAACCCTACCCCCAAATTACCGCTTTTCCTGCTCTCCCGCTCGTTCTCCCGAGAATCGTTCGGAGATTCATAAACGCTGGTAATTCTGGAGTTTTCTGTGATTTGGGAGGTCTGGCTCGCGCTCTCTTCTCTCTCTCTCTCTCTCTCGCTCTCTCTCTTCTCGCCGATAGTTTTTACCCTGTGCCGTTTTCCCAAATTGTATATTTATTCCTCCAGTAATTTTAAGCATATTTTTCAGCAAACGACTCGAAGTCGAAGATCATCTTCAGCTATTCGTCCCGTTTCATGGAAGTGGTTTTCTCCTGCACAGCTGACCTGTTTACATTGTTCGATCCATAGAGAGGATGGTTTGGTTGGATACCCATAGCCCCTTCTACCCAACAGTCATCCTCCCATATTTCCGATTTCTCTACAGGGTGAGGCATATATATGGCAACACTTTCTCGAGCCTCTCAAAAAATGAAGAAAGCGGGTTGGGCTTTAATAATTTGTTGAAATATAGCCACGATTGTCCTATAACCACTCTTAAAATATTAGAACGCAGCAACCCTATAAACTTTTGTTCTGAAGCAAAAACTGGGTGTCGTAAGGGTGGTGCTGGCACGGAACCCGTTGGAAGCCAATTTCAGCATGGTACGAAAATATTGTTTTGGTTACGAATGAACCCTAAAACGTGTGTACTACTTAGTAATGACAGATAAAGGTAATTAAAACAATTAATTTTTTCTGATTCCATTACGCACCTATGAACCCTGACAGGGGGTATTTCACTTTTCATGATCGGTTGCTAGAAAATTACTTTTCATATGCTCTTCCATATTCTCCTTTATTAATTTAGATCGTGAGCCTACAGAATTTCTGGCGGTTTACCGCGGTTTTCCCAGAATCGCGGCTAGCTGCCCAAATGTATCGAAATTTGTCTGATTTCTGTTCATCTACCAGTCTAGGCCAAACACCCCCGGCCTACCCGACAGCTCATAAAAGCCATCATTAAAACCAGGCGTCCCGAAAAAACAGGTGATAGTATTAGTAGCATCCCCAAAAAAACCCCTGAACAGCCTATAAAAAGCTGTTGACCGTGTGGAGTTTTTATGTGTTTGAGGAGCAGAAATTTTATGCCTCTTTTCTATTTTTTTGTCCTATAGCCTCGTCAGGAAGCGAGAGAGAAAGAGAGAGAGAGAGTGAGAGAGAGAGAGAGAGAGAGAGGGAGAGAGAGAGCAAGTTGAAGGGCCGGAACTTTACGATTCCAAAGGACGGCTGGGTGCAAACTTGTAAACGGTAACACCTGTCGTTTATTGCGGGCCAGGTTTGAGAAGGGGGACGTTGGGCAATTTTTAAGGCATTTTTACAGCGCTATGAAATGGAAAAAATTGCCGGCGCAGTGTGTGCCCCCATTTTTTGAACATTGAAACGGCTCTTGCGTTTTTTTTTGTAAACGATGTAAACACTTTCAGGTTTTCCGCTTGGAGTACCTGGGTGTAAAGGCCGAAAAGGCCGGAGAAATCAGATTCCAGATTCCTATATCCTAACGTGTTTCATGTTTCTGCTGAGGGATCTGGTCTCCGGCCAGATCATCGGGAAAACGGAAAATCGCCGACCAGAACCGGAACAGACACAAATAGCCAGACATAGATACAATTAGATGATCAGATAGTGCCGGAAATCCATCCCGAATACAAAAACGTCATCAACCTTTTCTTTTTACCAACATTCTCCCACGCTGCCCTTGATCCCCAGCCCAGTGATGTGATGCGCCCAATTGTTTGTATGTGTGTATAGGAGTGTATGGTATTGGGGAGGGGGTGGGTGAGAAATTCTAGTTGTGAACCTGCCGGTGGGTGGCCGATATGATTCCCATGAAAGGACCCGGCAACCGGACACCCACCTGCCTGGCTGGGTCTTCTTCATCTCAAGGACCCACAGTCCTTTTCATGCTTTTTGACTACCGTTTTTTGTCGAGGTATTTCGTTTTCATGAAGCCGTGATGACCTCATATTTTGAATTCAACTGATTTGTGGATTAAAATGATAATTTTTGAACAAACTTTCGGAATCTTTTTGGCTCCCACCCTCTCTTTCTCTTCCTCTCTATCTCTCTATCTCTCTCTCGCTCTCTGCCGTAAGAGTTGACGACCGGATTTCTCAATTTTTAGAAAATATTTAGAACTTTTAATATCTTAAGCTTACATCTGAACGATCACGCGATCAACTCAAAAAACTCCAGTTTTCGGTGTCGGTGACGAGTCGGACGGGATGGGCAATATTCCCAGGACCGTGTTTGGCCCGAGATGTTCTCACCACCAACCGGATGGGAGAGAGGGGGAGAGTGAGAGAGACAGAGAGACAGAGAGCGTGAGAGAGAGAGAGGGAGAGGGAAGAGAGAGATCACTTACTGTTCCCACGGCCAAGCCCTGGGTCCTTTCCATGCCGAACATACGCTACAGTACTCAGGAAGGAGTGTAGCGCAGCGTACTGTGCGACGCATTTTTTAGTCACCAGCGCTCAAAACCCGCTTCGCGGCCTTCGGCGCTGGAATGCGGCCTTGCATGAAAAAATTTGACTTCCCGATAGCTCGGGTCCTTCGGACCCCTTCCCCCCACCGGCCACACACGCGAGTGCAACTGGCAAGAATGAGGAAATTTGTATTTTTCCGCATTATGCAAATTAGCCCTCAGGGACCCCCAAATATGAATAAAACCGGCTTTAACTTTGTAAACTTGTATTCTATCGCATTTTTGACAACGCGATCGGAAACAGAAGTGTCGATTCCCCCGGGTGACGGAGAATTAGGGCATTTTATACACGGGAAGGCCCTCAAATCGGGCCTCGAAAGTGACATCCACACACACACACACACACATACGCGCCAAAATTATATAAGGTAGGATACAATGCGCAATGTATTAGGTTGTACCATAAGTAACTGCAGTTTTTTGATCGTAAAATTTTCATGTAAGCCACCATTCATTCTTTTCAATTTTCAAGTTGATGAAGGGTCATGTGTTGTCTGTCCGCAGTTATAACGATAACCCGGGACTCCCACAACTTTTCGAATTATCCGAAGAATCCTTCTCGAGTTGAGGTGTCTGGGTGGGTAGTGGTGTTCCGGGTAGTAATTGGTGTGGCAGAGAGAGAGAGAGGGAGAGAGAGAGTCACTCGACTTTTGAGCTATTTAATTCGTGTGACGGATAGCGTCGGTGATCTTAACCCTAGCGCCCTAAATAAGCGGCAGTAGTTAGAGAAATTTATGCGCTATAAAGTGTATTGAACAAAATTTTGGTACCTAGTAGCATAACTTTTTTCCAGGTCATTTTTGAAAGATGTCAAATTGGGTTTTTGGGCCCGAATCGACAAATTTCTTTGTCGACCGTTTTCTCCGAGTTTTGTGGATAACTTTTTGAGCACGTTTTAACAAAATAGAGCTTAGCTATAGCTGCTTCAAGCCTATAACTTATTTAAAAACAAATGTTCCATATCGGTCTCGCAATGAAACATAACCCGGAATTTCGGGTACATTTTCCATGAATTTTTCTCCTTAAATGTTCGGGTTCGGAGCATCGGAAATTTTAGTACAGTATCTACTGCCAATGCCCAATAATAATAACATATAGAAAATATTTGATTGGCAAGGATTAAAGAGGTGGATTGATTAAGGTGTGTCGCCGGCACCTCTCAGGGTTGATCACTTGTGGATTCACTAATTGGCAAAAATTCTTGAAGTAAAGGAGGGAGTGATGCAAGCTGGTATTAGGATAATGTTTGTCATTAAGTGTTGCTTAGATGCAATGGGTCAGCTTTAAATTGATTCGCCTCAAGAAATTGATAAGATCCTGTTAGCCAAGCGTATCGGCAATTCGGATTTTTGCTCAAACTATCGTGAATATCCGCTAATTAGAAATCCGTGGGGCCAATTGAGCACTACAGCTAACACGATATCGAACAAATCTTACAAAATATGCTTGGGGGATTTCGGTGCTAAGAATTTTTACATGGCTCGAAAGGAAGAGGGGTCCGGGATCTCGCTCCCTCAGGTCGATGGGCGCCTCGGGGAAAACATTTATAAAAAATGTTTTTAAGGCAGGATTTTTTCAAACTTTTTAGGGCAGATAGTACCCTTTTAGTCTAAACAGAGGGCTAGAAACGGGATAACCAGATGGTGAAATTTTTCTGAAAAAGGCGTCCGAAGGTCGTCTGCAGTTACTTATGGTACAACCTAATAATAGCCTAAAAAATTCTTTTTGAAAGTTAAAGCGGCCATTTTGAGGTCAGAAGAACGGCATTTTTGTATCGTCTAAAACTCATTTTAAACTTTTGTAAACTTTACAACCTTTAGAGTTATTATAATGATGTTGAGGCTCCATTGAGCAGTTTTGATGCCATTTTTCTGCATTCATAATCGCTGAATTTCCTTCCGTTTTTCCGCACGTCCAAAGCCGTCTCTGATCCCTGTCCTTCTCTCCCGGAATCAGAACGCCTGACGCATTTTTTACCCTCCCTGCTGCTCTGATTACCAGGCAGCCATGTGGCATCCATAAAATCCGCGGCACTCCGGACACGCAACAAAGTTCAACGCCATTTATAGGGGGGCACTTTTTAAGGGGGCAGAAGCTGTCAGATCACCTTGTAAAGCGGGGTGGACCCATTATTCGAACGGCTTGCCATTTTTGGGGTAAATATTTGCACATTTTCACATGTTTTTTAGGGATTAGAAAAACAACATACGGCTGTTTGGATTTATCAACCTTTTAGGTGGTTTTAAACCATTTTTTAGTTTATCGGAAAAAATATTTTTGTTTTCTGGTTGTTTTTCGGATTTTATGGCACAAAATGCCATGCTTTTTGGATTCAATCTGCCTTCCTGGTGCCCTTAAAGCATTTTTTCTGAATTTTGCAATGTATATGTTTCTTTCTAGCTACCTTTAATTGACAATACTTCCTTGTTTAAGCAACACCAACTTGTCCGGCTCGTTGTGAGCAACTTGAGCATGGCAAAATACTCGACTTCACCTCCTTGAGAGGACCATTTCCTTCTCGAGTTGAGGTGTCTGGGTGGGTAGTGGTGTTCCGGGTAGTAATTGGTGTGGCAGAGAGAGAGAGAGAGAGAGAGAGAGAGAGGGAGAGAGAGACGACTAAACACAACGCAAAACGGAATGCGCCCTAAACCGGCATAACCTAGCGTAACGTAGTGATGACAACGGCACACAACAACACAATGCAGAATGCCTAGTGCGTACGTGGCGCTACCTAATCTTACGCTACGGAGCGGATGGCAACGTAGTTGTAAGAACCACATTACGCAACGTAACTCAACGTACGCCTACTAATAACGTAGCATATCGGGTAGTAAACGTAGTAATTAAAAATATCGTAGTAATTCGGCACGGAGCGGAACGGAGTCGAACGGAGCGTATGACTCCTACTAACGTAGTGAACGCATCAGACCGTAACGTGGTGGAGCGGAAGGAACGTAGGGAACCTGCGGGCTGACCGTAACTGAACTGGGCAAGGCAACTCGTCAAGGGAACGGAACTACGCACCAGGATAAGATACGAACAATCCCGTTACTTAACGTACTTACAGGACGAACATATAGACTTACGAACATACAAACCCCCACTGACCCCTTAGACCATCCATTATACGGTTCATGTCCTCGTTCAGCCCTCCCCTTCGAGTCAATGTACCCCCTGTTGAGAAGGGGTGTAAGGGGCGTATAATTTGTCTCTCCCCTCTCCACTAAAAGTCGACCCCGTTCGAGGTGCCCGGATTTCGACTGTATCCCCCCTTCAGTCATCCATCCACTACCACGAATTCAGAGTGTGCGGGGCGATCCTCGCCCGGTGGGGGGCCAGCATGTGAAAAATCGGCCTTCTTTCGGCTAGCGTTTCTCAGAGAAGAGGGTAGTGACCTCGACTCGATTTCGAGCCTCTTTCCCGCAATCGAGTCAATGTTCGGTGGTTATTGAGAGGTGTTTCGATATGGTTGGTTATGACACTTTTTAGGGTCTTTTTTGACCTTTCACGTCTCGATTTTGTCCTTATTTATGCCTATTTTACCGGCTTTTTTGTCATTGTGGATGCATTAATTGGCTGTAATAATTATTTAAGCCGCGCATTTTTTATTAGTAGATTTTAGATCGCCCATGGTGACTATTTTAGACCGTGAAAAGTTATCTTAAAAATATCCAAGTCGAAAACTACGTCTTTGTTGAAATTATCAGGTATTAACTTCGTTCAGGTTAAAAAACGTTTTTATTTTTTGTGAATATTTATAACGTCTGTGCGTGTATGCCGCTTATAAGGTGAGCAAATACCCTCAAATACCGCACTCCGAAGCTCCTAAATCAATCATTTTTGGGTTTTCTATTTTTGATTTTCAGGAAATCAATGTTGTTTCAGATTCGCAGGAACATAAGGCCTATATTTTAATGTTTTTCTTAAATTCACAGTTTTTCCGGCCTGACCACAATTCCGAAATACACCTCCATCCACCCCCCGCCGACCCCCACGCGTCAACAACAATTATCGTATATTCTCGGGGGCCCTGAGTGTCTCGATGCCACCTTCTCCTTCTTTCCTAAAACGCGACCATGTTGCTTTCCCAGTCCAGCTGTGTTTTTCTCGGCCATCTGGAGACTGTGCTTTGTTTTTGGAGTGACAATCCAGAAAGAAAGCAAGTGTTTTTTGGTGTTTTAGCGCTTTTCGGGCCGGCTAGTTCTCTCGGGTTATCAGCTTGTCCTAGGCTTATTTTCGGGGGTGGTGATGAATTATCTGGACTAGTTGGGGGTTCATAAGCCAAATAAAAACAAGGTGATCGGGTTTCGGAGCATTAAGACTACGGTTTTTGGGCGAACGTACGCACTGCTCCTTACCCAGCGCACCTTTTCGAGCTTAACTACGTAGCCCCGTAGGGACGTTTTCGTACGTCTTGCTACGCATATGTCTCAGAACGTACGGCCACGTATTTGGCGTACGCTTTCGTACGTACAGCTTCGTAATTTGCGTAGGTTTTCTTACTACGTACACGCCCGTTTTTGCTGAGGATCTTTAGGTTCAAACCCTTTTGAAAACCTAACGATCCTTATCTGCCAATCTCTGCCTGATGTCCCAACCCCCCAGCAAACATGACCATTTGCGGCCCGCGATTTTTTCTATTTTCAAAGCGCCTTGAAGGGGGTGATGGGGGGGGCATTTTTGTGTATTTGGGTTGGATAGAGGGGTGGGGGGCTGTTTGTCGAGTGACACATGCAAATCCAGAGGGCACTTTTGCCCGCCTTGATTCACGCGTGTTCGCCTGGGTGTTGCTGTCACTTCCGAGAGTCGGACCACCGGAATCGGACCAAGTTCAAATTGCTACCGTGCTTTTTTCAAGCAAAACTCAAGTTGGATCTTCTATTTTTTCAGTTTTAGGGCAGGACGTAGCTGTCGAGACCGAGTAACGCGGACAAGTCGTTTCTGATCCTTCCAACCCCTTTAACCACACTCCCGAAATTTCACAAAATAGCGCCGGCTTTGCGGCGAATTGGTGGCCAAAAACGAGGGCAGTTGAAGCTGATTTGGGGGCATATTTAGCGTAACCTGGGTCAGGCGAGATAACGGCGCCCGAGCCTTCCAAAACTGGGCACATTTTTCGCGCTGTGCTCCCGTGGGGGCGGCCCACGTGGCGGGGAGGGTAGAATTGGACAATTCGTAACCTGGAAGGCCAGAATTTGATTTATGAGCGGGTAGGAGGTCGTAAATTACGTTTAGTTACTTACGAATTAATGGGGGATCTCAAATAGCGGCCCCGATCCGTTGTTATGACCTAAAAATGATACCTAAATGTATGCCTGAGAATTGGTGAAATGCTAAATTTTATGTAATTTTTGTAAATATGTAGTTCTTACACGGTTTTGTATTAATTTTTGCTAGTTTGAAGAGATGAGCGCCTTTCTCTGTATTTTGGAGCGTAGCGTAGTGATACTGAAAATTCATAATTCAACAAAAAAATATAATTTTTGCGTACACTCCAGTAAGTTTTCAGTGAAATACGCTACGGTAACTTCAATTAACCTTACTTTCCCGCCCCTAAAACCCGCCTAAAAATGATTCACAAGCTCTCAAATCACTCCACCACCTCCAGGAGCCCCATTCCGGCCCTAAAAAGCACTAAAATCTACAGTACTAAGATACCCAGGGCCCGTTTTACTGCCAAGCCACCCACAAAAATCGAGCCCTCCGACTTACCCGAAGTTCCCGTTATCACATATGCCCTAAACCGTGGACACGGCCCCCGTTCTCCTGCTCGTGATCCCCTCACAACCTTTTAAAGGACCGATAAACATATTTGCTCACCTCGCCCTACTGGCTCTCGACCTGATTTTTGTTTTCCTGCAAAGTGTTAGTAGAAAAAAGCCAAAAAAGACTTGGAGTCACCCGGTCAAATGAGAGCATCGGTGATAAAAGGTTACGTATTTATAAGGCATTCAAATGGCGGAGCTAGGAACTTTTCTTACTTCTGAAACGGGCTTCTGTGGGCTAGCGGAGTATAGCGTACACTCTTTGTCGGCAGCGGAATTTAGCTTACGTTTTTCGTCCGGTTCGTCCGGGTACTGCATACTCTTTAGTATGGTAGGGGGAGTGTCTTTGACTCGTAACGGAGTGTCGCGTAGCTTTTCTATGGTAGCGGAGCAGAGCGTACTCTTTCTTATGGTAGCCGAGTGTGGCGTATACATTTTTGTAACCGCGTAACTTTCAATCCTTATTTTTGGAGTAACCTGTTTGTACCTTTCGTACGGTAGGGCAGCGGAGCGTAGCGTCAGCGTCGCGATCCTCTCCTAAACCGATTCTGGGGTTTCCACGCTTTTTTATTAACTTCAGCAATCTTTCCTTTTTCCGATTTTTTTTTTCACAAGCAAAACACAGTTTTTCAATCATCTCCGGCTTTTCCCATGTTTTTTTAGGTGTGTTTAAGCGTTTCTAAGCCTCCGCATTACACCTAAACACGCAGTCCTCAACCCGGCGAAGTTCTTCCCGTGTGCTCATAGATTATCCCGTTTTTCCGGCCGCCAACTGCATATCAGCGCCAAACGAGGAACTTTCTGTCAACTCCCAAAATCCCGGACTACAGAATACTGCTTATCACCTTTCGGCCGGCGGGGAGCAAAAAGTTTTTTTTGCGTCAGTTCAAAACTCCTACTGCGAGAACGTGCGCGTGCGCCACATTTAATCCGGCGCCTGCAGCTGGGCAGTTCCTTGGTTGCGGCGAGCGTTTTTTGCTGGTTTTCGCGGCCGGGTTACGGTAGTCCGATCTGACTGAGCAACTTAACAGGGTACTGGACTATTAGCGGCGGGAGGGGGGACCTTAAATTTTTGGCGGCCTTAAAATCAGATCAAGCCCAGTGATCAAATAAATTGTGCGGTTTTTCGATGCAAAGAACTCCTAAAGATAATCAAAATTTTGAAACCTTTTTGACTTTTTGGTCAAAAATCTTTCACAAGGACCAAACAGGCAAAAAAAATTTTCAAATTCAAAGATCAACATTTTTTATGACTTCTATCAAGCAAAAACTACTAAAACACGATAAAAGTAGATAGGAAAATGAGAAATCCGCTTTTCCCCTGCTAAAATTCCCATACAGATACCCCCAAATTCCGTTCTGAAACCTTTGCTCCTCCCCTCCTCCTCCTCTTGCCCCTCTCGTAGGTCCAGTTGCGAGAGCACGACACTCAATTTGCATGCGATGAATGGCGTTGTTGTGTTGCCCATTGTCTGCCCATTCCAAAAGCCATCACCCGGTATACCCTCCTCCCACTGCCACTCACGCAGCCGGATCACCCCCTGGCTGGGTGGCTGGAGGGGTGATAAATCTTGCCTTTATTACCGTATCCCGGTGTCGAGATATGGTCCAGATGACGGCTTCACACGTTACAATTGGTCGGGACAATCATTTTTGGCTCAAAAGTTGCTTTACCTTAAAATGTGTCATAGTATTAGGCGGGGTTTTTCGTTAATAGCTAATAACCTGGCCATCTTAACAGGGTTTATTTTGGGATTTTATTTAATTATGTTTAACTATATTAAATTCATTGGGTTATCTATGTTAAATTAGAGCCTTTTATTGGGTTTTATCTTCATTTTTTGGTTAGTTTTGGTTTGAAATTGCCGCCAAAATTAAATTTTGTAGCGTACTTTAACGTACTGTACCTTAAAATTGTGAATTTTGGAAAATTCCGGAGTAGGTGCCGTAGCGTGTGCAAGTTTTTAATACAAATTTTTACGCAAAGTTACGTCATAAATTATGTTCAAGCCATTGAAAAACGTAAAAATATCGTTAAAATCATCAAAATTGTTATCATAATAAAAAATTCATAAACTTAATACGGTTTTCCTCGTTTCTACCCTCATTTTCGTTACTTTTCGAACCATGCCTTGTGCGCTACAACCTTTTGCAGTTTTTTTCTCTCTCTCACACACATTCTCTCTTCTCTCTCTCTCTCTCTCTCTCTCTCTTTCTCTCGTCTAAAATATCACCAAATCCCCTTCGCCCGTTATTTTGCCCTTTGCAACCTGCCCATCATTTCCCCCAAGCTACAAGGTAACGCCCCGGGCTTTTTCTGTGATTTGGATGCTCGCGGAAACGTTATCACAACGTTTCTTCTGCCCCCAGAATCGATACCGTCATCCCGAAAAACGGACTGGGGGCTCCCCATTGTTTTCTGAGGCCGTATCACTAACCGATCCCTGCAGTGCCCCTGATTTTCACGATTTATTTCGAAAGCTTCACGGGGTTTGATTTTTCAGCATTACGGTAAATGACATTCGAGTCTCATGAGTTCCATTTCCAAAAAAAACTACAAGTCTGCCGTTTATGACAACCTTTTTTACACTCTATTACAGCCTTTTTTAAAATCCAAATGAACCTTTGCCACCCTGACTTTCCCCATAACTCGAAGTCGATTGCACCAATTCGAAAATATTTTCTGAGATCTTTTCTTGCTTTGTGCACTATAAAGTCGATTTTGTATATATTTTATTTCCAGAATGGCGTCAACGATTCGCGATCAGATTCTCGCAATTCAAAACGTGCAAATCCCCCGACCAACCGTCCAAGGGTTCCAATGGGTGCAGACGCGCGGCAGGAACGATTTTACAAAGTGTGTTTTTATAATTTTGCGCCATTTGAAGAAGCTACAAAGAGAGAGAGAGAGAGAAAAAGGAGGAGGAAGAAGCGCAAGATGGATGGGGAGAGAGAGAGAGAGAGAGACAACGAATATGAATAATAAATTTTTTCACGGATGTGGTGGTGAAAATTCATGAATATAACGTGCCTCTGGAAACTCTAATTACTTTTTAGTCGATCCGAGCCCATGGAGACCGTTACGGCCTAGCCATCCGCCCACAAGGACCTAGACGCCCGGCTCTTTCGCAGGATATTTTCCAGAGGTGAGCGCACGAAGTTGAATAGAATTTACTTGAAAAGTGGCTTTGAAGCGCCTTTAAAGGGATTAGTAAGTGCTAGAGTCGATTTCTTCTGCGTACTAGGTCTCGACTTGGATTTAACAGTTTTTAAAGGGATCAGGAAGCACCAGAACTGTCTATACTTGACTTCAACAGGCCTTTAAAAGCACTATTCAGTGCCAGAGCTACCCTTTTTGTAACTAGATTTAGACGACAAAATAGCTTTTAAAGCGACTGGTAAACGCAATGATCAACCCCCTTCCATCGACTAGGTCTAGACAGTAACCCGACCTGCCAAATGACACGGAAAACCTGGTTGTCGGCGACTTTTAGGTGGATCAAAAATCCGCTGAGGGGCGCATTTTGCGGTGGCGCGTAGCGCATAGCGTAGCTGTCGATACCCAGGTGGCGAGAGGGTCGATTCCTGGACTTCCAGGTTCCCTTAGAATTGTTTTCGGAGTCTTTCGGCCGTCAATGAATGCGTGCTTGAGCGGGAAATAGTCAAACTTGAGGACCTAAAACCCATGTCTTGTTTATTTTCCCTGTTTCCTAAGCCCAGATCAAAATACCGTATCAGTATAACCCCATCCATACCATCAAGTTCAACCCCCAAACAAACCATGCCCTTCCCCACCTTCTCCCGACGACCCAAACGAACTGTCAGTTCTGCCCGGTTTTCGATAGGGATCCCATGTCAAAGTCTAGATAAGGTTCCCAGACACCGTGGCACCGAAATGCTCACTGAAAAAAATAATTAATGTTTTGAGGAGCTCTCTAGGTTTAAAAAAGTATATAGCTTGACCCTGCGCTTCCGCAAACCTCAGAAAACTTAGTTAATTTTTGAGCTTCCGGTGCTGATAATCTAAACTGCTCGAAGGCGCCTTGTCAAAAAGGATGAGTAATGTTCGGAAGTCTCGGAATGATAAGCTTCCAGAGCTTACGAAGCAATTTTAAGGCCCCTGAGGTAAAAACAAGGGGTTAGTAATGGATTAGTGAGTTATCGGGAATCAGATACTGTAGATTTTGGCAGGAAATAGCAGTAATCCGTGGCTTAGCTAAATTTTCAGACCGGAAACCGTACAGGAGGAGGAGAGCAGCGACGGTACCGTATCCCCCACGCAGCCGGCCATGCGTCAGAACCGTAGCGCTCACAGCGTCGACTCGCACCGTAGCAGCTCCAGCAGCCAGGTAACACGAGAGAGAATGAGAGAGAGAGAGGGAGAGAGAGAGAAGAGAAAGAGAGAGAGAGAAAGAGAGAGAGAGAAAGAGAGAAACACGACGACGCGGTTCAAACCCATCCTAACAGATCTCATCCGACGGCTCGCGTCGTTCATCTCCGGATCCGGAACCCGACTACCCGTCCGACTACGTCCCACCCCAACTCCCACCTCCCCGTCTTTCCGCCCCGCGCATGTCCGCCCCGCCGCGCTTGACCCACGCCGTCCCCAGCCGAGTCATCAAGCTGTAAGGTGCAAGCGTGCGTAGCGTAGTGTAACGTACCCGCTACCCTCCAGTCAACAACGAAGAGCGTGAACTCGTCTATATCTATGTGATTTAAGTTTGAATATTTTTTTTGCGTTAAAGGGACCGGGAAGGCATGATTTTATGGATTTTTGGTCATGGATTGAGTTGGGATTTTGACGCGACCGCGAGGCGAAACGCATTCGTCACATGACCTCTTCGAAAACGTCCTAAACCATTGCGTATAGGAAAATAGAACCCGCGCGTGCGTGTCGCAGTGCGCAAAAGTCTATCGAAGATGCATATCTGTTTTTGCACCTTGTTAGTCTCCCTGAGGTTTGTCGCAACCGCAGAACGCAACGCGTACGCACCCGGAAGCTTCGAAAAAGCGTATTAATCAATTACGCGATGGAAAACCGGCGGTACGCGTTGCGCGCGATATGTCAAAATCTAGTGAAAATCCATCGCCGATCTCCATAGGCTGCCTTGCTGGTTCCTTTAAACCCCTCTATTTATGCAATTTTACACCCCCCCCCCCTGAAAATTGCCCAAATTCGATTTTCCTCTAAACAAATTCCCCTAGATCTGATGCCCCCAAAAATGTGCTTATCTAGATTTTTATAGTCGCTACTCCCCGAGTGATATTACTGTCGAAATTGTCCGTGTTTTGTCTACGTTTTTTCGTGTCAAACATCAACCCCTTGCTTTCTTTCGTTTCGCATTTACCCCCGAGCACAAAAAGCGTCCAGTTATTTTTGGTGTGTGTCTGAAACCTGAAATTCACTAACTAGTGAACTCCCGAAAATATATAACTTAAACAATTATTCTCTATTTTGGTCACAATTGCTGCTTTGTACTGGTTGTGAAAAGTTGTCCGTTTTTTAATGTGTACATAATAAATACTGAAAATTACACCATTATTCCAGAAAAAGAAAGTGAGAGGGAGGGAGCGAGAGAGAGCGAGAGAATGAGTGTGCGAGAGAGACACAGAGAGAGCAAGTGAGAGTCAAGAGCGAAAAGATAGCGATAGAGAGAGAGCGAGAGGTAGAGAGAGAGAGAGAGAGAGAGAGAGAGAGAGAGAGAGCAAGAGCAAGGTTTTTCAAAACAAATTCAATCGATTTAGAAAATGTTGTAAACTTTATTGAGCACGAAACCGTACAAATAAACACAAGATCAGGATTGCCAAAGAATTAATAATTCCGGATAGAAAATAAATAACAAAACTTTATATTGGGAAATCTCGACTAATTTAAACCCGTGGTAGATGAATAATACAAATTGCTTTGCGTAAGGCTTGGGCATGACGGAGGGCAAGATTTTGAGATTTTTCAGAGATTTTAACCCGAGGTGTATTATTATGTAAAAAGGGGATAGGAAGTTTTTTTAGCGAA
This sequence comes from Mesorhabditis sp. LJ9110, assembly GCA_038088335.1. Lineage (NCBI taxonomy): Eukaryota > Metazoa > Nematoda > Chromadorea > Rhabditida > Rhabditidae > Mesorhabditis > Mesorhabditis sp. LJ9110. Next base: position 406,522 of record JBBGBA010000103.1, on the reverse strand, counting down.
TACATGGAAAATTTTTGAGTACACAAAGAAAAGTTTCAGAAACTTGTGGTTTGCAGTTTGTGGGTGATGGCTAGAAATATCTCTGGAAAAGTGGGTTTCAACGCAGTTTTCGAGATCATCGACAAACTACAAAACTACACGTTTCTCAAACTTCCATAATGTACTCAGAACCCTCGAAAAAACTTCTGGAAACAGGAAACGCAGACGAAGAGGAAGAACAGCGAGATGAAGATGACGGCCGGGATGGAGATGAGCAACGTGTTGGTGGAGAAGGAGAAGCCGGGCTCCTCGGTCTCGAATACCATCGTGCCGGGGTCATCCTGCAAACCATTATAATTTTAGCACCATACTCGTTTTCGGACAACAATATGCTAAGCGTAAGATGAACCTAAGTTACGTAAGCCTATGACAAGCCTCCTCTACGCCTAAGCTAAGCCCAAGCCAGGCCGCGGCCAAGCCTAAGCCAAGCCTAACCCCCAGCCAAAGCCGAGCCTAAGCTAAAGCTCAACAAAATCTGGCATCTGGAGCGTATCGGAATTTGCCGGCTCTTTGATTTTTTCCTGATTTTGACTCTTACCTGCATCGTACACAACCATCTAGGCATCATCAAATCATCCGAATGCTGTTGTGTACATTGTTGTCGACATCGATCCATACATGTTTCTCGGGTATCGAATGTATGGACGAAGGAGAGTTCTGGACCGCCGGGACGGTTCGATCTAAAGGAATTTGATGAGCTTTTGTTTCCTCTCTCGCTCGCTCTCTACCTCACTGTCTCTATCTCTCTATCTCTCTCTCTCTAGTCACGTAAGACATGATGTTCCACTCACTTCCTATCGACATACGGTCCGGCTGTGATGACGGCAAGGCTTCCGGCGAGCAAAAGGATCGGCAGTTCGAGGTGATATCGTAACCGACGCATACCATCAAAGAGGCTGGACGTCCTGCAAGCAAAATTTCAAAATTAGCGTGATTTTTTATCGAATTCGAACCCAGAAAACAAAATTTGAAAAAAATTCTTTGGACAAAGGAGAGAGCAAGAGAGAGAGAGAGAGGAAGAGAGAGAGAGAGAGAGACAGACTACTTATTGCATTTTTAAAGGGAGCGTGACAGAAAAATCCAGCTTTATCCCCTTTTTCCAAATTAAATATTTTTAGCAAACCTAAGCCAAAGCCAGTTCTTTTTCTTAACTATACAAAGAATCCGCAAAATTCATCAACGCAAATCAATAGAGGCGACGAAAGCGGAAAAGGGGGGACTTCGGAAGGGAGAGGAGATGAAATCCGGCCTCCCCGAGGGATTATCCAATCTGACAGCCAGTGGGCAGTCTCGGCCACATGCCATGGACACACACAGAGACACAACGGGACACACCTCACAACGGTCACCCCGGGGAGGGGGAGGAGGAAAAACAGCCAGTGGGGGATGGAATGAATTAATTGTGGGAAAAGGATAATAATAGAAAAGGCATAGTATGTAATAAATGAGTAATTAAGACATATTACACCGTCTGATTGACTAAAGGCCTTTCAGGCGAACTATGAACTTTGGCACGTTTAAAAGAATTCGAAAAAGAGCGAGAGAGAGCGCGAGAGAAGAGAGAGAGAGGGAGAGAGAGAGAGAGAAAGAAAGAGCGAGATAGAGAGAGAGGGGGGAGCTAGGCAAAGTATCATAAAAGGGAGAATATTTCATGATGCAGCAAAAACAGATTTTGTTAAAGCGTATTGATATGGTAGCGGCATTACTGCCCTAACCATAACAGAATAACAGATTGCTAAATTTTGTGAAGTGGCTAATTCTGGAATTTTTTTAGAAACCATTTGGTCGCGGATCTCCGGTGCGAATCTTGAGGAAGTGTTACTTTTTGCTGCAGCTACGGTAAATAGTAGTGCTTCGGAATCGCGTCCACTCAGTGAATGAGGCGCACAAAATCACGCTGGCAAGGGTTTCGCGCTAATTTCTAAGGTTTTCGATCGCTAGATCTTTATAGTGACACAATATTGATAATCAGCTTAATCCAAGCTTTTTTTTAAAGGAAAACATCCGTTTTTCATTTTTTAGACCGGGTAAGCTCAAAAACGTCAACTAGTGCTTTTGTATCCATAAAAATCATCCTGCCATTTTTCTGAACTAATAAATCAAGCAAACATTACCGTACTCTCTGAAAAAGGATTCCTAAAAACAATAGAGAAAATGACCCTAAGTGAGTGGCACCTTCAGAACTTCAGACGGGTAAAAATGGGTCTCCTGCTCCTTCGAGAAGAAGGGTTCCACCTCCTCCTCCTCTCAATCGGCCACAGCAGGGATTATTTAGGGATTTGGGCCCCCCACCCTGGAACCACGGACGCGTCAATTTCTTTAATTTCTTTTTGTGAAGGGGTTGGAGAGGGGGTCCCGCAACGGGAGAAGAGAGAGAAATTCCCCCAGAGGGCCCATCTTGAATGGCCAAATGAGGGGTGGGGGTTGTTTCTCTCACTCTCTCCCTCTCTCGCTCTCTCTCACTCTTCATTTAAACACGCCGTTCAACCAGAAAAAAGAGCGCATTTCAATGCAAGATTGACGACACTGGGGTCACCGTTTAGAATGTGGCAAAATGAGGGGCAGATTTGGGGAAGAAATATGGCACACGGTCGAAATTGGGGTTTATTTAGGCTGAGAAGATGTTAGTAAAAATTTTCTCTCTGGCATTCTATTGTCTCTCTCTCTCTCTCTCTCTCTCTCTCTCTCTCGCTCTGTCTCTCGCGCTCCGTCCCTAACTCTCTCACAGTCTCTCGCCTTCTGTCCATGGCTCTCTCTCCCGCTCTCTTTCTCTCTATCGCTCTATTTATTTCGCACTCGAGCTCTTGCTCTATTTCTAAGAAGGAGCGAGGAAGAGAGAAAGAGGGAGGGTGAGAGAGAAACAGAGAGAGCGTGTGAGAGTGAGCTAGAGTGAGCGCCGGAGAGAGTGAGGGAGGGAGAGGGAGCGGGAGTGCGACCAAGTTATGGTGCACTAATGCTAGGAATAAAATAAGAGAGCGAGAGAGACAAAGAGAGAGATAGAGAGCGAGAGCGTTAGAACGCGAGAGAGAGAGAGATAGGGAGAACGAGAGAGATACAGAGGGAGACAGAGGGGAAAGACAAGCAAACTTTTGCCTTTTTCCATTTTTTAGCCCGTAAATGGAAAGTAGTTGTCGTATTCAGAAGTAGCCAAAAGTTTGAGGCCAAGAAGCAGTATAGGCCATTGGTCACGGCTCATTGTCTTCGCTCCGTCCCTATGCTACTCCTTGGTCCCAAAGTCATTCGGTTAGGGACACGGCCGCCGGGGGCCACGAATTTCCTCTGCCCTCACCAGAAGCCATCCCCCCCCTGCCCGGCCTTTTGGTGCTTCTTGGGTTCGACTTCTGCCCTCATCGGGTTGGCTGGGGGAGGCTGCACAAATTGCAAAATTGGCATCACCCCGTTACGTGCGTCCCGATCGGGGGCATGGGGCCTAAAGATGGCCCTAAGGAAAGTTGGCCATGATGGTCTGGGGGAGGGGGTGACGGGGTGGATGCGAAGTTACGAATTTGGAGTTAAAATTAAAAATTGGAGCACTATAGGCTTCATTATTTCTTGAAAGGTACGGTTCGAAAAAGGCGGCGAGCAGGGATCCTTAAGAAATTCCGGACAACCGAGTGAGCGCTGATGAGAAACCAGGGCAAACGAGCAGTAACTTTGAAGGAATGCCGGACATCGGAAGCTTTCTCGTCGAGAAATTGGGGGCAGAGCTTTTTGAAGAAATTAGTGGCAGTGGAGCGTTGTTCGGGTGAGAAAATGGGGGCAAACTTGCAGGGTTTCTTGAGGAATTCAAAACAATATTGGCGACCAGAATAGCATAGCAGAGGTCCTTGATATTGAGGTATTCAAGAGCAGGATTCGATTGATACGGGCAATTGAGCAGAGATTCGGTAGAAATTTTGCCGCCCCGAGAAGGCCGGATATCGAAAGAGTAGAGCTGCTTAGGGGACGAAGCGCCAGACTTTTTGCCCTAAAATTCCTAAAAGCCTGATCTAAAATCAACAGCAAGTGAGTCACGATTTTTGTGGAAAATTCAGAAATTTATTTTTTATCTATTTTTTCCTTTCAAAGAGTACAAGCCTTGTGATTTTACCGGCGAGACCGTTGGAATCTGATGAGCGGAAAACGAGGAGCGCCTCGATAATTGCCGGAAATTAGGGTGGGGCGCCTCCGTTGGGAGTCCGGGCGTGCCAAAACGAAAAAAGATTAGAAAAATTTATGGATACCCTCAAAAATCAAACAAGCTGAATAGAGTATTGGTGGATGCAAAAAAATCGGCAATTGAAGCAATGGTGGGAAAGTTGGTAAGATGAGCCCTGCGCTTGGGCGGATTTTTTCGGATTGAGCGAAAAATTTATCGATCGTAATTTGGGCGTATGGTATACGTCGGCTTGGGCTTTGCGCTTGAGCGTGGAACCGGCTTCGATAAATGTAAGGATTATAATCGTGTGATAAAAATCAATCGCTTTCCATAAAATGCTCTAGTCCCATGTGAAGCGTGCCTTTTTGGCCCCACGTAGCCGTGTCGGGTGGATTAGCGGCGACAATAAAGGGCAGAATAAATTGTTTATAGCTTGTCTAGCAGAGAGAACCGGGCATCTGTTTTTCCGGAAGTTAGGTTTCGATGAGAACTGGACTAAAAGCGACCAACACTAAAAAAAATAAGAACAACGGTCGCAGGTGTTCTTGAACAAGCTCTGTTAGGTTGCCAGTTGTGGCAAAAAAAACACGAAACGCTCCGAAATTATCTCTGCTAGCTATTCTTTTTCTATAGACGAAAAGCCAGTCCTCAATAATCTCTGCTAGCTGGCCAGTTAGTGCAAAAAACGGGAAACACTTCCTAAATAAGCTCCGCTAGCTTGCCAGTTGTGGCAAAAGAACAGGAAACACTCCCAAATGATCTCTGCGAGCTACCCTTTTGCCTAAAAGCTAAAGTTATCCCACAATAATCTTTGCTAACTTGCCAGCTGATGCAAAAACGGAAAACATTCCGAAAGACCACTGCCAGCTTGCCAGTATGAGTCCAAAAACTTCCAAATTGATATCGACGGTGAGGAAGCTTCCTAAACGCTCTCTGCTAGCTTGTCAATGGATGCCCATAGACCGGAAGAAATTCCCAATGGATCTCTGCTATGTAGCAGTTACTCAGCAGATTTGTGTGGTGTCATATTATTGCCGGCGGCTTTTCGCAATCCCCAACGGCCCAAAATCCCATTATCGGCGCCGAATAAATGGGACCCAATCGGTGTGTTGGCCCTTGGTGGAGAGGGGGAGGGCATATAGCAGAGACCACAGCGGACACCCATTCCTCCATTTCCACCGCTTATATATTGTCGTCAGGGCCGAGCGGGGCAGTAGCCACCCCGTGAATTGCCTCAAATTCATCAATTTTCGACATTAACTGCCGACCGTAGGGGGCCGTCATTCGGAAACCTATTATTTGGGCGGATGTCAGGAAGGGGACACAGATTCATGCGGATCAGATTGTATAGCGGAAAAGTAGAAAAAATAATGTAGAAAGGCAGCTAATAGTTATGCAATAAAAACTTAGTCCTATTTTGAGATTTACGAATAAAATTAAACTATTTAAATAGATTCCAATAGAAATTGGGGGCCCATAAAGGACACCAAAAGACCCGGAGGGGGCCCAACTGACATTTGATATCGCCTGGGAATTAATTCGAATTTCGGGCAGTGGGGGGGTAGTGGTACGGATTTTGGATTGAATTTGGGGTCTAGGAAGGCTGCGAGTTCTTTGCTAGCTTGCCATATGCGCAGAGGCAATGATAGAGAAGCAACGAAAGAGAGAGGGGAGAGAGAGAGAGAGAGAGAGAGAGAGAGAGAAAGATAAGACAATACCAGCTCAAACCTTAATAAAAACGCTTCTTCAGCTGCTTTTTTTTCGAGAAGCAGCGCGAGCTCGAACCAGTTTAGTTTATTCCAAGCCACCGCATACTCCCAAGGTGGCCTGTTTGTTGGTGTGTAAAAGACAGAGGGCTAGCATGAGAAGCTATGTGAAGAGCCCCAGGGACCTTCTAAAGGCAACGAGAAGTGGATGACGGGGGGGGGGGGGTGGAGAGTCCATATTTCATCTCCCAACACAACCATAAGCCCCGCCAACAAGGCCCACGGGAGACACTCGACGCACACAACAAGGGCCAATCGAATGTTACTGAAAATCGGGAGGATTTTCCTTATTTCCGTCTCACTCTCTCTTTCTCTCTTTCTCGCTCACTCTCTCTCTCTATTTCTGGCTCTCGACAAATAAAGAAAACTATAGGTTCCAAAAGATAAATACAGCTGCTTATGAAAGTGAGCACGAGCTTCACCGAGTACATGGTCCCAGCGCGAGGTTCCCTTCAGCTACTGGTGTCAATAAAAGAGTTTATGGCCTTGTCCCACCCGGTGTGAATGGGCCATATGCCTCCGGGGAGGGAGGAGGACGAGGAGAAGCTCCAAACAACCGTGGATTTTAGGAGGGTGAGGTGGCCAGCGAAATGGACGTGAAAAAGGTGCGAAATAAAATGAGAGAGAGAGAGAGAGAGCGCGAGATAGGGCGAGAGAGAGCACAGACAGCCAGAGTGAGTGAAAAAGAGCTATAAAAATTGACGAACAGGCGTTTGAAACCATAACAACTTTCGAAAAAGCTTCGAAAACATATCAATTGTGATACGATAGGGCGAGGGAGAGGAAAAGAGAGAGCGAGAGGGAGTGGGATAGAGAGAGAGAGAGAGGGTGCGAGAGAGAAGACTTCGACCCACAACTTCGAAGACCACTTTACTACCATAATTCCAAATCCCATCCACCTACTCCCCCCTCGATTCCGCTCGAGCGCCAATCGACAATCTCGGCAAGTGGCCCCCACCCTCCGGACCCCAATTCCGATTCACAACTATGCACATGTTGTCAGTTTGCCGTCCACTAGTTGTACCCTACTCCGTATATGTTCAAAATCCACAATGCAACGAAGATCATCAATTATTCAGGCTGACGTGCCGGGACACACCAAAAGGGACGCGCGGTTCCGAAAGACGAAAAAGTAAAAATCGATCGGGTTGGGGGTGAGGTCAGTAGTGCTGAGGTGGAATGTGAAGTTTAAACACCTAAATTTGGGAACTGCAGCGAAAGCGAGAGAGCGAGAGAGAGCGAGAGAGAGAGAGCGAGCTGGAGAGAGATAGAGAGAAAGAAAGAGAAAACTATATAAAGCCCAGATGCCCCGAAAACCAACTATCAAAAATTCAAATAGACGTGGATGCCGCTGGACCCCTCCTAACTTCATCATCCCCTTATGGGTGGGTTCTTCGCGGGACCTTTAAGGGCGCTTTTTAGGCCCCACGCACCCCACGCACAATTGTCCCTCCCTGAGACCGAGGGGATTATATTTTCAGAGAGAGAGAGAGAGAGAGAGAGAGAGAGAGAGACAAAGAATAGCCAGTAAAAAGTGGGACACGCATGGATGGGCTAGGAAAAGGAGGAGGACCTACCCGGGTGGAGGGTTTACCTGGAGCGGCTTCTTTGAGAAAATCGTAAAATTCGAAGATCTAGCAAAACAGAGGGAAGAGACGCGAGAGAGAGAGAGAGAGAGAGAGAGAGAGAGAGAGCAGACAGGGTTATTTTGAGTAAGCATCGTAGGTTTTTTAGGACTCTACAAAACACTTAAACTTTTACCCTACTTCCCCATACTTCCAAAAAATGCTTGGGTTGCTATCCGACCTGAAAATCAAGTGATTTACGATACGATGAGCAGTTGAAAACACCGAATTTTCTATTGTCAATATCAGTCATTACTCAGAGGCGAACCCTGCCTGCGTTTTTGTGTCTGCGCCTCTCTCATTTCTCGGATCTCTAATAGCTGCCGTAATGGGGGACTGTTCGGGCGCACTGTGCCTACGTCCATAGTTTCCCAAGGTACCAGCCCAAGCTCCAAAAGTTGAACTAGCCCTTTAAATCGACTTTAAACTTCAAATCCGAAGTTCTTAAGCTCGGTTTAAAGAGACTGGGAAACCCGATCATCGACCCAGCTTTTCCTAGGTCTCGACAACGCCATTCCACTTGTTTTTAGCCATGAGAAAATCAGGTTGAAACAAGGAAAGCTAGCGAACTTCCGTGCGTACTTTGGTAGCCGGCGTCGTTGTCGAGATCTAGTCGGTGAAAGGGGTAGATTGTCGACTTTCTGGCTGTTTAAATAATCTCGAAAAGAACCCGTATAGCTCTTGAAGCTCTGATAAACTAAAAAAAAACGCATGTTTTTCCTAGAAAATTTCTTGGAAGATCGATCTCAGGTTTTTCCGAAACGCTATGGGGATAGTGGGTCAAAAATCTACGCAGATTCCACGCCGCTTTTAAAGGAGCATGGAAGGGAAAAGGCTCCTCTTAATAATGGTTCTACAAAAATCGTTGCCTTCGTAGCTTTCGTAGCTTTCGTAACAAGCGTCCTGAATATCGGGTAATTCGGGTGGACGCATCCTAAAGGTGCATTGTGTGAGAAACTGCTTTTAGAACTTCTTGAAATTCGGTGGAAAAGCAGTCGTTGCGTAGAAATGTGTGAATTTTTTGTATCTATGCCTGGAAAACCCTAAAATCCTTTGATGAGGGCTTGTTCACGCAAATTCCGATATCTTACTGTAGCTAGCATAGCCAAAAAAGCAAAAGCCATCTTTAGAATCCCGGAAGAATCCCAAATAAATGGGTCCAAAAATGGATCCACAGCCTCAGCCCTCCAAGCCCTAGGAGAGGCGAAAGTTGAGAGAGGACATCGAAATTTGGGGACGTTGGCGGATTGGATGGTGGTAAGGGGAGCTGGAGAAGTGTCGCTTCAACTGGAAGTCGAAATGAAATTATTCGACACCCATCCCCCTCCTTCAACTCCCCAGGAGGAGGAGGAGGAGAAGGCGGACGAGAAAAAGAGGAGGAGCCCCCATCTTCCCCTTAGGACCCTCCCTTTTTGGCCCTCCCCTCCGGGTGCCATTGTCTCATTTGCACAACAGGGGCAGGGGGAGGTGGGAGCCGAATTTTTGAGGGTATTGCCGCCTGATGAATTGGGAACGTCATTTCCCTCTTGATTCGCCGAGAATAAGTTGGTCGAGGATCGGAAATCAGGGACGATTTTGGGAATTAGGCTTAGGCATCGATTTGGGCTTCTTAGGCTTAGCCTGGGTTTAGGTTCAGGCTTTCGATTAAGCTTCAGCTCAGTCTTAAGCTTAGGCGTAGGCCTGGCTTTAAGTTTGCTTTGGCTTACCCTTAGATTTAAGAATAGGCTTACTAGTTACTAATTAGGTTTTGCTTAGTCTTAACGTAGGCTTAGGATTGGGTTTTTTGTAATTTTTAATAAAAAATTTGTCAAGATATCACGTTTAGGAATAGTAAAACACCCTTTAAAAAAACTCCCATATTCATATATATTTCAAAAAACGGCTTTTAAGAAAAAAGTTGCCCCCCCCCCGATAATGCAAAAGAAACCGACAAACGAATTTATTTATTCGGTATGGTACACAAAGTCGCGGATTCCCTGCTCGCCTTCGTCTCTCGAAATTTCTGACCAATCGGGGGTGGTGATTTTGATGCGTCTCCAGTCGAAGTCAGTCGTCGGAATGCTTACGATGAGAACGTCTCCATCAATACGTCGGACGCGATAGAACGTGGCCTGGTACGTGGGCACATTGAGGCTTGGGTGCTGTTCGAAGAAAGTAAGATTATCCCCGCGAGCCAGTGCCTCGTCACCGCCCACTTTGATTGAAAGGACTTGGCGTTCGCCCTTCAGCCATTCCTCGACAACCATCTGTGCGTATTCTGGAGCAGATAGGCCGGGTAACGCAACGGGTTCTACCCACATTTCTGGCACCTTTAGCTTTAGGTATCCTGGGTGAGGTGGATAGCGACGCCAAGCCATTAGGAGGGCAATGGTTGATTCATTCAGCCAGCCGATCAATTCCGACGTAAGATTTTCTGGGCCATCAAAGCAGACCATTTCGTATTTTTTAGTCGATTTGTAGCGCTTTAGAATCGGCACGGCCACACCTTCATATGACGCCTATTCCCCTGCACCGCAGGTCGATGTCTTGGGGAATGGGGGCTCCTAGCTCCAGGAGATACACGGTGGCATTATGGAACAGCAATCGGAAGGTGTCCATGTTGTTGATGACAAGGCCTCTCAAACGAGCGAACGAGCCGAAGCTTATTTCGTACCAGTCCGTATTCCTACCCAGTAGATTCACATCCCAATACTTGTCCCGGCAACTCTTGGCCACCTCCCACATCGACTTGCTTGTGGCGGCCGACTTGAAGAAGCTTTTGATGTCCATATTGCGGAGGATATTGTGTTGAACTAGGATCGGGAACGCGCTGAAGGCCATGACCTGAAATGTCGGCTTATTTGAATGGGATATGTCCCGAAGACGCGGAAATAAAACGGAAGATTAAGAGCGATTTGCCAGGTAGGCAAAGGAGATACAGACAGATAGATATAGAGAGCGGGGAAGAGACAGAGAGAGCGCGAGAAAGAGCGAGAGAGACAGAGAGATAGAGAGACAGAGAGAGAGAGATCGTAGGGCCCCTTTTCATGACCTCCCAACACCCATTTGCACTGCCGCAAATCGCAAGGCAGACTCAGGCAATTACGTGCGAATTCAAATGACATCTGACATGGCCTTTCCCGCCTCCGTGACCAGCCGGAAATTATGTATTCAACTTCGCGCTGATCGAAGGCATCTGCGTAGCCTGGGGCTACATTTCATGGGAATTTTCAAGCTTTCAGAAATGTCCAAAATATTTTTGTAACTTTACAACAATCAAGAACTAGTAAAAACACTTAAAATACCTGCTATAACTTCAACGGTTAGGCATAGGTGGAAAAACAGAAGATGGTTTTCCTCTTACTAAAAACCCTCCCCCACTAACAGTCCAGTACACATATTTCGTCTATGTGCTGTGTGTTTCAATTGTTTGTCTGATACTCTGTTTATGAATTCTGGAAAAAGCTTAGGATTAGGCTTGGTTTTAGGCGTAGGCTTAACCTAGGTGAGGCTTAGCCTCGGTTGGGCCTAGGCTTAGGCTTCGTGCTAGATTTAGCTATTTAGCTTGGGCTTCTGTCTGGGCGAAGGCTTGAGCTTGGCTTTAGGTTAGGCTTGGGCTTATACCTAGGCCTAAGCTTAGGCTAGTTTTTTTGGTTTCGTTTAGGCTTAGCTTTCAACCATAACAACAACCAAACGTATTTATCTCCAAAAATGAATTCGGAAAAATCAATCATCATCAAGGCGTTCGAAGCGCAGCGGGACGCGACTGATCATCAGTGGGCGCTCGCTTTTCAGCTTGCGGCTCCAGAATTTGCGGCTTTGGTAGGGGGAATTCTGGATCAAGGAGTAGTGGACACGCAGTGCCCGTCCCTTCCAGTTGCTCATCCCGATCGAGCAGAAATCGTTGGGTCCTGGGCGATGCCCGTACGGGTTCACTTCAAACAGCATTTGTTGGAGGCCGGCTTGATCCTGAAAGAAAACCTTGAATCCCAAAATTTTCGATATTTTCGTTGTTTTCGGGATTTTTCGCCGCCTTTCGAGCACAACACCAAATTTTTTGTAAAAAAATCTTAAAAATTAAAATATCTAAAATCCCGACAAGCAAAATCCCGACAGCCGTATTCCCGGCAAGCAATTCCGATCAACCAAAATACCGACAGCAACAATCCCGCTTAAGCAAAATACCGACATGCAAAATAGCTGTCGAAAAGAAAATGACATACAAGCTAACTCCAAAAATATTCGAGATTTCGGCTATCTGGATTTCTGATGTCGGTATTTTAGTGGTCGGTATTTTGATACATCGGAATCGTGGCTTTCGGGATTGTAGATGTCGAGCTTTCGGGTATGGACTTTGGCTATCCTGATTTAGGACTGTCAGAATTCTGGCTGTCGGTAATTTCGTTCAGCGGATGTTGTACAACGAACCTGCAGCAGCTCCTCATTTTTGACCAGATATTCAATTTGGGTGGTGCGCGGTTTGCCCTCAGGCGGCGGGGTCTGAAAAATAACATGTTGGGTATCAATTATACTTTAAAGTTGAATTTTAAACCCTAAAACGGCATACCTTCATCGCCTTTTCAACGATATGGTAAGCCTCGTCAAAGGGCACGTCGTCATCCTCGACGACCAGCAGCTTGAAGAACAGGAAACGGGCGGAGGCCAGCTGAAAATAAGCCGGCTATGACTTGATTTCTATACATTTTTCTTTAAATTTTGAGTTAACGTTTAATTCTCTATTTTTGCCCTGGTTAACGAAATACTTACCAAAGCGTATGTGGCCGGTAGCTGGATCTCGGCCGCCGCATAGGTCTCGTCGCACACGTGAAATATCAGCTAAATCGAATCTTTTCGGTCAATAAAAAAGCAATTTAATGTCGGTGCAAAATAATGTTTAAGCTGATTTTCTTTGAAATGGCTAAATTTGATAACATCGAGATTAAAAATGCCGAAATTCTTCGTGTCGAAACTTCATAGCGTCGAAATTCTGAATTTCGAAATGCATAAAGTAGAAACACATATTGTTGAATTCTAGAACGTTGAAATTGCAAATGTAAAATTGATAATGCCGGAATTTCGCAATTCCCAAATTTCATAAAATCGACATTTTTAGTAAGCTATTCTGGCAGTTCTCGGCAGATTTGTCGGAAAACCTTAAAAAAATGCAGGTTTGAAATTTTTATGAAATTTCCCTCATGGATTTCGTTATTCCTTTAACTTACAAAAGTATCGGTGTCCAAGCCGACTTTCGACAGCCAATCCACCGTTTCCTGGGCCCGGCGGGTTTCGACGATCATGGTGAAGGGCTTTGTTAGCAGGTCGAGGGCAGTCGGGTTCTGAAAAGTTACATAAGAAAAGTTTAAAAACGTGGTAGATCAGTCGAAAAACGCAATTCCGCTGTAGTGATACCGTGGTTCCCCGTTGAGCTACAAGTGTTTAAAGCATACCAAACCGTTCGTCTTGGCCGGGCGATTAGTTTGGTATATTTTACACACCTGTCGATCCATGGAGAGCCGTGATATAAAGGGATATAATGGTGACTCACGGTGCCATAGCCATCCCCTGAGACGTAAAGCGCTAGGGCGCGCGGCTCCACCCATCGGAGCAAATTGTTGAAAACCCGCATCGCGCTGTCGGCATTAGCCGGAAACTCGCCAGAAACACATTGTATTTGTTGTTCTGCGTTCCTAAAATTTGTAAGGTAGGACTAGAAATCGTTTTCTCGAAAAACCGTCAAAATCTGATCTTTTAGATGGAAAATCGTCCCAAAAACGAAAAATTGACGCAATTATCAAATAAGCTACGCTGCCCTAACTTTACGTACTTATCCAAGAAAGGCACATCCGCGTCATAGGGAACATCTCGGAGTCCACGAATCGTAGATCGAGCCGGTGTCCACACGATTTGGAACTGGTCTTCGGCGCTCGCCAATTCGACCAGGAGCGTCTAAAAAAGGAGTAAAAAGGAGCTCTTCCCGTATAATTTAGCAACATGTCATTTGCTGGCCAAAGTTTGTCATCTAGCAAAGAATGAAAACATCAATTACGCAGTTACGATCAGATAACGTACCCCATTCGCATCGGCCAAAACAGTCGCCTCAAAAATGTCGCGGAACGGTAGGCCGACGGACCTGTTGCACATCATTGTACGTCGCTAAAAATAGATTTTATAATGTCGAGACATAAATACATTGAAAAGGCTTTCGAGCTTTAAAATTTACCTTCAAATCAACAAAATATAGCAATATAACAAATAAACAAAATAAACCTTGGTAGCGTTTCGTAACCTCCATTTGTCCATAAATCCCAGCCGCGCGCATGTGACTTGTTGCAGTTTTGGTGGCAGTTCGGTGAAGCGAAACGGCTGCACGCCAGCAGCAGGCTCAGCGTCTTGATGGCCGGTTTCCGGCTGTGTAGCTCCCGGCTTGCGCGATCGAATATAGGAGAGCACGGAGCCCATGGTGTCTCATTTGCTGTCGGTTAGCACTAACTTGCGTGTTTGCTCTCCTAACATCTAGGGCGCAGATGTGCGCTAGGTCATTTCGAACCGTTAGTGCGGGCCCGACTTTCGCATGCAGCCGATTTATTCACAGCAAAAATCGATTCAGAAGAAAGATGGCATAAGGGCGATGAGGAGGGCGGTGGCGGGGTACTTGGAGAAGATGGCTGACGAGTCGCTGGAGGCGTCTTCGGCCCTCATCACACCCGCCTTCAACTCCCAGAGCTGCAACTTGTTGCAGCGCTCACTCTCGCAGGCGTGGAACCAGGTGGCTGAAAAATGACGTTCTCGATTCGGCCGGATACACGCAAAAACGGTTTTATACTTGCTTTCCCATTTTTAATCGGGATAAACCTACAGCCATTAACGACTCGACGTCCGGTCTCCCAATTCTCCAGGTACTTTGGCGGGGCACAGTTCCGGATGTGCATGAAACCGACAAGGCCGGAATCGACGAACGCGTAGATGCACTTGTTGCCCGGGCACGTCTTCGTCGTTTCCTATATTCTCTTCAAACCATCGCTGATCGTATGCCTACCGCGATGACCTTGCAGTCCTCGCTGATGGTCATATTACCGTGAAGATCAAAATAACTAAAGAACATCAACATCCATATTCAATTCCAACATAATCCAATCCACAAATCATCATCATTCCACAAAATCCAACACCCACAGTCCTTTCAGAAATCCGCCCCGCGAACATTTGCTCCCGCGTAAAATAGAAAAGTACCTAGTGTACAAATCCGGTATGAGAGCTACTGCTCCCTCAGTGCACTGGTAGCAGTCGGCGGCCACGCCGTGTAGGCAGTACCCGAGCAGACAGGTAAGCACAAGAAGAACCGGAACACGGGCCGACATCGCGAAATACTGCGCTAAGAATTCGCGTAGCCAGCCGCATTTATGCGTTCGATGCAAATTTCCGGCAGCCGAACAAAGAGTTTACAACACGCAACAAAGCCAACCCACTGCAATAAGCGCCCTTCCGCCACCTACGCACCCGTGCTAAGTCGAATCTGTTTATTCAAGAAATTTCAACAACAGTAACAAAACACGTACAAACATGATTAGAGGCGGCGTCCGCGGTGACCTCCCTTCCTTCGGGTGCTGTCGGACGGGATTGGGGTCACGTCTTCGATGCGGCCGATCTTGATTCCACTTCGGGCGAGGGCGCGCAGGGCGGATTGGGCTCCTGGTCCGGGCGACTTGGTGCGCGTGCCGCCGGTGGCTCGGATCTTGATGTGGAGCGCGTTGATGCCGAGCTAAAAAAACAAAGTATAGAATGGATCCAGGCACCGAAAAAAATAGCCTAACACGCACCATTGAACGCATAGGCAAGCAAAGCCGTTCATCAAAAAGTACCTGTTTGCAGCGTTCTGAAACGTCTTGGGCGGCGAGCATAGCAGCGTAGGGCGACGACTCGTCACGGTCGGCCTTCACTTTCATTCCACCAGTGACCCGCACGATCGTTTCGCGGCCTAAGTCAGAATATCAATGAATGAACACAATAAATTACCGGAAATATCGGTGACGTGGACGAAGGTGTCGTTGAACGAGGCGAAGATGTGCGCGACGCCGAAGACGTTCTCACCCTCGCGCGCCTGCGGGCCCAGGGCGACGACGGGCTGCTCCTCCTTGGCCTTGCCCTTGCGTGCTGGCGCCATCTTCTTTCTTCTAAATGAAAGCTGTAAAAATTTTTCCGCAAAGTAGCGCCGAATATCGGAGATATTGACCGGAAACCAATCCAGTAATAAAGATAAGGGCAATGGTTGGAGACCATGACTTTATTCAAAGACAGTCAAAAGATCAACAAGTATTTATTCGCAACACAAAACAACAATTTAAAACGGGTTTTTGTCGGGTTCACCATTGGTTGACCGCGGAGGCTTGTCCCCATTCTTGACCGGCCGGCTGGCCATTCCAGTTGTCGGCGTTGGCCTCGGCCGCCCAGTCCTTGATATCCGGGGCAGCGGTGAAGTCGAGTGGAACCTCGGTGGTGATGGCTTCTTGTTGGCCGGCCTCGAATTCTTCGGCGGCTTGCTCCTTCTCGATCTCGGCTGGGTCGCGGAAGAAGTAGAGATCCGGCATGATCTCGGTGTTCTCGATCAGGAACGGTCCATCACGAGACACCTTGCCACGTAGGATGAGCACCTCGCGAGCGAGCAGCCACCACATCAGACCAACAGCCTGCGCGGCCTAAAAGGAAAATATAAACAATTCTATGAAATTTTACCTTGTTATTGCACGGAATGGCGATGTCGATCAACTTCAACGGCGAATCCGAGTTGGTGAACGCGATTATCGGCACGTTGGCGTACGAAGCTTCCGTGACGACCTAACAAAGACAATTATGAAAAATCAAAAAAGCTTTTTGAATACCTGATGGTCAATTCGCGGGTCGGAGATGATGATAATGCGCGGCTCCTTGAAGTTCTTCTGGATTTGATTGGTGAGCGCGCCCGGGGCGAAACGGCCGAAGACCGGGGTGGCTCCTGTGTGCGCAGCATACTTCATCAGGGCTCGGTGGGCGAATTGACGGGCCGAGACGACGATCACATCAGCCGGGTTCTCGACGGCTGCGATGGCACGGGCGGCCAACAGCAGCTTCTCCCAGGTTTGCTTCAAGTTGATGATGTGGGTGCCTGGAAACAAAAACAATGAAAAAGGATGGCAGCACAGGCAAAAATGCATAGGGCCAGAAAATGCTTCCTAGAAATCGAAAAAAACTGACCATCAGCGCGTCGTGCGTAGATGTACTGCTCCATTTGGTGGTCGACGTTCGTGGTGCCGATGTGCGTGTAGGTCGCGAGCAGCCTCACCACGTCATCCTGCGCCAGGCTCGAGCTTTCGTATCCGCCGGACATTGCTGAAATGGAAAATTATAAACGAAAAAGGAAAACAAATAAAGCAAGGAAGGACACACAATTTCGCGGAGCTTAAAAAAGTGCAATTGGGGAGAAGAGCAAGGGAGAGGTGCGTCAAAAGAGAATGCTTGAAGAGCAAAAACGCGACAAGATGAAACGCGCAGAAGCGAAAAAGAAAAAGATGAAGCGTCCAAAAGTCGGAAAATTGAAATTTAGGCGGAAAATTCGAGGCGTGGGCTGGAAGGCGGCCACCGTATGAAAGTCCACGATATTGAGGGCCAGGCGGGGGCGGAAGGAGTATTGTCTCGGAATCCTTTTCTGATAAAAATAAATTCGAAATACATATAAAAAAGTAAAAATAACTAAAGAAAAATGAAACAATACAGATAGCTAGGGCAGTGCATCTGTTTGGCAATGCGGTGGGGCTGTGTCGGGCGCTGGGCCCGGGTTGCGACGAATTTTTTCGAAGTACTCTTTCAGTTCAAAGGCTTTTTCCAAGGGCCATGTTTTCATACGAAAAATGCTGTTTTAGCTGTGTGATCGTTTTTTCGGCTCTAAAAATTAGCACCGATAAAATTTATTATGTTAACTGTTTTATAAAACGGAAATTTATTCGAACAGCAAGAAAAATGCGGAAAAACCACAACATAAGCACAAGTTTCGGAAATTGGAGAAAATATGGATTGTGGGAGCGGCTTATTCAGAGTCATCCGATGAGTGAACCACCCTGCGGTGCTTGCGACTGGTCGAGGGTTGATTTGAGTCTGAAAATAGTTGTTTTTTGCGGTTTTTTGGTGTGTTAGGTCAACTTTTATAAGCCGAGAAATAACTGACCGTCCTCACTGTCAATCTCACTGTCTTTCTGTCTGATAGCCGGGTCTTGGTTTTCTAAAACTCGTAAACTAGAATTCCATTGATTAGACTTACCGCTATCATCCTCGGAATCGTCGTCGAATTTAGCCTTTCGGCTAGCTTTCTTTAAGCTTTTCTGGAGGCGTGCACTCCTTCTTGGGGGCCTCTCTTTGCGTGGTACTACTTCCTCGTCCCCTAAAAACGTAACTGAATCCGGGCTGTAGATACCGTCAGTAGCAGGCTGGACATAATCCGGGTCCTCATACTGGTACTGGCCATCAGCGGTCGTCTCTTTGTAACGGTCTACAATATACAACTGTTTTGTGGCTATGTGTCACGCTACCCGGTATAACCGCAAGGATAGGCTGAAACTTACTATTGGCTTCCTGTTCTTCGTCGTCGTCGGTGTCATCGGAGCCCAAAAACCGATCGCGTGCGGGTGATTCGTCATCCGGGTCTGACTCATCATCGTCCGTCGTTTCGTCTTCTGGACATTTTTTGTTGGTTTCTTCCCAAACACAAGTCGTGTCTTGTCAAATATTTAGCCTTTTTTTTGGGGCAAAATCAATTTATCAAGCCTGTTAGGCAGTAACCCTTTTGGTTTTTTGACCAAGAGGTTTGATCACCGCCCGCGAGAATTTTTTACTTTTTACCCCTTTGAAAATCGTTACCATCTGATTCAGACTGTTCACTTTCCGCCGCTGACGACTCTTCAGAAGCCAAATCATCATCGTCATCATCATCTTCTTCATCCTCATCCTCCTCACCGTCGCTAGCATCAGGATCCGAGTCACCGTCCTAAACCTCATCAAATCAGGGATTTCGCGAGTAACCCACATCGTCGTAGCCGTCAGGAATCGAGTGTAAATCCGGTTCATGCACTTCCTCGTCGAACCGCTTCATTATACCCGTCAGTTCACGCTAAAAATGGGTGCATGTAGGCTGTCCGCCTTGAAAATTCGAGCTCTACCGGTCCGGAGAAGTGTCCGATTTTTGTGGTTTAGGTCTCTAGCGAAAGCTCTTGAAAAGGCGAAGAGATATGTTATAATTGGTCCTCCAAGTTCCGAGGTTTTTGCCAGATTTGCGGCACTCTTCACGCAAAATACACGTTTTTCTCCAAAAACTCAACTCAATTGGTAGGATTGTAAGAGTTTTGCGAAACGTACTGAATGTCTCATGCTTTTTTCGTTTGAATATCTCTTTATTTTGTTAATGTAGAAAATCACCGTACCTCCTCCATGCGTCTCACCCGACCCTCCCAAAGCGTCAAAATCATTTCGTCGATCATGGTCGTATCGGCCAGGTAGTGGATCTTCACTTGGTCGCCTTGGCCAAAACGATGGGCCCGATCTTCGGCCTAAAAATCATGTTGGTCGATTTTACAAAACACGAGAAAAATATCGATAGGAAATGAAAAAATCGTGAAAAAGATGACCTGCAGTCGAAGCCTTTTTTACGATTTTTCCTTCTTTTTCATCTTCAAACCTGGAGATGAAGAGCGACGGTGTAGTAGAGCTCTGGAAAGATGATGCGCTTCGCTTCCGGCAAATCTAGACCCAGGCTCGAAGCACGGAGGGAGAGGACCTGAAAATTAATTTTTTTTCGTTACTTAATTTCGAAGAGAAATATAGAAAAGAAAAGAAAAGAGAGAGAGAGAGAGAGAGAGAGAGAGAGAGAGAGAGAGAGAAAGAGAGAGGAAGAGAGAGAGAGAGAGAGAGAGAGAGAGAGAGAGGAGCGAAAGAGAGAGAGAAGATTTAGAAAATAAAATAAAAAGAGAATACAAACCGCCACGTTCATCTTTGAATCCGTTTTGAATTTCTGGAGCGGTCTTCGAAGCGTGTAGTACCTGCTGGAATATCGAGCTCCACAAATGGAATTTTCTCGTGATCCAACTAAAATACTCTAGACGGTCAACGATATCAAATTACCTGATTCTTGATAGCCTTTCGGACAGTTTTATGAAAGGCAAAGATCAAGGTCTAAAGATTAAATGGGGCTACGATTGTATGAAAGCGGCGCCAAACCTTTGGTTGACGCTGACGAGGTGAAAAGAAGAGTGTCTGAACGTATGGCGCCACGTACTGCGCCTTGGCCTTCAGGCACAAGCGGTAATACTTGCCGTAGGCCTTCATGGATTCGGTGAGCATCGCCGGGTCATCGTCGCTTTGCTAAAGCCCGAAAATTGCCCGCGAAATGAAAGCCCCTCACCAAGTAGGCCTGCCGCCAGGATTCGGCTTCTGCAGCTGCCTCGAGAAGCTGCTCGCTTTTCGGGATGCTGATGTGGTGAAGCGTGCGGTCTTTTGGGGGAAGGCTCTAAGAGAATTTCGCATTTTTGTGCAAATGTATATTCTAAATGCTTCCAAATGAGTTAGAGGTATCGATCAGGATAACAAATTAGGCACCGACGCAAATTTTCAGCCGGATCCACTGTGTAGTTTTCGAGATCATTTTTTGGGGTCCGCATCTTCTGAGGCTATTTAAACCCCAAAAATAAATTTTTAAAATTTTGAAAATACACCCTGCTAATTCGAACATGCTTTTTCAAATGGCATCAAAAACCGCGGTTCAAAAACAGCGCCAAGCCAGTTAGGGGCTCTCGCAAACAACCTTTTAACCTGGCTGCTGCAGCTTACAAGCTTACAAGGCTTTTTAGGCTTGCTTTCTGTGAAGGGCCTTTGGGCTTTGGCTTAGCTTAGCTTTTACAAAAGCTTACTTGTTAGAGTCAAGTAATAAACAAACTTTAGAGCGTCCTGTAGTCAAAGTCCAGATTGCTGCGCCCCGCCCCTCCCCAAACGCACTAGTACCGCTCCCCTTATCTCTTTAAAATGCCTTACCGGTAGCCACTCTTCTTTTGTTTGTCTCGAGCTGATCGCGTCGAGAATCCGCTTCGTTTGCCATGGGCACATCCATCTTCTTCCGTAACGATCCACCTCGTACTCGATCCGAAGCCCGCGCAGAATCATGTGAATCTGAAAAAAAGTTGTTTCTGAAATGGTTGTCACCTGGCTGATCAGGTCATTTGGAGAACGTTGCAGAGGGAAGGAAGAGATGCAGATGATCCGTTCGGCATTCGTCTGCAAAGAAGGAATCACTCGTAAGTAAGATTTTAGACCTACCACCAAGTTTCGGGAATTTTTAGTTCGATCGCTCTTCCAATTCTTCACATGCTGGCTTTCATCCTAAATAACATGAGTGGCACTGGGCTGTTATCGGGGGGACCACGTTTTCTCCAGCGATCCCTGCAAAATACAAAGCTGCTTGATTAAATCAGACGCAATTTGTAGAACTAAAAATCTTAAAGATTAAGGAAATTTTGGACAATTTTAGGATTTGAGGTAAAAAATTTAGCAAAATTATAAAAAACGGCAATTTTTAAAGTTTTAAGATATAGCTATACTCTTCGGTCAGAACCATTAAAAAAGGCCATAAAAACACTAAGCAATTTATTAGCCGGTTGATCGGCTGAAAACAAAAAATGGCCCTCCCCGGCGCCGAGTCTCCTTTGTACAAACAGCAAAAAACCCACGAAAATGATGGCTTGGGGGTCGAAGCGCACGAAATCGTCGATCCGGGCGTTTAGGATGTTGTAGGTGCAAATTAGAACTAAAGCGCCGTAGAATGTTGTATTTCTAATCTCACCCAAGTCATGGCGGCTTCCTGGGAGCCTGTCGTCTTTCTTCCGAACCGTCACGCACTCCGCCAAGGGCAGGTAGTTTTTGACCAACTAAATGCATTATCTTGATTTTTTAAACGAAAACCTACAGTCGCCCATTTCTCCCGGGACTGCGGTGTGGTGACAATCAATAACGGGTAGTCTTCGCTGAAGAAGCTAAAAGAAAGCCGCCGTTTTCTCGTGAAAGTTGCCACACAAAGATCGAGGGTTTCTTTCAAAATGCCGTGAATCATAATGTCGACCTTCACATTGCCCAAAAAATGATAATTAGGAAATTTCGAATAGGCAAGTTTCACGGAAAAGCCCCCTAAACCTGTGCAAAAAATTCGACGCCGTGATCGACACTACCAAATAATTTTCGAGATTCTGAAATTTCGACATTCTGAATTTCGACATTGTGAATCGCGATATTATGAAATTTCGACATTATGATAAGAAATCAAAAACCTATAATCCTAACTTACCTCATTGTCGCCAGCGCCACCATCGATTTCCCGAGCCCACCCTCGTCAAACAACAAAAATCGGCCTCCGCCTCGGATGCAGTTGCTAGACAAGATAAATCATGTTCTTCAAGGGGGCTAAGAAGTCACGTCCTGCCCTAATGATTGCAGTCAAATAGCCATATGTAGCCGCAGCGCGACCGTTTATAAAGTCGTAATTTTAATCATTTTGATCTCATCGAGATTGATGAATTCGGTCGCTTAATGGGCATTAAGACACGCACTACGAGCTCCAAATACGCTTCGCTTCTCTTTCATTTTTAGCGTTTATACCAACGATATCAATTTAATCGTCCGTTAAGCAGCAGGCTTCGACTTTTGACCATGGGTTTTACTCGCATACAAAAAAAATTCTTCGATACCAGTCCCTGTAAATGACGATGATAACCTACACGGTTGCTGCCTTCTGAGGATCCGATAAATCGTCGTACACGCACTTCTCTAGCAATCGGTGAAGATTGTCTTCTGTTGCCTAAATCCATGTCAATTCTGTCGCGCTTTTTTTTCATGGCTAAAATATCGATAATTCCTTACCAATTTGTTGTTGTCTTTCCTAGTGAGAACGCGCAGTATACCGTCAGGCAACCTCTCCACCTCTGCTTGGCCCTCGGCCTCAACTGGCTCAATCTAAAAACTCCTGTAAAATCGAGCAAAAAATGCACCTTAAACTGATCGAACAAGCGTTCATTGGCGGCTTCGTCGCCCAGAGCTAAAATCATGGTTAATACCCTAAATGTTGTCAACTTCTCCAAGGTATCCCCTCTTCGTCGTCGGATCCATTCGAATCTATGTCGGTATCATCTTCATCATTTTCAAGATCGCACAGAAGTCTTTCCATAGTATAGATTTCTACAAATGTACGTAAAAAATGGAGCTTGTGCACTGGCGGGGGGAAGTCCTGTGATGGCGCTAAGTGGCTACAAGACGCTCTGACCAAGCTACTTGCTTTTTAGCTCAAGTTAGTTTCATTTATACTTATCTAAAGCCGAGGCGTCGGTTTGAACTCATTAGGTTAGCCTGGCTCAGCTTTGAATTTTCCGAGAAGTATAACGAGGTGTAATAAAGCTTACAGCAAAGTATAACTTCGTTACACCTAGGCCTACACTTAATTTCTATGAAGCTGATTTCAGGCTGAGGCTTGGCTTAGCTTTTTCTGAAGTTTAGAGTTAAATAAACGAACTTTGGAGCATCTTGTAGTGCCCTTCCTTGCAGTCCCCCCCCCCCCAAGTGCACTAGTACAGAAAGCCTAGTTTGTAATAAATAAGTACCTTCTTGCTTCCGTCTGGCTCGTCGATTGTTCCAAAGGCCTTCGGGCACAAAACCGGAGCTTGTCGCAACTAAAACCTTGACATGACTAGAAAATTGGGCACAAGCACTCACCACATTCTTCCGAAATCCGCGGCGACGGCTGACTTTGAGCAGTGCCAATTTGTTTTTCGGCATTATGGTCTTGCTCATTTTGTGCATTAACCTCTTGCTCCCTGTCGCAACTGATCGTTCCTTCACTTTCCGCACAGGTGAGGTGCTTTCCCTCTGCCTCGACGATTTCTTGATTTTCTGCATTGATGCTCGCTTCATTAGCTTGAATATCCTCTTCATTTCCCTCATTCGTGACTTGCTCGCTTCCGGACACAGCGATTTCTTCGCTTTCGCAAGTGATCGTTTTTGAACTTTCCGCACAGGTGAGGTGCTGTCCCGGGCCCTCGAAGATTTCTGCATTTTCGACATTGTCGATCTCGGCCTCCGGTTCAGGATATGATGGTTCAGGGCTCCAAGGAGGCGACAAACCGTTCGGGTCAAAAGTACTAAAAATCCAGATAAATTTAGATTACAGGGGGATACCAACTATCTTGAGAGGATGGAAATTTTTAATATAAGCCGAGAAGTTTTTATAGATCGTTTTTAACAATGCAGAACGTAAAATGTTTACAAATTTTTGATTAAAATAGCGAACTTATCGATTTTTTTTTTGACCAAAATGCCAGTTTGGTGCCAAGATTTTGGAGTTTTAAAAATTCTTAAGAATTTTCTAGATAGGTTTTCCACTCAAAATATGGTGAAATTTTAGCAAAAACGATTAAAATTTTCCTTGCTTATAAGTTACTAGGAATTTATGGACGAATAGGATGCAAAACCGCTTAAAAATAGATTTTAGCTCTTTTAACAGTTTTTAAGTTTTCCGAATCATTATCCATTATAAATTACTTATTTGAATTTATTAGAGAGATTTTTTCGAATAACTTCAAATAAAATCAATTGAACTAAAAAGGCTCTTTAAATACATTATTGGACTATTTGGATTTATCAGCCAAGGGCAGGTCTTTGCCAGAATTTGCAAAAGCGCCAAGATGTCAAAGAATAAGAATTGCAAGAATTGGCTGGCTACCTGGTCGGCGGACTGTGACATTCCCGGGAGGGGGCCTCCGATTCTTTATCACCGTCGTCGATCTCGCTAAAAGGAAAATAATGATTGGGAATTTACACTGCATTCCTCTGCTCAGCCACCAAATAGCTGTTGCTTGACGAACGGTAGAAAAAACTCACTTTGATTTCCTTTTCCGGGGGTTTGGCTCTGCGTTTTCACCATCTTCGGAAAGTGGCTGGGATGTCATGGCGGTTGTAACGAAGTTTTCTCTATATTCTAAAATTAAAATTTATGAAAATTAGCTATGAAAACAAAAAGACACGATGACAGAAAGAAAAAGGAAGGTTCCGAGTTTTTAAAGGAACCTGGAAGCGTCGAAAAAAACCGGAAGTTTCGAACCCCATTGTGCAAGTCTAAGGTGTTGTAAGGAGTCTCGCGTAACTTCTAACCTTTGTAATCTTAGTTATAAAATTTACGGTATACTAACACCATTCATTATTCCGTGATCTTTCTTTAAATCGGAAACTTGGAATCAGATGTATACGTCTAAAAGGCTATTTACCATGCTATTTCCGCCAATCCAGACATTTTTTTGACGTGTTCGAACATGTCGAGCACGAGTATGCAGAGGCAACACTCTATCGGCAGAGGAAAAGGGCTGCAATAAAGTGCATCCAGTGCCAGCTGGTGTTTTTTGGCAGTGAGGACCATGCGATGCTAGGCGCTCGGCCTCCCCCGCTGCGCCAATTTCACCCCGATCCCCTAAAAAATCGCGTAAGCAAATTTTCCACTCACAAAAACCTGACTCTCGGGCATGAGTTTTGAAAATGGGCGCATAAGTGCTGTCGACCTTGGGGTACGGTGGGAAATAAACAAAGCGAGGGAAAGAAATAGAGGAGGGCAATAGATAGAGAGCGAGAGAGGGGGAGAGAGAGAGAGAGAGAGAGAGAGAGAGAGAGAGAGAGACAGGCAGACAGAGGGAGTCTGTTTGAGAGAAAGCGAGGAGAAAGAGAGAGATTGAGAGAGAGAGTGGT
Organism: Mesorhabditis sp. LJ9110; assembly: GCA_038088335.1. Classification (NCBI taxonomy): domain Eukaryota; kingdom Metazoa; phylum Nematoda; class Chromadorea; order Rhabditida; family Rhabditidae; genus Mesorhabditis; species Mesorhabditis sp. LJ9110. Next base: position 381,188 of record JBBGBA010000103.1, on the reverse strand, counting down.
AGAGTGGAGAGGGAGAGAGCGAGAGGAGAGAGAGAGAGAGAGAGAGAGAGGAGACAGCTATGAAAGCGAAATCCCTTCCATTTTTTTTAATCAAATTGGCTTAAAAATTAAGGGTTTTTCTCGAAAATCAGGGAAAAAAACCCCGGTGTGTAGAGAGAGAGAGAATTTTTCTAACAACAACATTATGACCCCTGAAATGCCCTGGGGCGATAGACACTCTCTCTCTCTCTCTGGGGGTTTTTTGCTTGTAGTAATAAAAGACAGAGGTTGCGCCATCGACACGCTGACATCCTACTATATATAAAAAAATAGTGTTTGTGTGTGTGTGTGTGTGCCACTTTGCATCCACTTCCGTCTGTCTGTCCGGAGGATATCTCAAGAAGGGACGGGTATTAGGCTACGTATGATACGTCATTAGGTGCGCAATTGTCTAGGGATGACTGCACACATACCAGATTTTAAAAAATTAGCCATTTTCGCTATTAAATTTAGATTTTTGTAAAAATCTCTTTGTTAGGGATAATTAGCATAGGGCGGAAGTGGGTGGTCGCCTATATAAAGAGGCAAAAACGGTTGTTTTCATTTTTTTGTCTTCTGAATGGAGGACAATTATGCAAAGGGCCGAATAGTATGAGGTCCGAGACGGGGCCAGGGTTGAAAAGTCGCGAAGCGGCTTTTCAACCCTGGTTTTATTTTAAATTTAAAACATCCGAAAATCGCGTCAATAGTCAAGCCGCAGGCAAAACAATCGCAAAAAGCGTTCGCTACACTCAAATTCGTGTCAAAAAACACGGCAGAAAACGCGCCGCAGGCAAATTTTTTATGAACAATTGACTCACCAATGAAAAACCCGCGCCGCAGGCAAAAAATTTTGAAAAAAGAGGCTTCGTTTAAAAAAAAACCGGAAAAATTTTTGTAACTAAAAATCATAAGGGTCCCCCCTTATGAATTTTTCGGACCTCGACCGATTTCGGGGGGGGGGGGCCCTCCTGCGGGCCTGCATGCAAATGATGGAAATTTAGTCGGTAAAAGGGATTAAATGTGCAAGTTACCTAAATGCCTGCTCAATACAAATTATCCTACTATATATAAAAAATAGTGTTTGTGTGTGTGTGTGTGTGTGTGTGTGCCACTTTGCATCGACATCCGGATGTCTGTCCGGAGGATATCTCGCTAGGGGATGAAGTTTAAGGTATGTATGATACGTCATTAGGTGCGCAATGGCCTGGAGATGACTGCACGCATATCAGATTTAACGAAATCACCTATTTTCGACATCAAATTTAAGTTTTTGTGAAAACTTCTTTGTTAGGAAACAATTAGCATGCGCCGGAAGTCACGGTAGCCTATATAAGGGAAGAGAGGTGGCGTTTCTCATTTTTTGTCAGTGAAAATCGCGAAACTTATCCAAAGTGAACAATATCAGCGAAACAGACGGGGCTAGGGTTGAAAAGTCGCGAAGCGGCTTTTCAACCCTGTCAGTATATTAAAATGTCCGAGCTGGGTCGCTCTCGGTGCCATTAACAGGGGAGCAACACCTGTTTTATCTTAGTGCCCCGGTTTTGGCTTAGCGATGAAATTTAGGACTACAGCTAAGGATATCTAACGATTTCTAGCCGTATTCCGCATAGAAATCTCTTTAGCAGAAGTCTAGCAAATATTCGCAACAAACGTGAAAATTATAGGAAAGTAGTAAACGTAAAAAACCAAAGAGTGTATAAATGTTCCCGCGAATTTGTGGGTATCAAAGGCTATTAAAGCTATCAAAGGCTGTGGGTATCAAAGGCTATTAAAAAGCTTCAATACAGGACATTTTCCCACCAAAGGCAAAAGAAACAACTTGGTTTTGTTAACTAGAAAATATGCAAATTTCAAGGTGCCTTTGACACCCATTGAGCATAATTGGAGACAGTGCCCTAGTGGTCAGGTGTAGTGTAATCGAATACCATGGCGAACAGCTGGTGGCCATGGTTTGCGCAACATGCTCTGCGCGGTCTGTAGGGTATCCCATAAAAAACCGCCCCTCCGCCTTTTAGCCGCCCACTATCTGATCAGGTTTGAATTATTCCCAGCGATGGGTACCCGTAAAAACTATGCGCAGCCAAATTTTCTAGGCCGAATATAGTAGAATAGGAAAGTTAACGGTAAAAAACTGATTTTTGGGGAAAAGTTCGCACTGGTTTGTGACTATTTTTTCGCAATTAACCTTACGATTTTGAGTAATTTCCCGACTTGTTTGATATGAAAAAGTCATGAAAATGTCCGATTTAAACGTGATGTCTGGGAATAAACAGTGGCCGCTTCATTTTTCGCTCAATCTTTCGAGATAGAAATCGTCAAAATCTCAGTGAAAGCGGTAAAATGAACCTGAATTTCCCAAGCAATTTTCGGCCCAAATTCCCGTCTTTCTCATCATGCGAAGAACGCACAGCATAAAAGGCGTAAGGAGTACTCCGTACGGTAGCGAATAGAGTAGCAGGCTGTAGCCCCAGAAGGCAACGCGCCCCTCCTCTGTACACCGGATTTCCGCGCGTTCACTGCAATGCCGTTGGCTATTTTAGAGCTAAAGATGTGCATGTGAATGAACCAGAAAAGGAAAAAACTTTATTGCCACGATTCGAACGGCACCGGGGAAATAAAATCACACCAGAAAAATTATAGGGAGGAGACTTGGCCTGAACAATGCACATGCACACACAACATATCCAACACAGTTGGTACCCGTCGGGGGATAAACGTATACGCACGTAAATACGTACGGAACGTACCGGAAATACATACAATCAGAAGAAGAAACGGTTTTGGTGTTTTTCACGCTATGCTAGCAAGTTATCGACCCATCCCAGCACGTCCGAATCGAGCCTGGGGTGAGTTGGTAGAGAATCACGTAGGTGACAGCGGCCCAGGTGGTGCCTAAATTTTTATTTGTGTAAAATGTATGCGACGAATATAAACTACAAGAACACAACCTATAAATGTCATTAAATCGTTTATTAATGCGTGAATTTTCAGATTTAGGAGTTACGGTGCCTTATCGAAGAAGGGGCAATTCTCAGTAGAGGAGGTCTTTCTAAGCGGTTTTTTAATTATCCGAAACGCAAAAACTTTACAAATTTCTATTAAAACGTACGCAAAATACATATTTTTGCGATTAAAAACCTAGTTAAATTTTCTTAAAAACACTATAGACATATTTTTCATTGCGTTACAATGCTTTTCTGCAATTAAAGGAAGAAATTCCGCCCCCCTCCCCCAATAATGCAAAAGAACCGAATTCGGTACTACGTTTTCTTAATTGCTATAGAAAATAAGAATTTTTGTGGTTTTGGGTTTCGCTAGGTTTGTCGTAGGTGATAAACTACTTGAAGTCCTATTCACGTAGATTGTACATTGTCGCCACGCGTTGAACCTACCGAACAAGTCGCCCATCCCCGTCAAAATCGGAATAGCATGCAAATCGGGGTCCATCTTGAATCTCCACATCGCAAACACGATCAGCTGACAACACCAGAGCAGAATCAAGATCTGTAAGAATGTGTGTGTATAATTTCAATCTTTCGGAATTTACCTGAACAAACGCAGCCACAAGGTATCCCAAAGTAAATTGCCAATTGATCATCGGCAACGGGTCGATGACGCCGGATTTGTGGAGGATATACGAGACGAGGTACGTCAGAGAGACGAAGATTGCCTAAAATTTTGGCCATGTTGTTAATATATGTTGGTGGGATTTTAGCTAATTTGATTTGAACACACCTGGAACGGCACAGCCGTAGCGAGCAACAAGCGAGCTGCGCCCGCGTCCGTATCTGGAAGGCCGTGTTTAACAAGTCGGAAATATGTCAGATACCTTTCGACAGATAGCATCTCCAAGGAGAGAGGTAGTGCCACAGGGAGCGGCCTTCCGGTAGCTCGCCCGGCTAAAATAAGGAAATTATACGACCGGGTTCTTAATTTCTATTAACCACATCTAATTAGTCGTACTTTATACTTTGTGAGGTACCTCGTATGATTTTTAATATCCTGCTTCAATTACCGTACCTTGTGGTCACGATATAGCAGCGAGGCTATTCGGGATGATTGGACAGCCACGCGATTTCCGGCGATTCCGGCCATAAGCGGTTGGTAGAGCGACATTTCCGGGAACGAGTTGACGCAGATTTGCAGGATGAAGCCACCACATCTGAACAAATACATCGAAATTTGATTTTGAATCAACACTATGCAATGCAATACAAAGGAATCTACCGTAGCGGTTCTATGGCATTATCGGGGGGGGGCAGCTGATTGATTTGTTGAATAGGATCCAACTTTTAATAAAAATAAATGCCGGATTTCTACGTTTTTTTGCTATAAAGTAGTAGTAGTAGTAGAAAAGGTACAAATTTGCTAAAAAATGTAAAATTATCGATTTTTTGGCCCACGGATGTTCAGGATTTTCCAAAATTTCATTTTTCAAACATTGTCCTACTTGTTATTAAAATATTAGAATTAGTATTGAACATCAAAATAGAGTTAAAAACCTACTGAAACTAGAATTAAAATATTAAAATACTGTGTAAGAAATTTCCGAGCACCCGGTCCCGATATTGCAAAAGAGCCAGCGCAAGCTTTTCATATTTTTCAGCGAAAATTTCATAAATTTTGAACTTTTTAAACCAGTTTAATAACTTTTAATTTAGCCTTTAATTTCCGTGAACCCTGTGACCTTCCAATAACGACCACACATCCCCGTGATTCAGCGAATTCCACGGGGGATCACCCTATCCCAAAAATAGTTAATCTCGCCCCATTCAGCAGCTGCCGAGTGGGTGACGCGTTTGGTAGCCAGCCGGCCGAAATTCGGAGAAGTTGCCACGGGGCAACCGGTCTTGGTAAGCCGATTTTCAAAAGCAGAGAAGTGTGGCCCCTGGGAGATAAGGGTTCAAGGAGCCGCTGGTAACCTGGGGGGACGTGCTGCTGACCTGGGCGCGTGTGGGTGCGGATTTTGGAACCAAATTGGGTTGGAAAGCTGCCAAATTACAGAAGAGTACACTAACTTAGCGCAATTTGGCTAGAAGCATCTCCTTTTAGAGAATGAAGAAGCTCCAGAAATTAGAAACGTTGACGAAAACTTCGAAAATTCGATGTTCTACTCTCGGATACGGGTTTTGGACCCGAAAACGCTTGAAAAATTGCCAAAATACCGTATGGCAAAAAAGTAAATCGGATTTAACCTAATTATAGATGCTTTGTGCTTAAAGTAACACGATTATAGCTTTTAGAAAGTTCGAGACGTTAGAAACGTTGCAAAAATCCCGCAAAACCACATTTTCAACTTATTACCACGTTTGATACGCTCAAAAACATACGCCGAGAACATGGCAGATCCAATCAAGGAGAACCACGACGTCTTCAGCATGGTTCTGCACTTCTCGTCTTGCAAGCATTTGTACATCCAGTACGGCCACGTGCACATGATCACGATGGCGAGCACGATCGAGGGGATCATTCGCCAAGAGGAATCATTGCTGTACGGGATGAAGAGTAACGAGCCGTAGGCTACCTGAAAATTCGTGATAAAAGTACTTGAGCTCAAATTTAGCTTTTTCGAAGCTTTATTTTTGCGTGAAGGTATTTTTCTTGAAGGTTTCGATCTGTTAACGAAATTTCCTATCATTTTCTGACCTGAAAATTATCAGAAACGCTGCAAATGTCTGGTCTGCAAATGTCCCCCACGAGCTTTTTGCCTTCATGATCGGGTTCAGCGATTCGAAAAGCCTTTTCCCTTGGCTGATATGAGTTCAAGTGTCGCTTGGCGCGTATCGTAGCGGAAGTGAAACGAGGAAAAATCGGCAAGTTAGCAATTGTTGCACGGCTTGCTAGGTATAACTTGCTAATTAAAAGTTATCTAATCGTAAAAGTTAGGATAAATTAGGTTTTAAAAAGTCGCTATTACGCTCGAGCATCAGACATACTTTCTATAGGTCTAAAAGGTTGTTTTATTACTACAAACACTCATCGCCTTCTGTAGACTTTTGTATACCACCCCCATGAAGTTCAACTAGGCGCTAATACATCGTAATTAGTAACCTATGGTATCAGGGAATGTACTTTTATGGAAAAAAGAAGTTCTTTTTAATAGGATATTTATCGTTAGCTTTTGTTAACTGCCGAAAATCACTCACCAGCAAGCACATGCACGCCAGATCGCCCATCGACGCGGCAATGGGGGCGGTGATGTTGTCGGGGTTCACGTTTTTGCGTCTAAAATCATCACTATCAATTGAATCTATCTTTTAAAACCTGGAAACAATAACCATGGTGGCCATGACGGTGTCCATCACGCCGCAAGACGTGCAGATTGTCATTAGGCCGGTGGCGATCATTAGCGGGATGTGCACGCCGATGGAATCCATCTGGAAAAGGAGGATTTGGCCTTGTTAAAACGATGGTCGTAGCTTTAATAAAACCGTTTTGGGTTTAGTTTAACATTATCTAACTTTTCCAACGTTTTAAAAGCCGAACTTCGTGCGGATTTGAAAATTACGAGACATTTTTTGTAAATAGCTGGTCCAAAAACGTAAATTCTTTGTTTTCCTTGTAAAAACTTAAAAATTCACGCATAGATTTTAAAAATCTAAGTTCTTAATTAGTTTTTAAGGGTTTTAATAAGTGTTTTACATTCCAATTAGCCGGTAACGTCGGCGGTAATCACCTATTCTCTTATCAAATTTGAAAAGTACTTGTAATTAAATAAAGCAGTATCAGTCCAATTTCATTTTTCAATTGAGAAACTACTTTTTTAGTCGTTTTAGATTAATTTTCGCCTAGTATGCTTTTTTGGTGTCCTCGTTGTTTCAGATGACGTTTTGTTTGCTCATTTTTGCCGGGATTCCTTTCACTCTCACTCTCTTTCCCTCTCTCCCTCCTTTTCTGGCTCTCCTTGGCTTCTCCTGCCCTCATTTCGATGTTCAGCCAGCCAAAACGAGCTTTTCGATTTTGGCGACCGGCTTCTGGTAGGTTCCCGGGGATTCATAAGTCTCCCCCATCTGCCATCCCACATGGCTGAGTGGTCTAGTGGTATGATTCTCGCTTAGGGTGCGAGAGGTCCCGGGTTCAATCCCCGGCTCAGCCCAGATTTTTGCTTTTTGATGATTTTCGATTCCGTCACATTCCTATGTCGTTCATAGGCTTCTCCCGGCTTCTCGCCAACACCGGCTGAGTGGTCTAGTGGTATGATTCTCGCTTAGGGTGCGAGAGGTCCCGGGTTCAATCCCCGGCTCAGCCCAAAGTTTTGCGTTTTGAAGATTTTTGATTCCGCTACGCTCCTTGGCATGTAAGCTTCTCCCGGCTCCTCCTCCGCCGGCTGAGTGGTCTAGTGGTATGATTCTCGCTTAGGGTGCGAGAGGTCCCGGGTTCAATCCCCGGCTCAGCCCAAATCTTTTGCTTTTTGCGAATGAAACTTACCGAAGGTGCCCCGGCAACGCCGACTGCATTCTGAATAGCAGAAAGGGCCAAAGTAAGCGCAGTGGCGAAAAAGGAGATGACCATGGCTTGAGCCTAAAAAAGTAGAATTTTTAACGCAAGTAAGGTAGCGTTTACCTGCACCAACATCATATTGATCGGTACTCTTTTCTTGATGCCATCCCATGTGTCAAGTTTTCCTTGGTGACTCTAAAAAGGTTAGTAATAAGGCATTTTGGGTAAGGTATGTAAATTTAAGGCATAGATACCTTGGCGAGGGTACCTTACGTTTTCAGGGATTTATAACGTTTCGAAACATACCATAGTTGCCAATCTCGATGCAAAAGTCATGTCCAAATTTCCCTTCAACCCCATAATTGGTGTGGATAGTGCGATCATTTGCGGGATTTTTCTGCAATAAATGCCTCATTTAATGTAATAAATTATGCCCTAAACTTCTATTAATTAATATACTTTACTACTAATTAAATTAAAGTCTTTAAGCTGACTTCACTTACACAAAAAGCGGAAACTGCTGTGCTTGATTCAGAGCAACACCGGCGCCAATAGATCCCAGACCTGCGATCAGAAAAGGTAGGGCGCTCTAAAAATATGTAAATAGGTATTGGGAGGTACATTAAATTAGTTGCTGCTTTTAAAACTTATTTACCTGGATCCAAATAGTCATAATTGTCTCCTTGGACATGACGTCTTTGATCGACTCGACAATGGAGCTGGCCCGGGATCGCAGCGATTTCAGCGAGTTTCGGCGGGAGCGGGTTTTCATCCATGTTCCTGCAAAAAAACTTGATTGCTTAATTTAGTTTATTCAAAAAAACTAAACCAGAAGCTCCTTCGTGCGGGGTTAGGTCCTTCTACAACATATTGTTTTGCAGGATTAAAGCGACCTTGAAGCCAATCGAAGAAATGTAAATTTCAAAATCTCTTTTGGTTACCGTTAAAATTTAGGGTTTTGTCGGCTTGGTTATTGAAATTTTCGGTTTAAGCTTTTAAAAGCAAACCTCGAATTATTATTTGTTTCACTTTTTCCCTTTTTGTCGCTCTCTCTCGCTCTTTCTCGCTGTCTCTCGCACGCTCTCTCTCTCTTTCTCTCTCCTCTAGTTCTCTCTCAGATTCTCGCTCCCCGTGCCTCACGCTGTGTCTCATTCTATCGCTTTTGCTCCTTCCGACTCTCTCTCCCCCCTTTCTCTCTCTCTCTCTCTCTCTCTCTCTCTCTCTTCTCTCTCTCTATATTTTATGTTTAGCTTTAGTCTAATTTCCCTTACGCTCATTCCGCCGCTGTCACTCATTTCTTGCATCCCGATTCCATCCACTCTAAAGGTACTTTTCGGTCATTTTAATGTGTGTCCCCCTTTTTCAGACGGTCGTTGTGAGGTGCCAACTAATCCCCCATCTTAATTTCTTATCACAAGCTGTTGGCCGATCTGGTAGCGCCATCCGGGCGTTGGCCATTGTCCCCCCTGGCCGCTTCGGCAACCCCTTTTTAAAGGTGATAGTGAACGGTAATGAGGAGGAGATGGCAGAAACTTTATGGGCTTCACGCTACCCGGCCGGGGCGATATTTTACGACCTGGGGCTCTGTCTAAATTACGGCCGGTAGACCGGATTTTAGGGGGGTCTAGTGGGGGTGATGATGAGGGGTCAAACTTCAAGATTATTGATAGAATTTTGCAGTAAACTGTAATAATAAAATATGGACACAATGAGCATAATCAGGCTGTGTTTGGATTAAAAATATTCACAATTTTGCGATAAATTGTTATACCAAAATCATGAAAATCAACGTAATTTTGGGTTAAGACAACTAAAAATTTAAAAAAAAAATCTGAAATTAGTGCTTTTGCGTTAGCGGGGGGGGGGAGATTCTTCACGTAAGTCGAAGACACGTCTGGTAAAATAATAGTCAAATAATAATAAAAAGTTGGTCCCCCTGATAATGCCAAAGAACCTAAAGAAAATTTGGATCAAGTGATATTTTCAGTAATTTTTTCATTGCTAAAAGTGGTAAAAATAGCTTAAAAAATAGGACATTCATAAGCATTATTCTTGAAGTATATTTATTGCTGCCCGTACCAACCGAAAATCATGCAATACCGCCCGCTGAACCCAAAATTTTTGGCAAGCGGCCAAGCCGTTCTTTACCGAGTTCTGGCAGGAGGCAACTCCGACCCAAAGGTATCCTCGGAACCTTTAGATTTATATATGTTTTATATAGAATTTATCGCATTTTAAATAGAGAGCTCCAAAATTACCTCTCCTGCTCAACGGCGGCGACTTCAAGCCGTCATCATCGAACGCGCCGTTCTCGTGGCCGTGGTCCTCGTGGTGTTTGATGTAATGATGCATCGGTGGCAGGCCGTCGGCTAAAAATATGTAAATGTTTTAAAGGGACAAGAAAGCGTGAGAATCAACCCTTTGAATTCAAGGTCTGGACAAGTGCTAAACTTCCACGCCTTTATCCACTAGGTCTCGGCAGTTACGCACAAAGCCAAAATACGCCTAAAAATCGAGCCTCGCCCCAATTTAAGGTTTTTAAATGCCCGAAAAATTAAATTTTACGTGCTATTTGGCGCTTCTAGTAGCTGTCGACACCTAGACACGATAGGTTCGATTTTGGTCTTGCTAACCCTTTAAAAAGCTTTTCCAAGCCCCCGACCTGCCAAATGGATCTCGGGCAACTTGTCGTGAGCATCATCTTTCCCATCGTCATGTGGAGCTCCCCCATTCGGGACAGTCATTGTTCAATGTTTCTGGGGGCCAAGTGTCGAGGGGTGTGCGCCTAGAAATTGGGAAAATTAAGAGAGTCTCGATAAAGAGTTGATTGTATTTTGCAGGGAAAAACATAAGCAATGCGCGGAGCTTGAAATGGGTAGTGCAGCTCAAAGTAAGCTCAAAATCTTTTGGAAATCGGGAGTGATAGAGAGATAGAGGAGGGAGAGCGACAGAGAGAGAGAGAGAGGAGAGGGAGGGAGAGAGAGAGAGACTAGAGTGAGAGAAAGAGAGCAAGAGACAGTGATGGATAGATAGAGAGCGAGAAATCCTCAAACCTCCCAAACATCTCATATACATTAATAGGGACTGTAACTTGTATTACATCGTTGCTTTTTCGTCTGTTATTTTTCTTTGCTCGCTTTTCGTTCGTTTTTTTTCTTGTCAAACGATTGGGGGAAAATACAGTGAATCAACGAGGCCAGTTCCAACATCGCCGCGATACAAATACACCAATTTCGATTTCAGTTCCGGTTTCTGGAACTTTTTGGTCAGTTCAGGGGGCAATGCGAGAAAGATTAGCATGCGGGCGAGAAGCGCCGGTGCAAATAATGAGCCTTGCATCGTCACAGCACAGCACAAAATAGCATACACCATAGCGGACCAGTCGGTCTGGGGGAGGTAAATTGGCCATTAGCGGGTCCCGAAGCGAGGTTTTTCGGGTTTTAGAAAAACACACAAATAGATTGGTGTTGTTCATTAAAACGGCATCAAATAGCAAGAATAGAAAACGTATATTTTCCACCCATTATTATTATTAATTAGTTTGCGAAATTCTAGTTTGCGCGAGGCCACACAACGCTACGCAAAGCTACGCCAAGCTAAGCCACGCCACGTAAGACTACGCAACGCTACGGTAGTTTAGGCAGGGCTACACAGTGCTACGGAAAAGGAACGCTACGCAAAGGTACGCAAGGTAAGCAAGACTACGAACGCCACGGAACGATCGCCACCCGGGCTACGCAAAGGAAAACTATGCAATGATACGCTATTAAAACGTTAAAAGGCCAAAAACGTAATTCAGAAAAGCACAAAGCCGGTGGGAATAAAGGGAGTAAAGTCTCCGTAAGAGGCTAGAATCAATAAGTAGAATAGAATCAATGGATATTTTTAAGAATATTAGGCTGTTCTAAATTTAGATCGTAAACTGTTTTGCATCGGAAATGACGCCAATTCTGCGGTCAAGGGGTTCAGAATCGCCAGAAGCCTGGCGACTTATCACCTCGACCCATCTCACAGCTGGTGCTGGCGGGCTTTATTTATTTGCCCTCACCTCGCCGGCCTCGCGACTTGTTAATTAATCTAATCACAAAGGTGAAGAGCCGAGGTGGGTGAAATAACAGGGTGATTTGGCCGTGATTTGGCAAATGGCGGAATGGTCGAAACGTTGCCTCAGTTGATGGGTCATTGAGGAATGCGAATTAGTAATTTCAAAGGGAAAATCCAGACCGTGCTTACTGTACCTTTTATGTGTGGATTGTAATGAACATTTGTGCAGAATTTTTTCGATTCCGATTCGTTTTCAAGTTGCTGGAACTCCTCGAAAATAGGTTAAAAATCTATTTTAAATTTGGATCAAACCACCGCCTTACCATCGAGCTGCTGGAAAGGGGGCTCCGGGGAGCCTCTTTGAACCTCCCAGAGGCGTAGTGGGCCAGTTTGGTCCAAATTTAAAATCGATTTTTAACCTATTTTTCGAGGGGTTCCGCAACTTCTTAAAACGAAATCGGAATCAGAAAAAAATTCTGCACAAGGTGTGCTATCTCATTTAACCAAATCCCACGGTCAACATAAGAGGGTTACAGTTAGCTTTGCCATCCCAATGTCAAAATTTCATAATCTCGAGATTTCATAATGTCAAAATTTCATAATGTCGAAATTTTGTAACGTAGAAATTCATGATGTCGAAATCTAAATGCTAAATCGCGGTTTTTTTTTGCGGAAGATTTGCTTAGACACGATTCGACAGTATGGCATTTCGGCATTCTAAATTTCGACCTTACGAAATTTCGTCTTAATGAAGTTCGACATTATGATTTCCGATATTTGAAATAGCGCGTGAGGTGCTAAGAACTTTAAAGGCGCTTGGAAGTGCCAAAATCCGCCCCATCCGTTACTGGGTCTAGCCACTATGAATAAAATCAAAGTTTTAAAAATACGGGGAATTACCAGAATGAAACTCTTCGGTTGACTAGGCCTTGACACCCGGGGAAGCCGCCAAAAAACTCCAAATGTCTTTATCATCCATCGTGCAAACGCGACGATTCTAGTGTTTTCGAGCGTTGCGTAGCTGTCGAGACCTTGTCGTGGAAGATGTTTAACTTAGCGCTGGCAAAGCTTAATTTTAAAGCAAAAAATCGAAAGCTTATCGACATTATACGCCAGGAGCTACGTGTTTTGGAGTGTTTCGTAGCTGTAGGGATCTAGCTAATGGAGGGTGGCGATTTTAGCGTTTTCTAGCCACGTTAAAGGTACACTAAAGTCTCGTTGGTTTGGTTCCCGGCCGGTAACCGTCCTCGGGATAGCAAACAGGGTTACGGTAGGTGTTCGCCGCGGAGCAAAACCGAACCCGCGCAACTCGCCTGGGGCAAGCGCCATAGACCGATAGGCCATGGGACGGACGGTACAGGGGAAAGGGAAGGGGGATAAGAAGGGTCCGGGCGTTGCCCGGCAGAGGACCCGGATTTCTGACCGCGAACTGACGTTTTGCACGAGATTTTAGTGTACCTTTAAGTAAGCACATTAATGACACCCTTATTTAATAAAAATATGAGAAGGTATTTGGGAACAAGGTGTCTAAAATTCAGTCAACCTTCGAAAAATCGCTTCCAGGCCCCAGAAAGGTTTTGAAATGGTCGCGGTCAGCTACGTACCCTGACAATACGGACGTGTGGCCCCTGATCAGGGTCCGTTTTCGGGAATATTTGCTCTAGGAAGGTACTCTTTGTCAACGTTGTTAACCCGAATTGAATCAGATCGCTCCAGTTGCAAATATTGGACCTTCTTCAGCGGCGAATCGCCGAAAGATGGCCCCAATATGGACCTCTGGATGCGTCAGAAACCCTGACGGGACCCGGAAACGACAAAGAATCGGGGGAGGAATCCGTAATATTGCATTTTAATCGGGTGGATATTGTTGTTATCGGTTTTTAAACAGTTTGAAACGATCGGTGCGCTTTCGGAAATACGACGTTGGGGTCGAGAATATATTTTAAAACAAAAAAGTATCAATTAAAACGTTCGAGCAAACGTATGGCCTTGAAAAGTAGGTTGTTGGCCGGAATTAAAGTACGATGTTTAAGCTGAAAAGGAGGTTTGAAAAGCGTTATTTCCGGCTTAAAAAAACAGAGAAGAACGTGAACTTTGCTTCTCTTAATTGTCCGGATTCGGGTTTCCGCGAGAAACACTAATTCGATAATCAAGACCATAAAAAAGATGAGTTCAAAGTGTTGCTTTCAAAATTCTGAAAATGCGTTTCCTAAGATTTGGAGTACAAAATAGCGAATTTCTTGTGATTTTTGAGGTACCAATTGGAGCATCGCGTACGTCGCCATCCTGTTTATCCCAAAAATTCTGCTGAATGGGCATCAGATCGGACAAGGCAAATTTCGAGACTTGCACTACGCCGCCCTGGCAACGCTGGCATAGAAGATTCTGCACTATTTGGTACAGAAACCAAATGGATTTTTAGGTGCAGACGGCACCAAATTCTATAAATTTCTTAAGGGAACAGCACTAGATTCTCGAAAATCTCGAAAATCTCGAAAAAAAATTTCTCGAAACTCAATTTTTCAATGTCTTTAAAGGGTCGGCAAAGCCATATTTTTGCAGTTTCGAAAATACAACCTACAATCTTCTTTAACGGGGGCCATTGAAGTGAAACGTTTGCAGATTGTTTTAAAATAAAGTTTTCAGCTTTCATATTTTAAAACGCCCCTCAAACAGAGTTTTCGCAGCCAAAAACCTTGCAAGCTTTCGGATTTGCGTTTTTTTAGCAATTCTGCAGGATTTTTGAGGGCTAGAAAGCTACAATATACTCAAAATTTCGCGGTACTCCGAGAAGCGTTTTGAAGGTTTCCTAAACAGTATTGCCCTGGACTTAGGTTACAAATCCTGTTAAAATCAGCGTTCAAAATTCTCCCCAAAAACACGAAAATCACCTCCTGATGCTTGTTTTCCAGGGAGGCCGAAAACCGCAACCCCAGAGCGCTATTTTTAACGGTCATTCCAGGTAAGGAAGCCCAACAATTCCCTAATAACACCCAAAATCCCAAGTAGCCGTCGCGTGCCTCCGACTCCACCGAGCAACAAAAAACGGTATGTTTGCCATTGTACGTGTTGGCGATTTTTGGAGGGGTGATGGGTGGCGCGTCCAGGGGGACAAAGAAGAAGCCTCACCCCCTAGTGGCCTGTGAATTTATCGCCTTTTTGACGAGGGCTTCCGTGATTCGGGCGGGCCTTTTTGAGGGGGAATGATAAAGGCATTAGGATTTTTGGGGGTCCGAAATTTTCGGATTTGGACCCCGGTGGACCCGACGGATTTTTTTGTGCGAGGCGCCAGATAACCAGCGGAGTCCAGGCGTGCAGGACACCTCAAAGATCAAGTACAGGCTAGCAAATAGGACCTGACGGCAAATTTGGGGATTAAAGGGACTGGAAAGCTAATAAATCCACGGGTCAGGTTCATTTTTTACAAAACCACACAGAGAAGACCAAATTTAAATACGTCAGACGTTATTAAAAAGCTGTAAGACCTGACTTTCTCGGAAGTTTGCAAAAATTTTACGCTATAACTTGTTTATTTTACATGATTTTGGGCTGTAATTACAACTTTTAGTCAATTTTTAATGTTCTATCGAATGTTGTAGCAAAAATCCCGACAAAATGACAAAATTAAATTTAAATTAAATTAATTAAAACTCACACAAAATTTTTGGAACTCCCGGCTGCGTATAAAGTAAAGTCTGGCCTAAAATCCAGACGAAAATGAGCTGGTAGCGCGGCTTCTGCCATCACCGATAAAAATTTTTCGACAATTGCCGATTTTAGGGCAATTGAATCCTAGGTATCATATCCTCTCGGGAAAAATAATTTAGGAAAAATGGTCTGAAATTCAAATCGACGTCGGAACCAGATGGGTATCGACAACTACGCACTACAACAAATGACGTTGGCAAACGTATTGAGTCAAAACGGAAAATCCGTTGTCGTGTCTTCCCGACCACTTAAAGGGGCAAGGAAGCTAAAAGCACAGGTCAGTGCATCCACCCGAAATCCACTCGGAATCCCGGAGGGGTCGAGGGGAATTCCGCTAGCGGACGTGAATGGATTCCAAATGGAAATCTAGTGGATTCCGGGTGGAACGCATGGAAAACGAGTGGAAGCCAAGTGGATCCACTCGGTTTCCACTGGATTTCCATTTGCCGCGACGCGTGGGGCCCGCGTTGCGTCGTGTTTCCCCTCGATTTCCACTGCGTCCACCCTATTTCCACCCGATTTCCATTCACATTCTGGAACAAGGCGGATAAAATTCGTGAATAGCATCAAAGAACGGGACCATCCCACGCCTTGTGCCTCCGCTAAAAGCTAGCCGTTCTTTTTTTATAGTGCATAAATTGCAGTAACGACTAGAAGACGTCTATGATCTTCAAAAGGCCGCCGGAAATCAATGCTAATAAGAAGGCGCCTTCAGCTCGACTATTAGCATATTAAAAAGATCCGTGTGTTTTAGAGGCAATCCGCTCTGAATTAGGCGATGGCGTGGGTTGATATATTTTTTGGCGTCATAGCAAGCTCCGGAAAATATGGACGATATTGGATTTTGGCGAGCGAGTCGATCGGGGCGTGTGAAAGTGGCAATATTATGGTTGCTTGGAATCAGTGTGTTTTACTACCTTGAATACTTTATAGTTTTCTATAGTCTAGAGTTTGAATTACACTATACAATTTGAAGCCCATGGACCCAGGGGCCGATTCAACCCAACCCAAAAAAAGTTACCCAGACAGACGGGTGGACGCAATTTTGAACCCGCGAATTTCGGGGCAATTGTTTTTTACTGGGTGTTTTAACAAGGTGCGAAAGAGAGAGAGAGAGAGAGAGAGAGAGAGAGAGAGAGAGAGAGAGAGAGAGAGAGGAAAGAGAGAGAGAGAGAAAGAGAGAGATGAGAGAGAGATGAGAGAGAGAGAGGGAGGAGCAGAGACATGGAGAGCCAGAGAGGGCAAGGAAAGCGAGAGAGTGAGAGTCATGAAAAGCGTTAGAGTGAGAGAGGCAGAGATAGTGATAAAAAGAATGCTAAAGAGTAAGAGAGCGAGAGTGAGAACGAGAGAGAGAGAGAAGGCGTGAGAGAGACCTAGCGAACTCAAGAGATATGTTTTATAGCCTAAAATTACCTGTAATTGCGTCGTCCCTTGTAGCCGAATAATTTTGATCATAGAGTTTTGTAGGTTTCATACAGTTTTCAGCTTCCCAGCCGAGCGTCTGGTTGCCACTTTTGTGTTGGCGGGATGTGTAAACAGTAATCTGTCGAGTAATCTGTATCAAAACAAGTGGAGCACAGTCAGCCGCTTGTGCGTTACACTCCCTGCAAAAACAGTTGCCCCCTAATTAGCATTTTTGTTTGCGCGCATGGGTGTTGTATGGTTTTTGGGAAGCGTACATATAAAATATCAGCCATTCAAGCTATATACAAAGGATTTCATGGGACTTTTTTGAAATTTCAACAATTTGCAAATTTGAAATTATTGTGTTAAAGAATTCTTAGTTTAGCCCAAACATTTTCAAAATTTATGGCCACCTGAACTGACCCTTGGCCAATTTATATCTATTTACGCCGCCCCCTCTAATCCCGAATTCCAAACCGTTTCGGCTTTTTATAAGTCGTGAGCACCGAGAATTCATTAATTCGGATACCCGGCTGTTTGAGCATCAGCCTAAAACACAGTTTCCGGCCCCCTCAAAAGGTGGACAAACAGAAATTGCCGCCGCCCCCAGAAAAAACAATGGATGTGCCGGTGTTTGTTTTTTGATAAAATTAGCGGGGAGTGGGGAGAACGGAGATTGGTACCTGGGAGTGCAGAGCAGAGGGTTGTACAGTGCGTGGATGGGGGCTACGGTAAACCTCTAGTTGAATCAGAGATCGCCTAGATTATTCGGGCACTCAAAATGCTGACACAGATCAACAGATTGAGAATGCCGACAGCCAAAATTGTTACAGGCAGCATCTAACCGGATCGAAAAATTTCGGCAGGAAAAAGGGAAAAATCGCGACAACCATAATCCCGACCGGCTAAAACGCAAAAACACCCACGAAAACCGCGTTTTTTGAAATCGCGGCAGCATACATTTGTTTGCGCCTGATTTTTTGTGCTTAAAAAACAGGAGACGTTTTTAAGCACAAAGTTTTTTTTAAAAGCGACGGTTCTTTTGCATTATCGGGGTTTAAGGACGCAACCCCCTTTTTCTTCTTTATGCATTTTTTTTACTCAACATAGTTAATTTTTAAACTTACCTGAAATATTTCCGTTAAGTTACTAAACAACTCGGGATCTACTGGAAAAAATTTGCCAATACCTGCAATCTGATTTGCAAATTCAGTTTTGAGTGGACGGACGGTTTCTCATTTAGCAGATCGGTTTTCGCGGAGTACTGTTCGCGCCCTAGTTCCTGGATATACAGGGTGGCCAGAAAAAAAAGTGCCTGGTTTGCGGCAAAATATCTCGCTGGGGGAAACGAATCGGACCATCGTTACCTTGTCAGAATGCTTAAATATGCTGGGTATGAAGAATAAACACAAGTTGTTTTTTATGATTTTTGACGACCCCCTACTCGTTAAAAAGTTTTGAACATTTTTAAAAAAGTAGAAAACTTAGAAGAGAAAAAGCATGGAACTTTTCATGAGTTAGTGGGACTTCAAGGGTATCAAAATGAAGCTCTTGCAAAGCGCTATCAGACTAGTGGTAAAGAATTTCAGTCGGTTTAACTAGCCGTCAATAGGAGCGTTCGGAAAATCAAGTGGTCAAGTCTAATCTGGACCAAGTGGTCAAGAAGACGGGACACTAGCCAACCGACCGGCAGTTCAACATGATTCAAACACGATTCCGCGAGGTGGACACCAACTACAACGAGCAGCTCAGCTTGCCCGAATTCGCCAAAGTCTACCCGGTTTATTTGGAGGCTTTGTCGAAGCAGTGATAAATATTTGAAGAATTCTAACCATAATCCCGACAGCCAAAATCCCGACAGGCCAAAATCCCGACAGCTAAATACCGACAAGCAAAATACCGACATGACAAAATGTGATATTTCCGGTGGTTCCGGACAAATGGTTTTGAAGTCTGGGGTCTCTGGCTGTCGGGATTTTGGCTATCGGGAATATGGATGTCGGGATTTTGAACGTCGGGATTTTGGCGCTTTCCCGCGGAAATCTATTCACAGCTAATAAAATCCAACACAACAAATATCGAAAATGCGCGCAAATCTCGTTTTAGGGTTCACAACTTTCTATATTCCTTCAAATTCAGCCGGCCGTCATGATCGCCATCAGCCGCGTCGAGGACAGTTTGCCATAAATCCGGCAGATCGCCATCCCATAGATGGCCCAAGTTGTTCAGCACCTGAAAAAGATAACTTCATGATTCAAGCCATTGTAAAGTGACTCTAGATATTGTTTGTCAATACAGTCCGCGTCATAATGATAGGTTCACCCCATTTTAGGACAGCTTATTAATCTAGAATAAGTTTCGGATAAAACGGGCGTTGTAATCAATTAGGGCATAGCTCAAAACTTTCAAAGCCAGGATCCAGTTGGTTAGAAAAGACTTCTAGATTTTGAAGGAATTTTATCTCAAAAAAAAGGCTTACTGGAACCCGCGTCATAAGATAGGTTCACCCTGGATTTTCTGCAAAATCATACATTCGATTTTATTATATTTTCAATTAAGTAGCATTGAAGTGTACTTGAGTTTCCTATACTTGGTTTGACTCGAAAGGTTTCAGGGAATTTTTTGCAAAAGTCGATTTTAACAATGAAATCAGACTTTTTTAGGATTATCCGGCGATACTCGTTTTAAATTTTTAGTATGTAGGCGGTATCGGAAAGTGCACTTAATGACGAGCATTTTGGTATATAAACGGCTATAGGAACTTAGGTGTTCACGAAGATACAGGTCTAGAAACATCGAACCTAGTGGGTCCCATACTAATGGCCCAATCCTTACTTGCGCAGTCCATCCCAACTTTCTTCGTGGTGTCACCCTATCGCCGAAACCAAATAAGTTGTTATATACCAAAATGCTTGTCTTGAGCTGCTCTTTCAAGTTCGTAGAAGGAACTTGCGCTTCCAGTTAAATCCAGCCCGTATTGCCACAAAATAGTAATTTCTTTGTTAAAATCGACTTTTGCAAAAAATTCCCTGAAACCTTTCGAGTCAAACCAAGTATAGGAAACTCAAGTACACTTCAATGCTACTTAATTGAAAATATAAGTAAAATCCGAATGTATGATTTTTGCAGAAAAATCCACGGTGAACCTATCTTTATGACGCGGGTTCCAGTAAGCCTTTTTTTGAGATAAAATTCCTTCAAAATCTAGAAGTATTTTCTAACCAACTGGATACTGGCTTTGAAAGTTTTGAGCTATGCCCTAATTGATTACAACGCCCGTTTTATCCGAAACTTATTCTAGATTAATAAGCTGTCCTAAAATGGGGTGAACCTATCATTATGACGCGGACTGTAGTGCGCTTGCGTGGGAAAACAAGTTCCGAAATTTGTGCGAAACACTCGTTTTGGTGGAGGTCCGGGGTTAATGCTACTCTCAAATTTGGGTAATTTAACCGAAGCTGTGGATGGATGAGGGGAGATATCAACTATAAGGATGTAAAGTATGTATCTCTAGCAGGGCAAGCATACAGTCAGCGATTGCAGTCGTTGTCTAGCCCCTTTCTACACGAGTCGCGTCTTTCTAATAATAATCCATCAATCCAAAATAGGGATCATCATGAGTGATAAGGTAACCACCTAATTCTTTCTTTTATTTAATCGACAATCCTCTCCAGACAACACGGCCCCAAAAGTTTATATTCTTCAAAATCCAGTTGACCATCGTGATCCTTATCGGCTTCCTTCAAAATGGTCGACCAAAGATTTTCCATATCTCCGTCCCAAATTGGAGCCTGATTGCTCATCACCTAAAAAAAGACTATTTCAAGGGATGTGCCAAAGAAAACAGATCAAAGCTCTCTTCTTACCATAATTCCCTCCCCGATATCGATTTTTCCATTTCCGTTAATATCCAATTTATCAAATTGTTGCCGCAAGTCTCCAGCTGGCCAACCGACAAAGCGATACTGTTCTTTGAAGGTTTTGTTTGCTGAAAAAATGCAGAAAATCATAATTTTCTTGAGTTCGAGTTTAAAAGCTATGTGCAAACTTGCTTGATGGGACATCCGCTACAGAATATAGCATGAAACACGGTATTAGCAGCAAAAATAGCATTCCTGTAGTATGTTGTTGTTGGTCAACTGGAACTACCGAGTATCAGTCGGTTATCTGTTTATCACACCCCCAAGGTAAAGAACACCACGTTCGACAAAATTCAACAGGATTTTTTGGGATATTTGGGATCCAACATTTTTCTAAATTTGGTTTTGACTTTTATGAATTTGAAAATTTTGAAATCAAGTTTAGGTAAACAAACTTGGAGCGGATCCAAAATACTACGGTATCCCTTCGAAGCTACTGCTACCAGCCAAACCTAATTCGCAACCCGCCAAAATACAAAAAGCCTACGACACTCGGGATTCCCAAGCCGTCTCCGATCCAAGTACTAACCGAGCCCAACGTTGCTTAACTTGGCAGATCGGACGGGATACCGTGCTTTCAACGTGGTATGGTCGTAGGCGAAGGGAAAGGGGGAGGAGAGGATTTTGTGATAGGGGGGTGGCGAGGGTGGGTGAGGGTGAGAGAGGGTCGACAGATCGGGAAGGTAGAGAGACTCGAATTTGTGTAGGGGGTGGCTAGACGACGAGGGGAATCGCAGACTGTATGCTTGCCTTGCTAGGATACATACATTACATCTCTATAGGTGATTACTCCCCTCATCCATCCACAGCTTCGGTTTAATTACCCAAGGTGGAAGCTAGCATTAACCCCGAGATCTCTACAAAAACGGGTGTTTTGCAGGGATTATGGAACGTGTTCATTCACGGGGGCGCACCCACCGATTGAATGGCTTCATAGCCCCTTTAATAAATGTTGAAATTAACTTTTTGAAGTTGTATTCTCGGCGTAGCTGATGGCGTTATTGGCGGTCAGCCACATTTTGAAGGCTCTGAGACCCGGATCGGTTTCATCGATCTGTTTTTGCAGTTGTTTTGAAAATTCGCCGATGATTTGATGATTTTGGTCATCTTGATGATGATTGATGCTGTTTTTGATCTTGCGAGAAAGGGCTGATTGAGATGGGCCGGGATACCCCGAAAAAGGCGTTTTATTGGGGGTGCTCAAGGTGAAAGTGGAGTCCCAGAAGTAACACGCTATAATTTCTTTAATGCAGAAAATATTGGCGTTGTTTATTTTAGTGGTAACTTTCCTGGAAGGGACAGGTAATTTTTCACACAGTTCGTTGCTATCTCAGCTTTTCAGCCCAAAGCCCGGAAAATGTCAGCAGATTGGACCCGGACTCGGTGCCATCAAATCAAAGTTTTTAACCTTCCGAGATCCGGATAATTGACAATTTGAAGCAGTCCATCATCCTCCCGGCTGGATACCGTATATCAATTGGTCTACTGAAGAATTGAGGAGATTATTCGAAAGTTTGGATAGTGATGGAGATCACGAAATTGATGCTTTTGAGGCTTCGAAGGTAAGCTACGATTTTTTTTTTGATTTTGATAATTTAAAACGATACCGTCATTTTAGGAGCTCGGAAAACGCGCTCTGATGATGAATGCTGAAGATATTTGGACCCAAAAATTTCTGCCAACCGATGTGAACAAAAATCAGAAAATTAGCTGGAGCGAGTTTTTGGAAATTGGCGAATTTCTAAGGATCCTGAAGATCCTTGATGCAACATAAATCCGATAAAACAGGGTTGGGGCCTTTTTAAGGAAAAAAAGGATACTTTTTTCAGAAATTTTCCCCTATACTGAAACTACAACAGCCATAATGATTATTGGGAACACAATTGATCGATTGGTAAAATGAACGCTGTTTCCGGGAAATTGCCAAAAAGAAAAAAATCTTCCGGAACCGAAATTGAGAAATCCAAGCGAGAGAAAACTCATCCCGGATCAAAACTCGCAACCCTCATCCTGGTGGCTATAAAAACATTAAAAACAGGCCGTCCAGCCTCGCGCTATAATGCTGAAAGCACTGCTAATATTCTACGCTGTAGTCGCCTTGTTGATAAAAGCAGGTCGGACAATCACCTAAAAACACAATTCTAAAGTTTTTAGAAACGCTACGCGAGCAATTCGAAGAATTCGACGCAAACCGTGACGGCTTCATCACCGTTGGTGAAATGCAGCAGGTAAGCGTAGGCATTTACACTATCGACATTAAACTAGATTTGAATGTAGTCAAACTTTATTTTAGGGCTGAAAAAGCGCGGTGATAGCGGCGGAATTGGGTTTTGGTATACCATGTTGGCGGTGGCCGATACGCACGTTCCGGATGGAAGGCTTGATTGGGGCGAGTACAAGAAATTGGGGCCCTAAAAATTGCTCATAAATTGCTGAATATAGCCACACTTCTCGAAAGGCTCTCAAAATTCCTTTATTCGAGCTAGAAATACAGACAAGTTCGAAAATGCGCGGCCAACAAAAACACATCCAAATAAATACAGCCGAAGCGATCAAATGCCGATACCAGGAAGGAAATGAAAAGCTGGAAAATGACAACACGGAAAAAAGGATCACAGGTTTTCGCAAGCGAATTGCACAAAAAGCCATATCAAATTTGGGGGAGAGTTTGGTGTGCACGCGCCTAATTTGGCAATTGGCGCATCGTCTGAAACTGAAAAAAGAACGGCAAGCAAATATACACAAAAAAACTGTATACAATCTGGGGGCGTAGTTTGGTATATTAGGGTACACAACATTCAAAAGACGAGGGAGATTCCGGGGGTAAGTGTATGGCGAATCAAAAAAAAGCAGCACATTGCAGGATATTAAAAAAAGGGTTTCGATATGAAACGGGTCTAGTACAGAAAAACGGCTAACACGGGAGAGCTAACACGGCTATACAATGAAATTCAAGTTGAGGTGGTGGGCGGGATTTTCTAGCGCGTGAAGATCGCCTCGGCGGCCGCGTTCAGGTCCCACGCCTTTGCCTCGAGCGCGCTGACGGCGATCGCGTGGTCGGTGGCGATGCCCGCGTCGACGAGATGTTCTACCTGAAATTGGGATTTTTAATCTATTTACTTAAGTCAGAAATTGAAAACTGGACAGTTGCAGTTTTAACAAGTTCTAACAGTTCGGATAAGTCTAACAAATGCGCTGATAGCCACAAAATACCCAATCTTCAACTTCACGCGAAATTGGAAGACTAATTGAATATTGAAAGCCCCCCAAGCCAAAACTAACCAAGCGATGCGTAGCCTACGCCTAACCTAAGCCAGCTTAAGAAACTCAAGCCTAAGCTAGGGGCTAAGAGTAGTCTCGACCTAAGCTAAGCCAAGCCTAGCCTAGGCCCAAAATAGACTTCCACGCCAATTTAAATGAGAAAGTGAAAACGTAAATTCAGTTTGCATGCCAAAAAGAACTTGAAAAAATCACCTGCCGCCCCATAAAAAAACAAAAGCCGTCAAAGTAAAACATACGCTAATTTGAATGAGAGAATGAGAATAAGAATTTCAATTCCCGCTCCCAAAATCCCGAAAACCCAGTTGAAAAGTGGCTCCAGAATACAAACCTTCAACTTTTTCAGTGCCTTCTCCACGTCACCACCGCATTCGGCCACCTTCCGGTCGCAGTTGCCGCGCTCGGTGAACGACGCCTCCTTGTAGAGGATCTCCATTTGCTCAGCGCGCGACACGCTGCCGGATTCGGACGGCGAGCTGCGCTGGCTTTCGCGCGGCAGGCTGGACTGACTAAAAAAATTAATTCACACCGCGGACAAATCGAAATATACCTCATGCCGGCAAAATACGCTGCCATCACGTCGGACCCGTTCGTCGTGTAGTTGCCGTAGTTGCTCGTCTAAAAACGGCGAATTAACTTCAACAAATCGAGCAACCTGCGGCATCGGCATCATCGAGATGGGTTGATTCAGGCTGGGGTAGATGCCCTGGCTCATCATATTGAAGGTGGGGTACTGCGTCGAGCCATACGCTAAAAAATCCAAATAGAAAAACGGCGTTGAATTTACCTCCATAAATCGGCGACGCGCCGCCACCATATCCGCCAAAGCCGCCGGAACCGCCGTACATCATCGGCGTGTTGTAGCCGTGGAAACCGATGGGCTGCTGGGCGAGACTTTGTTGTGCCGAGAAGATGGGCACCGAGAAGCTGGTGGACTGGGGCCGCGAGACGGAGGACGACAGGGCGAGGATGGCATCCACCTGCTCCTGTGGTATCCGGGTCTCGGGCTTGGGTGGCTAAAAAAAGTTTTGTTTTCTATGCTATTTATAACACTAACAATATAAATATCTATTTTGACATTTTGATGCGTTTTTCGAAGGTTTCGAATAGATTTTGCGCTTGAAATATAGCTAAATTGAATCCAAAAATATTAAAAAACGCCCTTTTGATGTGTCGTGTAATATCCATACAGGAAGAAAATTCGGACCCGAAAGCCGCAAAATTTCGAAAGATGCATAGTTTCTATTTTCGAAAAACCAAACCTCAGATGGCACCATTATCGACGAAATCTTCGGATAGAGCGGCGTCGGCACAAGCGGAACGGACGGCAGAACCGCGGCCGTTTTCTTCTGGACCGGCTTGACGGCTTGGGCCGCCGGGGCCACGCTGGCAGGCATCGGCGTTGGAGTGATGGCGGCGACAGGGGGTGCGGATTGCGGTGGTTGCGATGAAGGTTGTGGCCTAAAGACGGCAGTTTTTGGCTTTTAGTAAGGCGACTTACGCAAGCTTTGGAGCCAGCGGGTTGCTCGTCGAAGGGACCGGCGCTGCTGACGATGTGGGAATTGGCGTTGTTGACGCCGGTGTCGTAGGCTTGTTCTAAAAATCAGTATGTCTTTACGTTATTTTGTTTTTACAAGGAGTAGTTTTTAGGAGAAAATCGAATTTTGTTGCCATGACATGAATGCACATTGGTTGTTTCGATATAGCTGAAAGCACTGATCAAGTTCCGATTTTGAAAAACTGCCAAGCGAGGACGTCTCCGAAAACATTTTCCAAAGTTCATGCCGAAAATGTGCAAAATTGGCGTTTTCAGAGCGAATTTTTCTCAACACGGCGTCGCTGGACGGTTTTGAAAACGAGTGGATTTTTCAATTTACCTAGCTAAACTAACGTAAATTTGAATTCAATGTGATCAACTTTAGAATTTTTCAATCTCCAGACCCACCTCACTCGTCCCACTCTTCACCGATCCTCCGGCATTTCCGTAAAACAGCGCGCTGGGTTCCGGCAGGAAAGAGGCCACATCATCCGTCGTCCGCCGTCTCACCGTAGCCGCAGAGGTCTTCTGGGCTTCGGGTTTCTTGACGGGCGCGTCCTGCTTGACAGGCTCGACCCTGGGCGGGATGTCGACTTTTGAGGGCTGCAGAATAGATGTCGACGGAGGCTTCGGAAGCTGTTGAACGTTCACCGGGGCCTGTTGGGCAACCTTGCTCGGCTGCAACACCTGGGCGTTGACAGGCTTGTTTTGTTGGGCAGGCGCTTGGTGGGGTTGCTGTGGGAGTGAAGATCCGTTCATCGGTGCCGTTTGGTGTCCGGCTTGACTTGTCGGGCCGGCTGCGGATTTTGTAACCGCTCATAGGTGCATTTTGTAGTCGATCAGCTGGCTGCGCAAGTGCCGATCCGTTCATAGGCCCATTTTGCTGTCCGGCTTGAACTTGTCGGCCGGCTGCGGATTTTGTAGACCGCCCATAGGTGCATTTTGTAGTCGAGCCGCCGGTTGGCTGGCGGGCGTCGGCTGCAGCGGTTGGGTGGGCACGACGATCTGCGAGGTCGGCCGAGCGGCCTGGACTTGCGCGGCAGCCCCGGGGTTATACATGCTGAGCCGGCCGGCGGCTTGCAGCTGCTGAAGTTGGGGGTTGGGGTAGGCGGCCGGGGGGCGGCCGTTTGGCCAAAGGGGGGCCAAAAAACACTTGAAAAGGGCCAAGGAAAAAGGAGAGAAAAGGTAAATAATGGGTGGGAGTGAAGAGAGGGAGATGAATCAATTTGCCAGGCTATGCCGGTCCTGATGTCTGCTGAAATTACTAGTCGAAAGTTTTCGAAATCGTCGAAATTGCTAACAAGAGCTGCTTTTTCCGAGCCGTCTGAAAACTGCTCGCTAAATTGCTCATTTGCGATAGCTAATTCAATTCTGAACACTGTTTACAAGATCATTTCTGTAAAACCCACCCCGATTTTAAAAAAAGCAAAAAACACCGATTCGGACCGTGCGTTTCTAGCGTTTTTACTTTTCTAAAAAGGGATCACCATTTCGCAAAAATGAAAAACCGAGCGCGACAGAATTAGCTATATCACGGGCAATTTGCGGACATCTCGAAAAAGCGCCCATTCTTGGGACGAAATTCCTACAAAACCCAAAACGCCAAAGCGACACCGGCAGCCGCAAAATTTATTACCCTCGAAAAAACGTGATGGATTCACAGTGAGGAGAAAAATGTGCGAAGTTGGCAAAATTTACTGACATTTGTGCCGAATTGGGGAGTGGACGTGGAGTGGGAGCTGGGCAGCACTTTTTGCCCGTTGGCCAGGTAGTTGCCGATGCGCACCTAAAAAAGGGTAATGTTAAAAAGGTGAAATCTCGACCTCAAACGGATCGGGCCCCTGGGCGACGTTGGGGTAGGACGAGGGGACGCGCATCGTGTTCATCTGGCTGTGCACCATCACCGGCGTCTCGTTCGGGTTTTGCCGGAGCCGCACTTCGCTGGCTGAAAAACACACGTTCAGACGGTTTTACCAAAAAAATTTTGGGCGCTTTGCTTTTCCTCAATGGTTTTTGCTAGGCCACCGGCAGAAAAATTGAAAACAACGAATTAGAAAAGTTTGGTGAAAAATAAAAAGTCGGGCCACGCTGGCTAAACACATTATTAACGCAAACACGACGTCCCGTTGTTTTCGAAAAAGTAAAAAGTTGCCTCCTGAGCATCAGCGAAAAAGATTGAGTATC
Source organism: Mesorhabditis sp. LJ9110 (assembly GCA_038088335.1). Taxonomy (NCBI): domain Eukaryota; kingdom Metazoa; phylum Nematoda; class Chromadorea; order Rhabditida; family Rhabditidae; genus Mesorhabditis; species Mesorhabditis sp. LJ9110. The sequence goes on along the minus strand of JBBGBA010000103.1, from coordinate 353,651 downwards.
CGGTACCCGTGAAAATTTAGAAAGTTTGGGCTAAATCCCAAGGCGTCGCAAAAACGAATGTGCCTATTTACGCATTTGCAATACTTCCCGATCTAAAGCAATCGCTATATGTCGCTTACAACAACCGGCGCGGAAAAATTTGACGCTAGCTGTACGTAGTCAACAAATTCCCCAATAATATTTGCTAGCTGACCCCGAGAAAATTGACCACAACAAATTTGACAGCGTAATGCAAAAAGCATCAAAAAACACTTCTCACCTGTACTCTGGCGATTGAGGATGCTCTGCATCTCGTTCATGATCGACTGACCGTGGCCGACGCCGATACTTGCGCGAGACGAGGATGGCACTAAATTTTAACCGATTTGGATCACAAAACCAGATAAAACCAACCGTTAGGCTCAAAATGCGTCGCGCTCGACATGCCGTGGGGCGGTGGGTTTGGCCTCTGTGCAAGCGGAATGCCTTCAAGCCGTTGCGCGACGCTTCGAACATTCTAAATAACAGAATTTAACGCTTACTATTCCTAGATATTGATTGCTATATACCCTCGATAAATATTAATTTAGATAGAAAACATGCGTCCAAAAAACTCACGACAAAGGCGTCGGCGGACAGCATGGGCGGAGTGTTGTTGGCAGAGCGGCTGGCGCTAAATGAGCGTCATCATGAAAATCCACTAGACACGAACCCATTCTCGGAGATGGAGGTGGATTTCGGGCGCGGGACGGCGGCCCCATTCTGGTGGACCTTCGGTTGCGTGCTGGGTGGAGGAGGAGCAGGGCGGGCTAAAAAGGATTTTTTCACTATTAATCTAAATTAATGGATTAGCAAATCCCTAAATCCTAAAGAATCGTTCAAAAAAAATCTGCTCGAATCAAAAAGGTTTAGTTCCAAAAATTCTTACTACTAAGTCCTCTGAAAATGATCAAAAAAGAACGCTCTACCTATTTGCTGCGATGCTGGCAATATTAGAGGAGGCGGAGCCGACTGGAACATGATCGGTGCCGGGGCAACTCGTTGGGATGCTAAAAAAAGACAGCTAATTTTGAACCCAAGCAGGCACGTGTTTCCATACATAAATTCTTTACTTTAATTGATCGTAATAAACGTTATATTCAATCCGTTCGGCAGTTAACCGACCTCTTGTCAACGCGACATCTTCGAAAGGGTCGGCCAGCACGGCCAGCTGGATCCCCGGGCCCGACGATGACGAGGGCTTCGGATTGGCGGCTGGCGGCTTTTCTGAAAAACAAATGCTATTTAAAGCCGTGAAAACGTTAGAATAAACCAAAGCCAAGGAGAGAAAATGATAACCCTCACTCGGCAACTCTGGCGGGCGGACGTCCTTTGACTTGTGCGGCGGCGGGAGAATGGAGTCGATGATGTCGGGGGCGACACTGAAAACAAAGCTACAAACTAGAAAACGTAGCGAAACTACAAACTACAAAGACGTAAAAAGTGAAGGCGAAAATTGCTCATGGAAAACCTACGCTGGCATGGGCTGTCCGGTGACGGGATGGCCCAGGTAGATGGGGTCGATGCGGTCGGGGCCGCCCCAGCTGCGGCCTTCTCGGGTGTCACCGTGGCCGGTGTGGATGAAGGAGCCTGCAAAAAAGGTTATAATGATTATTGGGGGAGCCGGCACATAGGGGTCTGAAACTTTGGAGAGGGAAAGCATCAACGAGACACTGAAATAGCGCACGGTTTGACTGTTTTTTTTTTTGCTAAATCGCGCCAAAAGCCCATAACCCTGTTTTTATTAAACACCGACATTTTGGGAGTTAGGTCTTCCGGTTTTCCGAGTCGATCCGAGCTAATTTGCCCCAATTCCTCCAAACAAAATAACGAGAAGCTGCCGCCAACTAAATGCTAAGGCGGACCCATTAATATTTTAAAAGCGCTACAAAAACACTCTCTTTTTAAGCACTTACGGTATTTCCGACACTCTGAATCCAGAAAGTTTGAATCCGGAAGTCGCTAAAATAGTCAAAAGCCTCATTCACCCAAAAAAAATTTCCAAGACCTAGCGCTGAACAAGGGGTCCAAAATGCGGCTGACAAATGGAAATGAAGACAAAAAGAGGCTTTTCCGAGGACAAGGGACCGAAACTTGCCGGAAACCGAAAACCCGCGGCCCACAGAAGTGTCTAAAAGTCGTGCAAAAAGAGTTTACAATCACAGCCACCACCCGAAAAATCCTAGGTAAAATTTACCGGCAATCGGCCGCGAGATCCGCTGATTTCCATCTTTCGTCCCGTCGTGCGATGAACGCGTGAACACGGAGGCGCGCGGGAACTGGCCGAACAGACGCGTGCGCTCGTTCTGGCCGAACCACACGGTGCTCCTGGAAATCACAGAGGTCAAAATACGGGGAGCACCCACTTGTCGTCAATGATCAGCACACGGTCGCCCATCTGCAGCTCGAGTCGATTGCGATCGGTGGCAAGTTGAGGATCACGGACCTCGGCGACCGGGAAGCTGGCCTAGAATTTGAATTTTGAGTATAGACTGGAGACGGCCGTTCTTTTTGAAAGAACATTTTCTTCGCCGATTCTTTTTCAGTCCACGAATTTTCATTTCTTCTCAGTTTAATTCCGCTATGGTTTCGAACGCTAATGAAGACATTTCGTTGCTGAAGCCATCAAATTAAGAGCTTTTTGGAAAAAATCGCTGCTTCAAGGTCGCCAACGTCGAATTTCAGTCCTCTTTTGGTGTGTGCAAAAACGGTTTTGAAGATATTTGGTAGAAAAATGGTTAAGATCACGAAAAAAAGCCAGCAATTCAGAAAGGCGGTCGGTAAATGTCATTTTGCCTTCGAAAAAAATAAAGATTGGGCGGAAACAACCCTCACAAGGAGTGGTTTTTAGGTGAAATTGGAGTTGTTTTTTTATGCGACTTAGCTCATTAGATACAGCTTGAAATTCTGAACGATCCCCATCTTTAACAAACTGCTAAACGACAACGGTCGATGAGAAACAGTGTCTCGAACTTTGCATTCTGCCAAGCGCGGGCCAAAATGGGCAAATTTCCGCTGTAGCCATTCAGCGGTTTTTGCAAGACGGGAGTTGTTCAGAATTTCACGAGCTATCGAATGAACTATACCATACGGCAAGAATACCAACCATAACCTAAAAACAACTCCTTGCCAGCCCATGGAAATTTGGTGAAACCAAAGACAATCGAGGCACCGCGCCGCACCTGCTTCAACTGGCCCCAGAATTTCTTGAAGCACGGCCGATCGTCGGGGCGCGCCATCCAGCAGGCCGTCATCAACTTGTAGACTTGCTCGGAGCAGTAGTCGGTTTTTCTCAGTCTCTCGCCAGCGTCAATCTTCTCCAGGACCTAAAAAGATCGTTGTAATGCGTTCAAGGCGAATTCCTACCTCCTTGCCCCGCATGCCGGCCCACGGATCTTCGCCCAACGAAAATATCTCCCACATCAGCACGCCCATCGCCCACACGTCGGACGCGTGCGAGAATTCCCGGAAGCGCAGCGATTCCGGTGGACACCTGAATGGATGGTTATGAAACGGGACTTTTGGGAAAGCAGTAAAACTTAGACCCAAAGCTGTAGTTGAGGAAATGGAGCCTTGAACAACAAAAAAAGAGCCAAAGACAGGGCTCTTTGAGTCTTTTCCGGAAAACTAGAAATTGTAGCTCAAAATTACGTTCAGCCGCCCAAAAAAAATGTTTGAAACTGAAATTTGCTCATCTGTTTAACACATTCTCCCCTGTTTCCGTAAAGCCGAGAAAATTGAACGAAAAGTCGCACAGAAAAAGGGGCAAATCCGAAGGGATTGAACGAAAAAGGAAACAGGGCTTCTCGAGTAGTCGATAAAACTAAAATCTAGCGCAAAAAATAGTTACATTTTCGCCTCGATTATTTCGATTGAAATTTATAAAGCCGCATCACAATGTTTTTGTAAAGCTTTTTATCGAGGCAATTTCGCAGAAAGCAGAACAAAAACGCCAAATTCAAATCCCCCGGATTACCTAAGGAAAAAGACACACGGTGCTCTAAAGGGTGTAAAAATGCGGCGGTTCCAATTCAACGTACCAGGCAAAAGCCACGCGTTTCTGCGGGTTCATCACGTAGAGCCGTTGGTTTTCTTCCAGACTTCTCATCAGCCCGAAATCGCAGATTTTCACCGTCTGAAATGGGTTGATGGAGGGTGCTTGTAAGTTATTTTAAAAGATGTCTGTCTCCATGTTACTTCGGGTTTTGTAAACGAGCAAAAGTACAGTTAATGCGTTAAATCCCTAGTTACCTTATAACCAGAGTACCCGGAACTTTTCGATCAACACTTCCCCTCTGTCAGATCTCCCCTCTCATCAGTCCGCTTCTTTTGCCTATGCCTCCGCCAATCAGCCCGATTCGATTTATGGCGCCGGCAGCGGGGCGCGCGCAGCTGACAGGTTGTCAACCTCCCCCAGGCAACCCGCCAGCGGGCTGAGTGGTCTAGTGGTATGATTCTCGCTTAGGGTGCGAGAGGTCCCGGGTTCAATCCCCGGCTCAGCCCAAAGTTTTGCTTTTTGAAAGTTTTTGATTCCGTGACGCTCCTGTGTCATTTATAAGCTTCGACCGGGCTCTTCACAGGGCCAAACTAGTGGGTTCCTGTGTTCATGCAGGGTGCGTCGCGGGTTCGATCCCCGGCTTAGCTCAACTTTTTACTTTTGAAAGTTTCCGGTTACGTTACGCTCCTATGTCGTTCATAACCTTCACCCAGCCGCCCGCTGAGTCGTATGATTCTTGCTTAGGGGTCGAACGTCACGGGTTCGATCCCCGGCCCAGCCCAAAATTTTGCTTTTAGAAAGTTTCCGCTTCCGGTACGCTCCCATGTCATCCATAGGCCTCTGCCGGACTCCCCACTCCAATACCGAGGGTTTCTCACTTAGGGTGCGAAAAAACGCGGTTTGATCCTGGGTCCAGCCCAATTTTTTTCGCTTTTGGAGTCCTAGACTGGGAATTTTAAACCGAACCGCCCGTTTCGCCGGTTTCTGGAAGCAATTTCCGAATTTCAAAACTTTTCCCTGGCTTGAAAAGGCCAAATAATTTACCCGCTCATCCGTCGACAGCAAGATATTCCTGGCGGCCAAGTCGCGGTGCACGCATTTTTTGCTCTCCAGGTAGGCCATGCCCTTCGTGATCTAGGGAAGAGTAAAAAGTCGATGTTCCTCCAGATACCTGTTGAGAATACTCGAGCATCGATGAAACGAGCAGCTGCGCCTTTTTTCGATCCCGGAGCCGGTCGAGCAAACTGCCACCTTCGCATAGTTCAAACACCTGGAAATTGGGGTTGAAAATTTGGATCTTTTTTTGACAGTTTCGACAGTACTTTTCTAGAGATTCCCTTTCACGCTATTCAATCTGCTCATTCGGACCGATTGCCTTGAAGAAATCAGAGAAACTAGGGCCAAATTCTAAAAAAACCCCAATTTTCCAGCCAAATGCTATAAAGAAAACTAGCCGTAGCCACTATTAACAAGATTATTCGCTCCCCAAACTAACCCCCATGACTTTCGGCAAAGAGCCTCGAGGGGGCTTCCCGGCGCTGATTCACTATTCTTCAAGCCGTCCCTTCCCTTTTCGGCTTTTTCCGCGCCACACTCCTTCCCTCGGTTCCACGGCGACCGGTTCCGTTAGGTGGCAAGGTTACGGAAATCAGCCGCCACCAAAAGTTGCGAGTAAAAGCAGTACGCTTTCGCTTTTTAAGCTTGCTGAGCTTTAAAAATAAAAGAAACCCCGCAAAATCGCGCTCTAGTTATCACTATGGTCATTCAAAGGGCTCTGGCGCGGCTTTTCCAGCAGAACTTGTTGTAATTCCGCAACTCTGAAACTCTGATTACCACGCTAGCAATTTTTGTCGGCGCCTCGCATTTTTCACAAATTTTTTTCAAAATTTGGCAATTCATAGAAATATTTCTGCGTCTCGCCCCCGATTTTCCCCCGCCAGCGTACAAAATGTCAACAAGCAGCGCGTCGTACTCGCCGCCATTCCAGGCCGGTCACTCCCTTTATCAGGTTTCAATTCGGCCCATGATACCCGGCGGCCGCGTCCGTCAATCGGGATCGATTCTCGCGCTGGCCACTTCTTTGATAGCGCAGATTGGGTGCGAAAATTTTGCAGCGTGATCCTAGAAGCCTCAAAGTCAGAAAACAAACATGTGTATCCTGCAAAAATGCGTCATCGTCGCCTACGGGTTAGTCATGAATTTGCGGGCTGAATCATCGGCACAGCAAAAAAAAATGGTAAAGAGTGGGGCTCTGAATTTGTCACGGCCGTAAAACGACCAGCGCCATACAATCGGTGGTTTTCAGGTGATATTGCCTTTAGAGATGTGATCTAGCTCGTCCGATAGAGCTTCAAATCCGGAACGAATCACGTCTGTCAAAAACTGTTGCACAACTATGGTTTTCTCGAAGATTTTATGTGAAATGGCGATTTTTAACGCGGCGATGCGCAAAAATTTTGCTGCAAAATGTCTCCGAAGGCCGTTAAAGTCCCGCGGTTTTTTAAGCTGGTAACTGTGAAGCATTTTAAGCCCTGTTGAATGAGCTAATTCGCATCGCAAAACTACAATGTCGCCTATAAGCCACCGCATGGGTGTGCCAGCAAGTTGGCAGCCAGCTGGCAGCAACCCTCCAGGAGCGCAGCGGGAGCAGACGGTTGAAAAACTGACCATCCAGCCCGCATCCAAAACCACGCCGTAGAGTCGAATCAGGTTCGGGTTCTTCAGCTTCTGTAGACTGTCGATTTCTCGTTGTAGATCTTCCATCACCATATCCGAGGCATCCCTGAAAAAATATTTTTAGCAAGAGCGTCAGGAACGAAGAAATGTATGGCGCGCCGGTTTCGAAAAGCCCAAATTCCGGAGCGACGCCCGAAACGCGACAAAATACAAACTCAGAGCTTTTTGAAGCATAAAAAACAACGAACCGAAGAATCTTGACGGCAACATCGAGCTTCTCGCCGCTAGGAGTCGTCCAATAGGCTCGTTTCACCACGGCAAACGTGCCTTCACCAAGCTTCTCGAGGAGTTTGATCTGGAAAAAAATGAATTAGGCCGTTTGGATAGTTAAAATAAATGTATTACCGCGTTCGCATTAATTTCACCTCTCAAGCCAAAAAAAACCCCGAAAACAACGAAATTACGGTATAGTGATCGTGAAACCATTCCCACCTGTTCTTTTTGAATCGTGCTTGTGCCCGGCTGCGAGAGTTCTGGCGGCAGCCGGGAATCGTCGATCGGCACTTGGACTGTGAGGGCAGCCCGTTCCGGATGTCGCCTCAGTTCCCGCTTTTTTTCCTGGATCGCTTCACGCAATCGACGGATTGCGGGCAGGGAGAGGCCGACGTTCTGAAAATAAAATTAAAAACAATGGATTTTTGTGAAGAAAACTCTCTTCATACCAATTTTGAGTTTTGAGCTTTTAGACTGACATCTTAACAGTCTTAAAAGACTGTCGCACTGACAAGAGAGTAAAATCTTAAAAAAATCATAGCTCTTTAAGAAGAAACTCTTTTGACACCAATTTTGGGTTTTTAGCGTTTATGCTATCCTATTAAACGATGTAACTCAATAAAGTAAAATTAAATAAGCAAGATTCGCACCTGCAAGTCACGCTCTTTTGCGTGCTCGAAGTGCTCGAGCTTCGTGAGCTGGAGCTCGTGGCAGAGCTGCCGCCGGAAGCCCTGCAGGTCGGCGGCATCCAGCACCTAAAGAAGGTAATTTGCAAAATTTTCGGATACTTCTAACTCATGACAGGATCAGAAAAACAAACCTCTAGCAGCGCCTTGTCCAGTCGTAGTCCGGTGCCCATCTCATTGCCGGGAGCACCCCTGAAAAATAGGAATTACCACCGGACAAAATGATACCAGTATGGAAAACCAGAAAGCGAAAAAAATTAGGTAAAATCGAGAAGATGCAGGAAAAGAAACGGGCCGTTTCGGGCCACAATTTTTTAGAAGGACCTAGAATCCAAAATTTCAACACTAGGAGAAGAAGCCGAGGCCGAGAAAACGTGATGACACACGCCAAAGGTTTGGGCGATTAGCCTGCAGAGGCTTCTAAAGAGTGAAAACGATCGCGTCACCTGAACCCCCCTTTCTCCCACGGATTGTAAACAACGGCCTTTCAACGAACGGTTGTTTACCAAATTGAGTTTTGGGATTTTCAGCGCGTTGAGGTAACTGGCAAGAACAAGAACCATTTTCTACTTCATAAAAGGCGCATCTTTCGAAAATTTACGTAAAACGTACAGAAAAAAAGGGAAGATGCTCGAAAAGTGGAAAATTATCAACAAAAATCGGGAATAGATAACAAATTCGAGCCTTATTTCACCCAGACAAGCTAGCGCGTAGATTCTCATAAAAAGGCGAGCAATCCCCGTGTTTTCATGCGAAGAAGAAGAAGAAGAGAGAATAATTCCTATCCGGAGTCAGATCGGGCTCAAAATCGGCATCGATATATAGTCGACGTTCCTGATCAATTCCCTGCGATTTTAATTAACTATTGCCGTTTTAACACAAATTTAAACTGGTCGCAAACGACGGAAAGCTGCAAAATCTTAAAATTAGCCGCTTCCCGCCTGTATATCTCTAGTTTTCAACGTCTACAGAAATTTTGAAAATAGAGAGAATCAGAGCCCGGCCTTATCTATTCCGGGAATATTCCGGGAACGCCTCTTATCATTCCTCGGAATCTCCTGAATCTCCGGAATTAATTCGGAATGATTCCGGAATCGATTCCGAATGCGTTTTCATCTATTCGGGAATCCTGAATAGATTCCCGGAATGCTATTCCGGTAACCCATTCCGGGAATCAATTCCCGGAATGATTTTCATCTATTCCGGGAATTTTAGGTAAATTCCCGGAATGTAATTCCGGGAATAATTTTGTTAAGGCTGGGCCTACCCGACCAAAAGGTCGGGTAACCATTCCGGGAATCTAGGTAAAACGCCACCAAAATTCCTGAAATTTTCACAGGAGCTGAAAGGGGGCTTCATTAGCTAGTATACAAAGTTTCAAATTAATCGGGTAGTTCCCAGCGAAGTTACGGAGAATTTTGGAAGTTAAAAAATTGAAACCTTTATTTACCGGCAGGAATGCCATTGACTACCTCTTCATACAAATACTGGAATTTTTCGCTTTTAACAACTACATTTTTTTGATTCGAGGAATTTTCAAGTGTTTGAATTCCGGGAATGTGCTGAGATTCCCGGAATAGATGAAAACTATTCCGGGAATGCATTCCGGGAATCGGTAAAAATTTTCCCCGGAATCATCCTACTATATATAAAAAAATAGTGTCTGTGTGTGTGTGTGTGTGTATATTTGCATGCACTTCCGTTTGGATGTTCCGCACCTACAGGTTCAGGGAAGCATTTTTTCGGTAGGGAAGAAACGTCATAGGGTAAAGAAGGGGCTGGAATCGACTGCACACACTTAAAAACTTTGAAAATTTACTATTTTCGCTATTAAAATTAGGTTTTTGTAAAAATCTTGGTTTCCCTCTTTGTTAGGGATCAATTAGCATACGCCGGAAGGAGATAGCCTATATAAAGGGACGGAGGAGTCTTTTCACTTTTTCCTTGCTAGAATTCGGGAAGAAGCATGCAAATTTAAGACTTTCACAGATCCTGGACGGGGCCAGGGTTGAAAGGCCGCGAAGCGGTTTTTCAACCCTGGTTTTCATCTAATTCCGGGAATCTATTGCGGTAACCGTTCCCGGAATAGGTTCCCGGAATAGAGATGAAAATGATTCCGGGAATGTTTTTCCCGATTCCCGGAATGATTCCCGGAATTATTCCCGGAATAGGTTCCCGGAATGATTCCCGCAATAGATAAGGCCGGGCTCAGGATTTCGGCTGTATATTTTTGTCGGTGTCCAACCGATTATGAATGGGTCTCCGGGTCGAAAAAAGCGTTTACAAATTGTTAGTGAAACGCGTAAAAACAAGAAATGGCCGTGCGCGGACAATCGGCAAGAGCTACGCGGCGCTTTCGGCTGGCGCGGGGTGAACCCGTCGGCAAACAGAATCCGGTCGCGCCGGGACGAACAGGTGTGCCGTCACCTCCCCCCCCTTCCTCCTCTTCACGGACCGCTGCTGCCGGCGGCCTCGGCAACCTCCGGGTCCCGCCGCGCGCCACTGAATCCGGTGCCCACTTCATCACGCCATTTAAAAGCAACGCCCACCGAAACGATTACGCCAAATTGTTAAACGTTTAAGGCCGTTTATAAGCGGTTAACATAAATTAAAATCAAAAAGTAATTAAAAAGATGGATCAAATATTGTAAACAGCACGAGGTCGAGCTTTGTAGGAATGCCGGTTTGTCGCTATGTGTTTGAGGAATAAAGGTTCATTTGAATGCGGAATTCAATCAGGAAAATGCTGAGGAATTTGACAAGCTCTACTCCTCCAGACGAAGCGCCGGGATATGGCCGCGACGGTGAGTTTTGCATTTTGGCTTTTCGTCGTGGTGTGAACTACAAAAAGGTCATTTCAGGAGGTCGACCCAGTCGACACTACTCGTACGGCGATCTATCGCTTCGACAAGTTGGCGCCCGCCGCCATCCGAGGCCTCTGCCGATTGACCGTCGAGGTGGCTTGGACATTCCATGACAGGAGCCAATTTATTTATAATATCCCTTAAAACACATTATTCTGTTTTCAGTCTCACGCGATAGCCGAGCCAAACAGGTACAAAATCGCTGTGCAGGAGGGGATTTTGAAAGTCGTAAGTTGACGCGCACATCCGATTTGAACGCTTTTACAGCAAAATGGGCAGAAATCGGCGTTACTCGCCAAACTACAGCAGCGGAAGGCGACCGGCGCCGGTGCGTTTTCTTCTGCTGAAGAACCAATACTGATCTGGATCGTTGATGACAGGCCTTACCACATTTTTTTAGATCGTGGAAAGGAACCAACGCCTCTCCGCCGCCTTCGTGATCTTTTTTGGTGGATGAGTGGGTCGCCGACATATTTAATGTCTTTGAAAGTTATTTCTATGCAAGTATAGAAATATGTATGTATGAAAGTTTAGTCAAGAAGATCATCTCCTTCTTCTCCATTTGCTTTGGTGTTGGGGTGAAGGACAAGGACATGGATCTCGAGTTGGGCGATTTTCAGGTCACTTACTTCCTGATTTTTGATAAATTTGCGGGTTCAGGCTTCTTCTACGACAACATCATCATCTCCGGCGGTTCTTTTCGTCGAGGACCAGGTTGATGGCGACTGATCTTCGAAAATTTTTCGTAAATTTAGGAGGCGCGGGTGGTATGTGGATACGAAGAGAACCCCGGGGAAGATCAGAGAGCTACGAGAGAAGCGCCGACGCTCGATAAGCCGGCCGCCGTAAAATGTCTAGTTTTTATGCTTATACCCAGTTTAGTTCTTGAGCACGTTCCGTGCTGAAGGACGCCGGGCTAGTGAAATTCGACAGGGTGTCCCTGAGCCCGACTTGGGAGAAGTGAGTGAATTGCATTGTAGGCGGTTTCAATTTTTCTAGCTGATCTTACGGGATACTCCGACTACAATCGCTACTTGTCAGCAGCTCGGGGCCGAGATGCAAAAAACCGCCGATGCGATTAAATTGATTGGGAATGGCGTAAATAATTTTTGAAAGATTAGGGGGTCACAGGGATCTATGCATTTCTGCATCCGTTTTTAGTTGTCCGCGCAACTGGCAATCATCATAAGCAACGAGAAGAAGATCCAAGCCAATAATGACGAAGTGGGACGATTTTCCAGTCATTTTTACGGAAGCCAAATGCAATTGAAACGCTGTATTTTATAGATTGCCGTACTGGCAGCTGCAGTGGACGCGTTGCATGCCGAGGCCAAGGTACGACTTGCTTTGCGGCTGTGGCCTGACCTAGGGTCGTCTGATATCCAGTTTTTAGAGCCCGGCCTCGCCTCCTACGGAAGCAAAACATCGCCAGAAATGCCAGGTAGTAATTATCAACGACAACAGGGACCGCAATCTAGAAGCTCGCTCTACGAAAAACTGGACTGATTTCAGGCGATTCGCCAGCTGATTGAGGCCGAACGTCGTTCACCTGTCGCCACGAATGAGACCGGGCTCTTTCCTCGGATGTTTGTGCCGGTTGGTGGCACCATAGTTTGGCTTCCCGATTTTTGACGAGAAAATGGGCGTTTTCGCAATTATAAATTCAATTTTTTTTTCAGTGATAGATACCCGGATGAGAAAAAAGAATGCTTTATTTTGTTTTGTTCATCTGATTTTTGAACATTTCCAGATCGCAGCGCTAAATGGAGTGCCAGTCGAGCCACTCGTCGTCTCCGACCAGCCACAGACGGCGCGTTCCGAGAGTCGCGCTTCTTCTTCTTCCACGGACGCATCGACGGCTTTGGGCACGACCGTCACAACAACATCTACGGTCAGTATCTTAGTAGACCTATGTTTATACCCCCCACCGCCCGGTCCGTCAGCCGATTTGAGCTGGTCCGCCGAAAATTTTTCTCTATTTGTCCGGACTATTAAGTCGATTCAGCGTTCGTCGGTGCCACGCAGGTCGACGAGTACCGAAGCTACATCGCCGGCATCGCTGCAGAATACGCAACGGAACTCGGATTCGCCGTCGTTGTCCACCAGTGTCTCCGGCTCCTCCTATTCCACCGCATCGCTGATCGTAGGCTACGAACAGTCATTTGCAACGAATAGTTACAGCAATGTGACCGCCATGGATACGTCGCCCCTCCGAATTTGGCCAAATTCCAAGTTCCGGGCAATCCAAACGCCGAATTCGTTAGACTCGATGCGAGCGGCCGGAACTGGAACAATATTGGGTGATCTTTCTCGCGCTTTTTCGACACCGTAAGATAGATGAAATAAGTGTCTGTGTGTTTGTGTGCATTTGCATGGAAATGCGGTCTGGCTGTCTCATGCCATTAACTTTAGTTAAAACGATTATGCGCTCATGAGCAAGGTTTTTTGTTGCAGCCGTAGCGAATATCTGCTCGTGTGGACGAAAAGGGACAAGGTGCCTCAGCGTGATTGGCACCTCGGTGTCTACTGTGGGCCTGGTGGCGGAGGAATTTCTCAAGCCGTCATTGGTTACCCGTCCCAACGGGGTGAACCGCGCTTAGTGGAGGTGTGCCATTCATTGTATTCAAAGAACGGTCATTTTCAGCGCAATACCGGCGGCAACCTGACGAAGTGCGACAATGGCTGCAGCACCGTGTATGTGACGCGCCCACCCAGCTTCTACCAACCCGTAGGTTTTTCGGTTCAGCGCGAGAACCACCGGCGGGCTGTTCGACCACTTCATGAGTTCAGCAGATGAACATCATCTTCGAACAGTTGTCACAATTCGCAGCCAATCAGCTCGCAATTCATGTGCGGGTCGTTTGGTAGCAGTCCTTCGAGGTTGTTCAAGTCGCCGGACAATTTCAAGCCATTTTTTTTGTGAGGGCCTTAGCGGCCTGGCCAAGGCTAATGGCGAGTTGTAACTCGGCCACCTGATAGAACTTTTCGAGCTCTTTCGAATGGTGTCTTTGACAATCCAGAATATCCGGTTCAAAGCGAAATATGGTGGTTCTACTGCGGCGACAACTTCGGCAAGTACGCCTTACAGCACTAAAACGCCCCCCGCTCTGTCCCCAGACGGTTTTGTGCAACGTTAAGTATATCATTGAAAAGAGCCCGAAAAATGCCATAATCTAAACGCTTTGAAGCGATTCTAGTCAGCTTGGTTGGGGTAGGTACCAAAAAACATCTCGAATGCGCCCGCCGACTTGAAAAACCTGCAAGGAATGCTACCAAACAACCCCCAAATGAGTTGCGAGGTGATTGGCTTTGAATTCTGCCAACTGCTCGAAGATAATGTTCATCTTCTGGACTGATGAAAAATGCCCAGTGATATGGCAGGCAAATGCACCCCCAGACGGCATCCCACCTAACACCCCATTGGGGGCGGGGGTTGCTTTCCACAGCAGCCTTCCCGGCCCTACCTCTAGCACTAAATACCGGGCCACGGGAAGACTTTGCGCTTTTTGATTGACCATCACAAAACATTTCAGGATCATCCCCGCGGCGACCCTGGCCACGACTAGAAGACGTTCCACTACCACTTGACCTGAAGCCCAAAAGCTGACCCACCGACCCGTCTGCCTACTTCATCGTCGACTAACACCCTCCGAGTCTTTTCCCACTTCCCGATTTTTGTGATCTCACCCTGTTCTTACTCGCTGCTCCATGGAATTTTTACACAAATGTGTCGCCATCCAGAAATACTCGCTCATTTGTATCTGATTGATTACTGCCGGTGTCGTATGCGTTTCATAGCTGCTCTTATTCTCAGCCCCTCTACGCCCCGAAATAAAGATGCGACAGAATTACAAAGCATCGGATATTGCAATTCTTATAGTCAAACAGATTGAGAGTGCTGCGTTGAAGTTCACCTTGGGCGGCTTGACCCAGTCGTCTTAAAGTTGTTCAAGTCAGTATTTTTGCAACCCTAAAGCCCACTCCAGATGACTGATGAAATTATGTGATCCTGGTTGTGCGATTGCCTAGCCCCTTTAAAGGGATACCCAAAGTTTTGGCAGCAAATATATAGTTATGTATTCCGGCAAGTACAAATGACGCGCGAATTTTGTGCGCCAATGGGCGCCCATTGCCGCACAGAATTCGGCCACCTTTCCTTCTTGTGGCGTCCCTCTCCCCCTCAATGGCTTGCCACTATGGTCTAATGGGTAGCGTCCCGGCCTACAAAACGGGGCTCGGGTTCGACCCCCGCCCGCGGCATGGTTTTTGCTTTTTGAGCCCCGAAAGGGTTGGGCATCCCTTTAAAGGGATACCCAACCTTTTCGGGGCTCAAAAAGCAAAATCATGACGCGGGCGGGGTCGAACCCGGGACCCGCTGTCAAGACCTGGATGATATCCATTAGGCCATAGTGGCAAGCCACTGATCGAGATGGGGACGCCAGAAGAAGGAAAGGAGCCCGAATTCTGTGTGGCACTGGGCATCCATTACTGCACAAAATTCGCACGTCATTGGTACTCCCCGGAATACATCCTATCCTACCTTTTTCCCGGCAGTCCCCTCGGGGCATACAAGGCACAACCGCCCATAGGTTCGGTCCAGATGGTTCAAGGGAAAGGGCATACTGTACGTTAGACCCCGAACCCCCATTTCCCCCAAAGACCCCATTTTGACCCCCATCGCAACACCCACCAAAACCCCCCAACAGACGCCCGTGCCAACCCCTATGGACCCCCACCGACCCCACCCGGCCCTCATACGTATCCCCTTGGCCCCAACAGAACCCCCCAAACCCCCCACCCGTGCCCCCACAAGTAGTGTTGGGCAATTTGCCCGGTCCGGTTTTACTAAAACTACTACTAAATGAAATATGAACATCATTTTCGAGCAGTTCGCACAACTCGGCGCCAATCCGATTACAACTCATTTGGCGGTCGTTTGGTAACATTTCTTCGAGGTTGTTGAACACGGCGGACGATTTCGAGACGTTTTTTTCTAACCGCGCTAGCAGGCTGGGCAAAGCTGCTAAAGAGCTGAAACTCGTTGGGCAGATAGAACTGTTCGCGCTCTTTCGACTGATGCTTTTTTCGATCCAGGAGTCCCAGTGCAGATCGAGATATGATGATTTTAGTGCGGCGACAACTTCGACAGGTACGCCTTTCGGCACTAAAACGCTCCCTCTCTGTCCCCGACGGTGTTGGAGAACGGTAAGTATACCGTTTGAAAGAGCGTTCAAAATGCAACCTTCTCAACGGCTTGAAGCATTTCTATCAAGCTTTTTTTACGCTGCTAGCGCGGTTAGAAAAAACGTCTCGAAATCGTCAACCGTGTTCAACAACCTCGAAGAAATGCTACCAGACGACCCCCAACTGAGTTGCAATCAGATTGGCGCCGAGTCGTGCGAACTGCTCGAAACATCTGAAAAAAAAAACAAAAAAATCCGATGCGTAAACAATGTCATGGAATAAAAAAATGTTCGCAATTTGATATGCTCACCAAACCCTCCATCGAACCCTCCGAGACCCTCCTTGGGCCCCCCAAAATCCCCATCCCCCTGAAACCCCCCCCGATCCAACCCCCACAAGTATGGGGGTAAATGGGGGGGGGGGTTCGGGAGGTCTACTGTACGTGTTTTTCGCGCGTTGCGTTCGAGTGCGCGGAATAGCAACGGGTTTTTAGCTGCGCAGGCCTGCTTTCGCAATTGCGCGACGCGTCTATCGCACGCGTTGCGGTCTTCCCTCCGTTCCAAAGCTACCGGACGTTTTATTAGAAGCCTGGCCGCTGTGAAGGAGTGTTGCGCGCGCTCCCAAGCGTTTCACGGTATAGCTGTTAGAGCGTCAGCCTGCCGTCCAATCTTGCTATCGGGGGTTCGGTTCCCGGCTACCATATTTTTTTTGCTTTATGCTCGGAATGCATGTTTCGAAGTGTATTTTCCTGTAGGGAGGCGCTATTCTGAAGTCAGTCGCTGTAAACTGCGTCGCAAGCTAACGAATCCAGCTAGGCACTGAAACTAGCGCCGCAGGCTAAAGATTCAGGCTAATCCCTCAAGCTTGCAGCCGCACAAGCTGCGCCGCAGGCTAAAGATTCAGGCCAGGCCTGGGTCAGGGCCGGCCGGGCCGGCCCGGGCCGGCCCAAGGTCAAAATTTTCGGCCCGGCCCGGCCCGGCCCGACGGGCCAAATTCTCGGCCTGGCCCCGGCCCGGCCCTGGGCCGGCCCGGGCCGGCCCGGGGCCGGCCCTACTTTCTGACCTTAACTAAAGCCATGCATCAGAGGAGTCCTGACATCAGCTGAGAGTACGTTTTAATGTCTCAGGTCATGCCAAATGGCATTGCAGTTATTTCAGATTGTTTCCGGTAGAAAAAAAGCAAAAAGCAAAAAATTGACCTCGCGCGGGGTCGACCCGGTCGTTTTCCTGGTAAGCGATTTTGATCAAAATGCTTTTTTGTTTAAGCTGTGTAGATAAATAGCGTAATCCTTATACATGCCGAAATAGTAAAGATTAGCTTTATATAACCACATTTGAATTGATTTCTAATTCGTGCAGAAAGGTCGGGTCGGCCCGGGTCGGCCCTGAAAATTCGAGGGCCGGCCCGGGGCCGGCCCGGCCCTGAAAAATCGCGAAAATCTCGGCCCGGGCCGGCCCTAAAAATTCCCAGGCCTCATTCAGGCTAATCCCTCAAGCTAGCGCCGCAGGGTACACATAGGAAAACGGGGGGTGGGCACTCAAACTTTTTATATGATATTTATACTTTTTATATGATGATTTTCGGTCCTCTATCGAATGGCATTTTCAAAATATCGAAAATATTCAAAACGCCGAAAAATCCCCCCTGTTATCCTATGTGCTGCCCATAGTTTTCAAAAATAGTTTTTAGGCTATAAAACTTTTATAATACATTTTTTCGCGTTGTAAAAAAATCTCTTAGTATATTTTTTGATGTTCTATTGATTCGCGTTTTCAAAATATCGAAAATCTCAAAAATTTGGCTTCCCCCCCGTTATCCTATGTGCTGCCCATGGATTTTGATCAATTTTTGTTTATTGGATCAAAAAATTTCATTTACATTATTTCGGGCTGAAATTAATTCTTCTAGGGCGGTTTTCGACGCTTTATCGAATGACGTTTTGAAAATACCGAAAATTTCGAAAATTTGACTCCCCCGTTATCCTATGTGCTGCCCATAGATTTTCCTCAATTTTTGTTTATTCAATAAAAAATTTTATTACATTAATTTGGGCTGAAATTAATTCCCTTAGTATATTTTTCGACGCTCTATCGAATGGCACTCACAAAATCCTACGGTAGTCGCAAATTTCATCATAACGAGTGCCCCCCCCCCGTTATTTTATCCCCCCCCCCGTTATCCTATGTGTACCCGCCGCAGGCTTTCCAATGTATTTCGCCGCACAAGCTAGCGCCGCAGGCTAACAAATGAAGCTACTCTCTCAAGCTTGCGCCGCAGGCTTTAGACCAAAGCTAGCCGCTGAAGCTAGCGCCGGGAATGAATCGGCTAACCCCTCAAGCTTGCGCGGCAGGCTTAGAAAGGAAGAAGGTCTCTGAATCTGAAGCTCGCTTAAAGAAGAGTTAGTCTATCAAAATTCCGCCGCAGGCCTAAGTATGAAGCTAACCTCACAATCTTGTCCCGCAGGCTTTAGAACGAAGCTAGCCGCACAAGCCAGCGTCGCAGGCTAAGAACCAAGCTAGCACCGCAGGCAGAAGGAGGTAACCGCTCAACTTCGCCTTTAAACTAATCCCTCAATTGGGCCGCAGGATGAGGTAGCGACCTAGCCGATCAAACATGCGCCGCAGACCTAATAACGAGACTAGCAGTTCAACTTGCTCCGCAGGCCAAGACAAAGAGATTTGCATGGAAGATGGGTTTTTCTTTCTTCAAGGTAACTTTAAGTGGAAGGGCACTCGATTAATAGGGCCTAGACGGGATCCAGCGGGGGACTGACTGGTAAGTTCTGCAAACCTTTCAACGAGTTCAACGCAACCTTGGGGTCCACTCGATGAAGAACCAAAATTAGTGTACATCGCCTTCACCCCGCCTGTGCTCGACAATAAACCCGCAAATGCAAACTGAAAACATGTCAGAATATCCAATCAGGGTTCATTCAAACAAATACATCACAGCGGAGAACATCACAAAACATAAAAATGCTGAGGGCACACAAAATAAGAAAAACACAAGTTGCAAAAAACAGTATGCATAGATTAGTAGGACACAGAACGGGCGAGTCAATCGAAAAAGGCACAAAAACACCGGGGAAGCATACAAAGCAAGTAGGGGGATGGGTTCAGGCTGAGAAGATGTTGAACGCGGGCGGCAAGTCCAGGCTTTTTTTCTCGAACTTAGGAGGCAGTTCAGGCTTTTTTCTCGACCTTAGGAGGCAGTTCAGGCATTTTTTTTGACCTTAGGAGGCAGTTCAGCCATTTTTCTCGACCTTAGGAGGCAGTTCAGGCTTTTTTCTCGACCTTAGGAGGCAGTTCAGCCATTTTTTTTGACCTTAGGAGGCAGTTCAGCCATGTTTCTCGACCTTAGGAGGCAGTTCAGGCTTTTCTCGACCTTAGGAGGCAGTTCAGCCATTTTTTTGACCTTAGGAGGCAGTTCAGCCATTTTTCTCGACCTTAGGAGGCAGTTCAGCCATTTTTTTTGACCTTAGGAGGCAGTTCAGCCATTTTTTTGACCATAGGAGGCAGTCCAGGCTTTTCTCGAACTTAGGAGGCAGTCAGGTTTTTTCTCGACCTTAGGAGGCAGTTCAGCCATTTTTCACGACCTTAGTAGGCAGTTCAGGCTTTTTTCTCGACCTTAGGAGGCAGTTCAGGCTTTTTTCTCGACCTTAGGAGGCAGTTCAGGCTTTTTCTCGACCTTAGGAGGCAGTTCAGGCTTTTTTCTCGACCTTAGGAGGCAGTGCAGGCTTTTTTCTCGACCTTAGGAGGCAGTTCAGCCATTTTTCACGACCTTAGGAGGCAGTTCAGGCTTTTTTCTCGACCTTAGGAGGCAGTTCAGGTTTTCCTTGCTTGCTACCTTCCTATAAAATTTGATTACGCCGCGAAAATTCTCGTTATAATTGATTTTATACTATTTAACTGGCGCATTCTGGCATTACATTCACAAATTGATCGGCCCATCCAATTTGTCAAATGAAATTCATCAGGAACCCAAATATGCCGGAGTTTGAGGCCACGTAAAAAAATTCTCGAGGCTCTAGTAACCGCGACACTTCTAGCATAAACCAAGCTTTGATAGTCAACTAGAACCCATGCAAATAAAAAAGCTTTTGATCGCAAACGAATTTAGAAGAGCTCCTCAAAGTCAGCTTAAAAACTTCATTTTTGGTTTTAAACCAAAATGGACCATAAACTTCTTCCAGATCATTCCAGAATTTTACTGTCATGCATGGTTTGATACAGCCTTTATTTGTATCCACTAAACCTCGGTGCTTTTCTCATTTTCAAAAATTCGATATTGGACCCGGGGCCTCAGATCCAAAATCGGGGCCGAGCGGAGGGATTTCCGCTTTCGCTCATAACTTTGTCATTTACCACAGAAAAAATATAGTATGCAAAAAGTGTCGCCGGTTCCGGTGGTGTAATCAGTTTTGCGATCCGATGCGTGATTCTCTTTTAAATCAGGAAAAGGACCCCAAAAGAGTCGTATGGGGGGGGTACCTCAAACCAAAAGGGGTTAGCGGGCTACGCCCGCTAACCCCGAGTAATTTTTTGCCCGGGCTCTTTTCTGGACCTTAGGACCCGGAGAACAGTCTACGGAACAGTCTTTCCGTGGCTAAATTAAAAAAAGTCTTTTGCATATATTTGGAAAGTGTGTGGCTAGAACTTCGCGATATATAGCCCATAGGTGACCCTTACTATTGTTTACCAATAATAAAATTTTCAGCGAGACCGCAGCTTTGAGTCAAGAGAAAAACGCGAAAACAAAAACTACAGTATCCCTCTGGGGCACGTTTTAGCAAGCAATAATAAAATACCATAGAATCGGATCAATTTTGCGCTATGCCAAAGAGAATCGTTCGTAGACATCATTTGCAAAGGATCAGCCATGGGCAGCGGATTTGAAGCGAGTTGCGAATTAAGAAGTAAAAAGGTTTCAGATGCTGAAATTTGTTTTGCTTGTAAAAAAATAACAAGGCCTTTGAAAAATTCTAAGACTTTGCTATTACCCATCTACTAATTGAACTATATTTCGGCCAAAAATCAGAATTTTTCCACCACCCGTTCAAGAACGCACAATTTTCGGTCGTAACCAGCGTCAATAGTACAGTTGCGTATTCAAAAATCGAAAAAATTAGGTTGAGTTTGTTCCCTATTCCTGACATATTTAAGCATTCTGGCATGGTAACGTACGGTGAAATATGTTTCCTTCTCGAGATAATCGGGGACAAACTTGGGCACTTTTTTTGATACACCCTTTAGCACCGTTTCGGCATTGCTAGCCGCAGTTTTGCCTTTTCTAGGGCATTCTACCGTTTGCCTTTTCTAGCACCTTTCGGCATTTTCTACACGTTCGGCATTTTCTGCACCATTCGGCATTTTCAAGCACCGGTTCGACATTTTCTAGCACCATTTCGGCATTTTCTAGCACCGTTTCGGCATTTTCTAGCACCGTATCGAATTTCTAGCACCATTTCGGCATTTTCTAGCACTGTTTCGCCATTTTCTAGCACCATTTCGGCATTTTCTAGCACCGTTGCGGCATTTTCTGGCACCATTTCGGCATTTTCTAGCACTGTTTCGCCATTTTCTAGCACCATTTCGGCATTTTCTAGCACCGTTGCGGCATTTCTGGCACCATTACGGCATTTTCTAGCACCGTTTCGGCATTTTCTAGCACTGTTTCGGCATTTTCTAGCACCATTTCGGCATTTTCTAGCACCGTTTCGGCATTTTCTAGCACCGTTTCGGCATTTTCTAGCACCGTTTCGGCATTTTCTAGCACTGTTTCGGCATTTTCTAGCACCGTTTCGGCATTTTCTAGCACCGTATCGGAATTTCTAGCACCTTTTCGGCATTTTCTAGCACCGGTTCGACATTTTCTAGCACCATTTCGGCATTTTCTAGCACCATTTCGGCATTTTCTAGCACCGTTTCGGCATTTTCTAGCACCGTTTCGGCATTTTCTAACACTGTTTCGGCATTTTCTAGCACCGTTTCGGCATTTTCTAGCACCGTTTCGGCATTTTCTAGCACCGTATCGGAATTTCTAGCACCTTTTCGGCATTTTGGCATTCTTTCGTTTTACCATTTGCGTTGTACATTACAGGGTGGTCCATAAGTATTGTCGCCCTTTTGGCCGGCTGTATCTAATCGGGGCCGTGTGCGATCGGCTAGTTAAGCGTATGCCTTATGCAGTTTTTTCTCCTCTATCCGATGGTAGGATAGGCTGCACGATCGTATTAAGATTTCAGCTTATAGCACGTAGTTTCTAGAGAACCTCCAAATTTCAGCTTAAAAATGGCTTTTGAGACGCTCCGCCGGCGACAAAATAATTATTTATTCACTAAACTTGCCTGTACAATTGAAAGAACAAGTAAAACTCTGCTAGCAGAATTTCCAAACAAAAATTTTCGAGTCTCTGTTTTTGAGCAAGCCCTATTCAAAGTTTCGGGGAACCCAGTGCGCCGCCCTCGGCCTACCCCGTATGTAAAACTGAGATCGTGGCTGCTAGAAAGCTGGGAAAACTATGACAATTTTTTTGGGTATAGCTAAGGCTTCTTTTCAACTATTCCCAAATTTTAAGCGCAGAATTCCACATGAAGTTCAAGAAAATCGAGATTTTTGTCTAGTGGCAGGCGCCAGCCAATTTTAGTTCAAACCAAAGTCTGAAAAGTGACAGGAGCCTAGCTCAATATGCCATTGGGAAGATGACGTTAGGTAGCATAGTAATATTATTTAGGATTGCCCCCGGGTAGCCCTAGGAAGAAATAAAACTTCGAAAACTAAAAATGACGGGTTGCCCTGAATTTGCGGATTTTCGTCCAACATTGCGGAGGCCATAGCTCCTTCCAGCGACAAGCTGGTTAAATTTCCATTTGGGAAATGCAGAACAATGCTGAAGCTACCATAAACTCGCTCGAAAAAACATTCTGACTCTCAATCGCTGGATTTAGAGCCCTTCTTCCCGAAATTCTGGCGCGGCGCACCCCAACCTTTTGTCGCCCACTTTAAGCAAATTATCTCGCTTAAAAACCATTATTCCAAAGAACTTTCTAAAGCAAAGTGGTTTCTAAGGCTTGTCTGAAGCTAACCTACTTGGCTAAATGGCTCAAATCGCTCAGTGGGAAAAGATATGACGCCTTGAAAAGCGACAATATTTATGGACCACCCTGTAGATCGGTCCGGGTTTTATGGCAAAATAAACGGCTTCATGTGTTGAAAACCAACTTTAGGGTCATACCAATCTGCACTATCGTTCTCTCTGGCTCTCCCGCTCTCTATCTCTATCTCTCTCTCTCTCTCTCTCTCTCTCTCTCTCTCTCTCTCTCTCTAGCTCTAGCTCTAGCTCTAGCTCTCGCTCCCGCTCTCTGCATCTGCCTCTATCTGTCGTTTCCTCTCCTCTCTCTCTCTCTCTCTCTCTCTCTCTCTCTCTCTCTATCTTGCTGTCTTTACGTGTTAGTACAGGCACTCATTTATTAAATAAAACGCACACATAATCATAAGCAGGGAATAGGCGAGTATTGGTTGAAAAAAGAGGATCGGTCTCATATCAGTAGGTCCAGACGTAGTGGTGCATGAACTGATCCTCCGGGGGCTCGAATTCCATCGTCGGCTGTAATGCAGAAACTGGATACAACAAAAAACAGGCCGATACCGTGAACGAATTTCCGCTGGATCCGCGGCGCACCGAACCAGACAACTGAACGTGGTTTTCGGGGTTGAACGCTTCCTTGGTATTACCAGACGATCGATGGCCTTTTCGCGGGTGGGCAGCGAGTTGTACGGGGCCTTCTTCGACCACTTTTTCAGCGCTAGTTCAGCACGTCGCGTCGCGGCGAGACGCTGAAAAAAAGATGAACACTTGAGCGCAAGCCGCCCACATCTGTGATGATCCTTCGGCTTTTCTTCCGCCGTCGGTTGGCCTCTACCTCATCGGGGTCGTCGCCGGCGAACGCCGCTTGGATTCGCTTCTGGGCTTTGTTCGAGGCGGCGAAGAACGCAGCGCACTGTTTACGGGTGCGCCACCTAAAGCCTGACTGATTGGGCGCCCCTGGACTTTGCGCGCGGGAAATTTTTGTTGCTTACACAGGGTGTCCCAAAATCCCCCTGGCCGGCCGTAGAGCCCTATCCGATTTTTACGATTTAGGTATCTATCGAAAGCTCTCGGAAAGGCGAGTCCAGCACGTTTTGCTAATTTTCGAAATCTCGAAATTTTTCTGTCATTTACTAACGTTTTTGCAATACGGGCGGATTTTCTGATGTTTTTCTGACCTCCGCGTTTTTTACAAAAATCACAATTTGAAAATTTTAATGCCTTTCCTGGCAGCCCAACGACAGCTTTTTGCAAGCCCTTCGCAAGAACAGAGATTGGATAGCGCTTAAACCGGCAAAATTGCGTTTTGGTTAAAAAAAAGCGGGTCCTTTTTGCATGAAAAATGCTGGAAAACGAACAAAAATTTCGTGATTTCGAAAATCGGCAAGACGTGCTGGACTCGCCTTTACGAGAGCTTTCGATGGGTACCTAAATCGTAAAAATTGGATAGGTCTGCGGCCGACTAGGGGAAGGGGGGATTGTTTTGGTACACCCTGCGTATAATATATTTTTATAGTATTTTTGGTAGGTTTTCATTGCTAGAAAGTTGTAAAAATATTTTTAAAGTGTCGAAAATTTTTATTTTTTTTGCCATTTTCATGCATTTTCGGCCCAAAAATCAAAATTTTTCGAAAAACTTTATTACTCTTATATTGAGTTTATATCTAAAACTATGTATAATGCTATAAAAACGGTTTATATTTTGTTACGCGGCCGCGGTAAATCACTGGGAAAAATTTATTTCACCCCCGCTAACAGTCCAGCCCCGAAGAAGAGATTTAGATGGTGAGCGCCCCGACCTGCGGAAGTTGTAGTCGCAGCCGATGAGCAGAAAACTGGGCCCTTTCACACCGATCAGCAGGCCTTCGTGACTCTAAAATGAAGTGCAATTGTCGAATTGAACCCGGAACCAACTGACCCCTGGTCCTCGGCGAATCAGCCAGAATCCGCGCGACTCTTTGGCCCAGGCGATGCGGTACGGATCGATCTTTCCCTGGCACAGCTTGGCGGGCAGCTCACGGGCTCCTAAAGGTCGATAGTCCCAGCCGCTAATAAAATTGACTTCAGTTTTGATTTTAGCAGCTATACTTATGGCTGCTCGTTTCCCTCAAACGCGTTTGTGCAACTTTTTCCGGTTCTTTCGCATTATCGGGGGGGGGGACCCAGTTTGTTTGTAAAAGTCTAGAAATGCCTAGTAACTTAATAGAAAGTGTTTTAATAGTGTTTTTAGTGCTATGTAACTACTTACCTACAAAAATAATGAAAATCTGCTAAAAAATTTCGAAATTTTGGCCGAAAATCGGTCATTAAATTGCTTTTTTGGTATTTTATTAACAAAAATTTGTACAGTTTTGACGTCCAGGAAAAGTAAAAGACCATTTAGAATACTTCCACCATTGATACTTGAAATAATGCGGAGAACCTTTTTCCAGTAACAAAGAAAATTACGTACCAGGGCAGAGACGCTTCCAGCTGGTCCACAGAGGCGGAAGACCTTCTGCGGCCCACAATGTGATCAGCGCGATGTGGTCTATCTCACGCTCACGCCTCTGCCACTGCTGGAAAACAGAGTGTCGGCTCAATTTGGTCAATTAGGACCAGAAGGCAAAGGTGCGAAGTCGGATGACCTGCACTGACCTCGATCAGGGTGTTCAGCGTGGCCTCCAAAGTGCTGTTGAGCTGCTTGACGAGAACCGGATCGGGGGGTCCTCTTTTTTCATAATCTAAAGTGTCTCCGGTTACTTTGCCCCACCCAACTTTTTTTGTATAACGCTAGAAATGCCTTTTAAAGGGCTGGTTCAACTTTTAGAGCTTGGGCTGGTACCTTGGGACACTATGGACGTAGGCACAGTGCGCCCGAACAGCCCCCCCATTACGGCAGCTATTAGAGATTGGGGAAACGGGAGAGGCGCAGACACAAAAACGCCGAAAGGGTTCGACTCCCGACCGCGGAAATTCTTTTGTTTTATTGGCTGAACTAGCCCTTTAAGTTACTTAAAATGTTTTAAAATTTTTATCAGGAATATATAACTATATTTCAGCTAGGAAGCCATTCCTACTATATAACCTAAAACCTAAAAAAATAGTGTCTGTGTGTTTGTGTGTTTGTGTGTGCCACTTTGCATCCACTTCCGTCTGTCTGTCCGGCGGCTAACTCGATAGGGGATGAATTTGAAGGTATGTATGATACGACATTAGGTGCGTAATGACCTGGAGATGACTGCACGCATCTGAGATTCAACAAAATCACCTATTTTCGACATTAATTTTAGGTTTTTGTGAAAGCTCCTTTGTTAGGAATAATTAGCATAGACCGGAGGTGGATTCGACTATGAAAATGGACAGGAGAGGTTGTTTTTTTTTGTCATCCGAATTTAGGACAATTATGCAAAGTGAAGGATAAAATGCAGACAGACAGGGGCCATGGTTGAGCTTTTAAAATTTTGAATAAGCCGAAATGTTGGTAAAAAAGCGGCCTTTTTTGGGCGAAAAATCGATATTTTTGAAAAAATCATAAGGTTTTCATGTTTTAGAATAGTAAAAAACCATCTAAAAACACTTCTACTACTTATATTTCAAAAGTTAGTTCCCAAGAAAAAAAATTGCGCAAAAGGCCCAAAATGGCGTAATTTCCACAAATTTTTAACTTTTCAAAGTACAAAATCCACTGCAATTTTGTAATGTATTTTAGAAGCGACCTCGTTCCAATGTGAAATGCGCCGTAATCGCTGGGGTCTTCACGTCGACTAGCATAGCAATTTCCAGGGCTTCGTAGGCAAGAAGTAGCCACAGCTTTTTCAGGCCCTGGAAAATCATGATTTGAAGTTATGGAGAGTAGAGAAGCACCGGGAGAATGGCTGTCACTTTTTGTACAGCCGCGCGAAGTTCGCCAGCTTCCGCATCTTCCCCGACGTCGAGGGTCACGCATTGCGGCTCCAGTTCGACTGAAAAGGCTTGTAATCTCGAAATGGCCGGTGAAAGTCGCTTAACGGGCGGGGGGGGGGGTGACGGAGAAATAACGGGGATGGTGCCCAATCAAGCATGCCATCGGATAGAGCATCAAAAATTAAAGTAGCGCTTTAATTTCAGCTTTATTTCAGCTTCATTTAAAATTATTACTTTACCAGGGTTGAAAAACCGCTTCGCGGCTTTTCAACCCTGGCCCCGTCTAGGATCGATGAAAGTCTTCAATTTGCATGCTTCTTCCCCAAAATATATCAGGAAAAAAGTGAAAAACGGCTCCTCTGTCGCTTTATATAGGCTATCCGACTTCCGGCTTATGCTAATTGATCCCTAACAAAGAGGATGGGCTAGAATTTTACAAAAATTTGTTTTTAATAGCGAAAATAGCAATTTTTCAAAGATTTTATGTGCGTGCAGTCGATTCCGGACCCTTCTTTACCTAATGACGTTTCTTCACCACCGAAAAATGCTTCCCTGAGGCTGTAGGTGCGGAACATCCTCACGGAAGTTGCATGCAAATGCACACACACACACAGACACTATTTTTTTATATATAGTAGGATAGTAGGATAGGATATAGCCAAAAAGTTTAATTAATTAAAAAGTGTTGTAATAAGCTTTTTTCGGGGTGGAATTGAATCTCTTCGCATAATTTTGGACCCTCTATCCAATGGCATTTCCAAAAGATGAGGATAGCTTTCGGGAATACAAAGATTGCTTCGACCGCGGGATGTACCTTTCAGCAACCTTTCCCCGAAATGGCCTACCCATCTGGGCGTAATGCTCTTCATTTGGGCGTGACAACATAACCGTGTGGGCTCGGATGGCCGGGGGGATTTTGTACTTGTCGGTGCTGGGAAGCTGCCACGCGGGGCCGACGCCGAGCTGAAAAGTACGTTACAACCTGACGATGATTTTGAAGGTGCTTCCCTGTTAACGGGGGGGGGGAGTAACTCCGTATAGCCCTCTACCGAAATACAAATGATTTCTATAGTATTTTACGCCGTTTTTAGAGACAACAACCTCATTAAAATTTTTGAAAACTTTTAGCAAATTACGATTTTTTCAAAACTTCAAATTTTTATAGCTTTTTAGCAATTAGAAAGCATTGTTGTAAAAATACGCAAAGAATAAATAAAAAAACAGGTAAGGGTTGGCGTAAAAATAAAATCAACTATAATAAAAAAGTAGTGGTGTCTGTGTGTGTGTGTGTGTGTGTCTGTCCGGTCCCGGATTCAACTCGAAGGGGAAAGGAGCTAGAGCTTGGCTCTCTTCGGATTCGGATAGAGCGTGGTCAGAAACCCCCAAACTGATACAAAAATTATGAAAAGTTTTAATTTAAATTATTAAAATTAACTTTGAAAGTGGCGCCTTAATAAAACGAGTGGGGGCCCCTCTCCCGGGAGGCCACGCCCCCTTTCGCCCTCTTCCCAGGCCCCTTCGCGCGCCCAGATCGCTTTCTTAAATTAGTTTAATACTTTTAATACTTTTTAATTATGTTAATTTATTATTTAAATCATTTAAAGTATCGGGATGGAATCTAAGTAGTTTTTGAAGGGGATTTCAGCCATGGGGGGTATCTGAAGCCATCAGGAAAGGATTTTGGTAGTTTTTGAAGGGGTTTTCAGCCATGGGGGGTAACTGAAGCCATCAGTGTAGGTATTGCCATGAAGGCATCAGCGTAAGGTAGGGATGAAATGTGGTGGTGTGTGTAAATATGGAGGGTAGCCCGAAGTCCAGCCGGTTACAGTCGCGAAGCGGCTGTAACCGGCTGGTTTAAATATGATACCTGATCGAAGGTGGCGTTGTTGAAGAGAATAAAAAAGTCATCCGCGGCCACCTGTTCACGATCCACGCCTGGACGCAGATGGGTGCACCGATTCTCGTAGCACCAACGGTAATAGACGGCGCCGTATTGGTATCTAGACCAGCAACGTTCATTGGTTCCTGGACTGTTAGCGGGGGGATTGTTGTTTGTTTTGTTTTTGACTGTCAAAAATTTATAAAAAATATTTTTACAAAGTATAAATTTCGAAAATTTTGACCTTTTTTGGTCATTTTTCATACTTTCATACACATACAAAAAGTGCAAAAATTCCGCACATTTTTATATTTTCGGCACCTAAAAACGGTGTAAAATGCGATAAAAATGGTTTATATGTTGCTATGGGACCGTAGAAAAGCACAGGGAAAAATTTGGATTTGCCGTTGAAACCACCCCCGGAACAGTCCAGAACCATTCATTGGCTGCCCTTACCCGTATTCATTGCCGTACGCCAACAGCGACTTCCGCTCGTCTTCCCACCAGGTGCGGGTCCTCGTCAGCTTGTACGCCCTGAAAACCGGGTTTTGAAGTCTCTGATCAACGCCGAGCTACTTCGCTTCCTCGATGTCGTCCTCAATTATGTGACACTCGACGAATTTGCTCCATCGTTTCGGCGACCTGGTGATGTGGTCCTGAATTCCAGCAATTTATTCGGATGAGCAATCGTTTCCGCTCTGTTTGGTTCTGTCGCATTATCGGGAGGTATCGGGGACCGAACTTTCTTTGATGCCAGAAATGCCCATTAACGTAAAAGAAATGTTTTTATAGAGTTATTAGTCGAGTATAACTATATTTCAAAAAGAAAAAGGTAAGAGTTTACTTTAACCCCCCCACAGCCGAAGGGTCTCAAAGTTGTCGGTATTTTCGCTTATTTTGTCGTGATTTTGCAACGCCATTCGATAGAGCGTCAGAAAATATACTAAGGGTTCTGATTTGAGCCTAAAATAATGTAAAATAAAAAAGTTATAGCCAAAAACTTCCGGCTGGGGGTAAAGTAAACCGTAGCAAAGAAAAACTATCTAAAAACTTTTAAAAAGCCGAATGTTGTTCGAAAATTGATTTTTTTTATATTTTGTAATACAAATCTGCAAAGTTTTTACGTTTAGGAAAAGCAAAAACCATTTAGAAACACTTGCACTATCTGTATTTCAAAAATTAGATCCTAAGAAAAATGCTGGTCCCCCCCGATAATGGAAAAGAACCAAAATTGGCATCATGGCAAAGCTGTACTGATTATCGCGGTTACCTTGAAAAACGGGTGCGCGGCGGCAAGGTTGAGCATGTCGAGCGGGCTGAACTGGTTCAGCAGGGCCAGCCAGATCGGGAGCGGCATTTTCATGAACTGCTCGAGGGAGATGAGGGTGTCGGGGGGATTCTGAAAGAAGAGTGTTGAGGGAATTACGGAAATTCGGGGTCTCAACACGCTTACGGTAAGAGTCTAGAAAACCCCCCCCCCCCAGCCGGCACCAACTTTTGTATCTCGGCCCCCCGTTGTGCTAGCGAGCTCTAAAGTATACCAAACTGTTCGCCGGGGTAATAAAGATACATCGCAGTTCCGTCGAAAAAGTAGCGAAAAAATAAAAAAGGAAGGTTGAAAAGTTGAAAAGTCGGCTGGGGGGGGGGTTCCTAGACTTGAGCCACGCTTACAATTAGTCCAGACAGTACCGTTATCGGTTTAGGCTGAAGACGTGCATGGCAATTTGGGCATGAGATGAGCGCAGATTCGGCCGGCGGCACCTCAACCTAAACCAATGTTTTTTTCTGGTGGTCCCGGTTGGCCTTAATCAAAAAGAAAGTGTTTCCTGCATTGTTTTTAATACGTTTTAAATATATCTAAAGTAGAAAAATTTTCAAAAAAAGTTAGACAAGTGTTTGAAAAGTCCAAACTTTTACTTTTTTGGCTCGAAAAAATTCTACCTATAATTATATTTTTAATGAAAATCTGCAAGTTTTTATGCTTAGGAATAGCTCAAAACTACGCTGAAATACATCCAACCGTTTTTTGGCGGGGCGAAAAAGTTGCGCCACGAACCTGGGGGCCTAGGTCCTCGGGCCCAGGAATTTCTTAAACGTCTGTTCAGGTAAAATAAAACAAAAAATACCTTGGATTCTGGTTGCCGGGGTGGTGGCAGATCCGCGGCCGACGGCGAGTCAAAGTTTTGGGGGGGAAGACGAGGAGGTGGGAAACGCGACCACCAAATATCGAGCTCAATTTTCGTCTTTTTTTTAAAAGGGGTAAAACTGATCCTCGGGGGGTTCATCATTTTGGCCCGGAAGCAGTTGTAAGGCACGATCGCCCGAAACAACAGGAACAAAGAAGACGCCCCCTCGGGCGAGGGGACGAGTACAATTGGTTTTCCTCGTCAAAATCTGAAGGTTCCGATATCCGGTTCAAAATTGCATTCTTCCTATGCAAACATACCACCACGCTCACGGGGCGAGGGAGTTATTAAAAAGGGAGAAAGAGAGGGAGAGAGGGGGAAAGGGGGAGAGGGGGAGAGATTTTTATTTTCTTAAAGTTGTCCCCATGAAAATTTTTTCCAAATTTCAACCGCTTACGGGTTCAAACAGTTCCACAAAAATAAGCTTCCTCCCCTTTAATCCCTTCTTCCCCCACTCTTCTCACTTTCCCCTCGCCCATTCCCTTCTTCTCCACTCTCGTTTCTCCTCAACTCCTTCCACTCCTCCTGTCCTCTGTGCCATCTCTTTTCTCTTCCCCCCTCTATTCAATTTCTTTAACCATTCACTCCGCCCATCTTTCTCCAATTCCCTCCCTTCATATAACTCTTTCTCTCTCTCTCGCTCTTTCTATCTTATTTTTTCCGTATTTAAATGAAGCAAATAAACGCTAATTTAAATCATTTTTACGGCATGAGGGATTCACAGCTAGAAGGCAATGTAAAGCGTTGGGAAATCCAAAAGAGCCGAGGAATTCGCTGACGTACTAGGGAAAAGAAGCATGTGCCTTTTTATGCCTATAGCCCTATGGGCGCAGAGACATTTTCTTTCCGCGCGTAATCGATTGACTTATTCCGCCCTTATCCCTTTAACTACATAGGAAATTGTAATTTTGGGTTTTTGTCATTTGGTGGCTGATAACTCTGGTCCAGTTTTGTGACCGATTAGATGGAAGGCGGCCAAATGCGGGATGAGGCGTTTTTTGTGACGCTCTGTAAATGCTCTTGGCAGATTGCTGGTGTTGCTCAGTTTATTCGAATCAAGAGAGCTCGTTAAAAAGGGTTAATCGGTTAGATTGCTTTGTGGATCCCATCTGGCGCATCGTCAGCATCAGGCCTCCAATGTTTCTAAAGATGTTTCTAGCGTCGAGATAACTCGCCAAACAATACTGAAAATCCCGAAAAAATAGCTTACCAAGCCCTTTTTCAGGGTTTATTTTGGTTTTGTTTTGACGTTCTTAAATTACTGTGTTTTGATCTAAAATTAAAATTTTTAGTATCTTTTGAGGCTCTACCGGGTCGCGATGATGATGTAATTCCCCCAAAAAAATGGAATATTGCAAAATCTACGACACTGAATTGTCCCTACCCCACGCGATAAACCTCCCCCCACTAACGAACCAGAACCGGAAGAACATAAACCTAGGTGGCCGGTCGCGTTTGGGGAAACTTTTTAATTGAAGTTTTTCCTTTGATTCCTCGTCCCGAACGGCTGTGGCTACTGCCGCAGCCCACGCGGTATATGCTTAGGATGGCTTATTTTCAAAATGTCAAAATTTCATAATGTCGAAATTTCATAACGTCGAAATGTCAGAATGTTGAAATTTACGTAAGCTAAAATTCCCGGTAAAGCCCCCGAATTCTAGGCAAAAAAAATGTTGTGAAATAAGATAAAAAATAGAATGTGGAAAAAATTTTTTTGGCTGGGATTTGGCGGTTTCACCGGTAATTTTAGCCTATGTAAATTTCGACATTCTGAATTTCGACATTATGATTTTCGACATTATGAATTTCGAAATTATGATTTTCGAATTATGATACAAAATCGCTTAGAATATATCCAACTACTTACCCTAATTTTTCCAAGTTGGCCCATTGCTGTACAGTCAGGGTCTGCAACTTTGTGGCATTTGCATCCTTGTTGGCCGCGTCCTTGAACCGCTTCAAAAACGTGTCGACGATGAAATTGGTGATTTTCGTGTCCTCTGAAACTTGGAAAAAGATCATGGACGAATGAGAAGTTGAGGATTTTCAAAATTGCGCACCATCAAGGCTTCTGGCTTCCTCCAAGCCGAGCGTGACGTTATGGAGCTGGAGCCCGAGCCTCGTAAGCGCGACGCCTAGATCTACTTCTTGCTGCCCTGCGGCGAAGAGCAGGCGGTTCAATTCTGTCACACGGACATCGTTTTGTAGCCTGCAAAGAGTTCACTTTACATAATTAAAAATTCAAGATGACCAAGCTTTCGTGAGGATTCCAGAAATAACGGCAGAATTTTGAAATTCAGGCGTTTTCACGTCCAAAAATAAGCAAAAAGACCAGGGTTGAAAAGCCGCTTCGCGACTTTTCAACCCTGGCCCCGTCTCGGACCCATACTATTCTGCCCTTTGCATAATTTTCCTCCATTCAGAAGACAAAAAAATGAAAAACAACCCTTTCTGCCTCTTTATATAGGCGACCACCCACTTCCGCTCTATGCTAATTATTCCTAACAAAGAGGTTTTTACAAAAACCTAAATTTAATAGTGAAATGGCCAATTTTAAAAATCTGATATGTGTGCAGTCATCCCTGACCATTACGCACCTAATGACGTATCATGCGTAGCCTAATACCCGTCCCTTCTTGAGATATCCTCCGGACAGACAGACGGAAGTGGATGCAAAGTGGCACACACACAGACACTATTTTTTTATATATAGTAGGATCATTCGGCGCGGTCGCGTTGCGGGCGCATCTGGCTATTTGCCAGGAATCAACGCAGGGGGCCGCGGACCAGATTTCGGGCCGCTTTAGCCAAAAAGGAAAGAGTGACCAACCGCCTTTTTGGGCCGATGCTCCTCCCTTCCGACCGAACGTTATTCTGAGGGCGTCGCAAGGCCCCGTTCCTCGTAGCGAGCGCCAAAATATGCCTCCTTGTTCGCCAAGCATCTTCGCGGCGACATCGAAATTTCGCCAGATTTTGGTTCATGGCCGTGCGCTCCTATAAAATACAGGGTGCGTCAAAAAAAAAGAGTGAAGTTTGCACCAAAATATCTCGCTTATAGTAGAGAATCGAAGGTACGTTACCATGCCAGAATGCTTAAATATGCTGGGTATGAAGATTTAAGACAACTGATTTTTTCGATTTTTGGCGACGTATCAATACAAATGACACCCGAAAACTGTGCGTTCCGGCAAAAGTTCGTTTGCATTTTTTAGGCCTGCTGGTGGTCGAAAACATCCAATTTTTACAGTGTAGGCACCTAAGGACTGCCCCTACGCACAGCCGGAATTTTGGAATTTTTGAAGGTCAGGTTGGCAAGTTATAGCGTGCTAAAATTTAATATGGAGAAATTTCGTAAATTTCGAATATTACAAAAACCTATGGTGGAAACCTCAAAATAAGCTGTTTTAGCATGTCTATAGGCTCGATACAATCCCGCAAAAATATCAAAAAAAAATTTCAGATCCGGAGATTTTTGAGTTTTTCGACGATCCCCTGGTCATGGATTCTTTCGAGGTCACGAAACTGAACTTTGGAAAAATATTTCTAAAATTTTAGATAGAATTTCGGTGTTTTCTCTGCTTTGTTGTGTAGCACTGGGGTCCATCTATCATGTACACAATTTCTAGCTACCGTACCCCTTTGGAAGGTTGCTTTTTAGCGCCTCCAAAACGGTTGGTTCTTGCTATTTTGCAGACCTTCATGCCAGTTTATAAAATTCAGTTGAGAGGCTGGAATTGTTGTCATAATTTTATTTAACACTACTTAATGGGCGCATTCCATGATCATAGTTACAAATTTATTGGGCCATCCAATCTCTCAAAAAGAATTTCATGAAGAGCCCAAATATACCCGAATTCGGGACGAGGTAAAAAAATTCTCGAGGCTTGAGTAGCCCGGACTTTTCTGGCATAAACTCAGCTTGGGTAGTCAACTAAAACCCATGCAAATACAAAACCTTTTCACGGCAAACGAATTTAGAAGAGCGCCCCAAAGTCGGCTTTTCAAAAACGTGTTTTCGGGGTTTTAAATCAAAATCAACCATTAACTTCAGCCAGATCATTCCAGTATTCTGCTCTCATACACAATTCGATGCGTGCTTTAATTGTATCCACCAAACCCCGGTGCCTTTTTCATTTTCAAAAATTCGATTTTCGGGCCAGGGTGTCGGGTCCAAAATCGGGGCCCGAGGGGGGTTTTTCTCTTTCCCTTATAACTTTGTTATTTACCACAGATAATCAGTAATTTTTTGCCTGCGTTCTTATAATTACTCAGAGAACATTCTAGAATAAAAAAATTGGCATTTTATGGCATTTTGTCTTGCCATGCTAAAACGCGCTCCAGGCGGGTTACGGTAGAAAACAGAAAATCGCCGTTTTCTCGTTCTTTTCACCATAGAAACGTTTCGATCTTTCGGGAAAACAAATAATAGTAGTTTTTAGTCCGATGCATCGAAGTATTTAGAAATTTCCGTGGCTAAATTCAAAAATAGGTTTTTTGCATATTTTGGGAAGGTATATGGCTAGAACTCCACGATCTTTGGCCAATAGGTGACCCTTACTGATGCTTACCAATGATAAAATTTTAAGCGAAATCGCAGCTTACAATAAAAAGAAAAACGCGAAAAACAAAACTACAGTATCCCTCTGGGGCACGTTTTAGCAAGCAATATTAAAATACCATAGAATCAGGTAAAATTTGGTGTTGTGCTAAAGATTATGATTCGGCGACACCACTTGCAAAAGATCAGCCATGGGCAGCGTATTTGAAGCGAGTTGCGAGTTAAAAAGTAAAAATAAGCATAATAGGGAAATTTGTTTTGCCTGTGAAAAAAGAACTAAACCTTCAAAAATTCTAAGACTTTGCTATTATTTTTTTACAAATGTCAACTATTTATAGGCTAAAAATCAGAATTTTCCCACCACCCGTTCAAGAACGCACAATTTTCGGTCGTAACCAGCGTCAATAGTACAGTTGCGTACTCAAAAATCGAAAAAATCAAGTTGTGTTAAATCTTCATACCCAGCATATTTAAGCATTATGGCATGGTAACGTACCTTCGATTCTCTACTATAAGCGAGATATTTTGGTGCAAACTTCACTCTTTTTTTTGACGCACCCTGTACATCATTTTTGAAAATTTTGGAGATAGATCTCTACTCGGTGTCCCAAAAGAAGCACCCCCTAGCGTTCCGGCAGATTTAGACGGTTCGAAGGCTCTTAGAAAGGCGAGAACGCAAGCGGCTTCTGTTTTCGAAGTATTAATCTGATTCGATCCAGAAACGTTAATCGAAGAAAAACAAGCAATTTTGCCATAGAAATTACGCAATTAGCAGGCAAATCTTGCATAAATCAACAGTTTCCATGATTTTTGGACGTGAAATTCGCCAATCAAAATACATAGCAAAGAAAATAAAGGCTCCTTGTTTTCTCGTCTTTTTGAGAGCTTTCGACAGATAGCTAAATCGTGACGATCGGACACGAACTCGTGCTGCTAGAGGGGCGCTTTTTTGGGACACCTTGTGGGTTTCAAAACGCGCGGTTAAAACGCTGCTTACAATGGCCTACCTTTTTTTTATCATGATCCTTATCTCCTTTCATTATCTCTTCTGAAGTGTAAAGAAATTGGAGCTTTGGTCGTCACCGTTTTCGCAATCTGATAGTTTTGGTGTATTTCCAGTTGTCCAGAAGGACCAGTTTTGAGTTTTGGGCCGGGACTAGGCGAATTTGGTACAGAATTTTCCGCTGGTTTTTAAATGGTTGGTTGGTTTTTAAAAATGTTTGAATGGTTTTTAAAAAGCTATTCAGAGCCGAAAAATTCGAAAACTACCTAAATCTCTCAAGGTTTGGATTCCTCTCAAGGTCTTGAGAATCAGATGAAGCCTAAACTCCAGGCAAATCGGGCTCAAAAAAATGCATTTTCGAAGATATGTAGATGTAGTTTATCCCAGTCAACTTTTGCGAAATTTGGTTCGCGTTTATATGATGAAAACGAGCCCGTTCAACAGAAATTTTACTTGAGATCTAGGATGGCCACGCAAAAACTGGCCCAAAACCTGTTGGTAAGACTCGACTCAAACTCAAAGTTTCGGAATTTTCGCTTATTTTGTCGGGATTTTTGCAACGCCATTCGATAAAGCGTCAGAAAATATACCAAGAGTTTTGGTTTGAGCCTACAATAATGTAAAATAAAAAAGTTGGAGCCAAAACATTCCGGCTTCGCGTGGGGGGAAGGGAAGTGTAGCCAAGCCAAGCTATTTTTACTATCGTGCTGCATAAGTCTGTATCCATAGCTCTTGAGCGCTATCCAAAAAATTGCTTACCTTTTTTGAGGAATCATTTTTGACCGGCTTTTTTGCTATCATGTCTTCGTAGAGGTGCGGCTAATGTCCTCTCCACGATGATCGTTGCCTGGAATTTTTGACAAAAATGGTATCGTGAAAAGATAGTTACCAGCAGTAGCCCCTTTTCGGTCACCGCCATGCTGTGTGCGTAGGGACTCGCCATAAGCACCGTTGCGAACGAGGTCACCGGCAGATGATGGACGAAGACGATGGATGACACCTCAGTCTCGGGGCGGATCTATAAGCATTAAATGCTTGTGACATCCTCATCAGAAATCATCTTAACTTGGTAGGTGGGCCAAGGAATGGAGCGCGTTGCACGGCATTACGACATATTAAATACCCAAAATAGGGTTCTTTCGCTTTATCGGGCGGAACCAACTTTTTTCCTAGGATCTAATTTTCCAAATATGTATAGTGGAATTGTTTCTAAATGTTTTTTTACTATTCCTGGACGTCAAGACCTTACAAATTTGTACAAAACAAAAACAAAAATATCGATTTTTCTCCACGCTATATTAGCCGAGGAGGTGCCAACAATTTGGCAAGAATCGTTCAAAATGGCTCACCGAACTTTTAAAATTTCGTCTGCCTTCATGGTGAACTTTCACGAACTGTTTTTTTTCTGAAAAGCACCGAATGGCTGTTTTTACTGGATCAACGAACCTCAATTTTTTCGGTAGTCAGTTTTCCTCTTGTATAAATTTTTTAAGACGATAGGCCGGTAGTCGAGCAGCTCGACACCGGAGTATGGTCGCCACGTTGAAGGAGGCGGGCATGTTTTTGGAAAAATCATCCAGGTTGAGGCCGGAGCCTGAAAATGAAGAGGTAGCCACTAAATAACGAAAGCAGACTGAGAGTGAAAGATCAGAGAATCGGAGAAAAAAGAGAAAGATAGAGAAGGAGAGAGAGAACGAGAGAGAGAAGGAGATGGGAGAGAGAGAGAGCGAGCGAGCGACAGAGAGAAGCTTCTCGTAAAATTTTCAAACACTGATTAAGAAAAGGAAGTGCGGCGAAAATGATACAGAAAATGATAGAGAGAGGAGAGAGAGAGAGAGAGAGAGAGAAAAAGAGAGAGGGAGCGAGAAAATGAGAGCTAGGTAGAGCGAAGCTTTTTATATCACCTAAACTGCAATATTTCGCTGGCAATCTGCGGTATTACTATCGAAGGCGTAATTACATAAATTTTCTGCGCTTTTAAAACTTTTCATCGCTATAAATAATCGGGATGCTATGAGACTACTACAGTCCGCAAAAACTTAACGCCTTTTGTGGGCAATCTGTAGCTTGAGTAAGTGAGCATGACCTTAGAAGCCGCGGGCGCGACGAGGGGCGGCGAGGCGTGCGACTGTATTGATTTGGTACGGTGGACCCCGTGGGAAAATCATCCTCACCGAGGAGACGCATTTCGAATGTATGGCGCAGCTGTGGTGAATGACTAATGAAATGAGGGGAATTGCCTGAAGATGTTCAAAGGGCAAGAAGTTGGCTGAAGAACTGGGTAAATAAAATAACTTCTGCAAAAGCTTGAAAAATACAGTAGCTAGCGGTGCGAGGGAGGGAAATATTGACGGAATGTATGAAAGATCAGCCTTTTAAGAAGCTCTAGCTGCCCGCAGTAGGGACCGATTTTTACGATTCAGCCATTTCTTGAAAGCTCTCAAAGAGCTGAGCATATATATTATCTCCGTATTTTTAAATTCCAAATTTTTGCTCGATTTTTGGTGTTTTCTTGAAAAAATTGCGCGTTTTAAACAAAAAAAAACCCATTTAGTTGACTTAAGCGAGCTGCAATTCGTATTTCCTCAAAGGGCCTTGAAAACTGCTGTTGAAAAAACCCAAAGCTAATCTGGAGGAGATAATTGATCTCGAAAACAAAAAATTGGCCACCAAGATCGCAATTCTCGTCCCGGGCGAAAAACAACTGGTGGCAATGTTGAATAGTGGCAATTCGGTAATCCCTTGCCCACTCTTCCACGACAGATTTCACACCTCCTCCTCTTTGTCACCCGACGCAACCTACACGATCGCTGACATCTGGCCCCGAAATCTGGCCATGTCTGGCGATGCTAGCTTTTGACGAGAAACTATTAATCGCCCCCCACAATCTTCTACATTTCCAGGGAATTTGATCCAAATCAATCATCAAAAGAAAATAAGAATCAATAAGAATGCCGAGTGAAAGAGTGGAGCAAATGAGTCACCGAAAAATCAGCATTTAGCCGGAATCGATTACGGGGAAGGCGGGACGGAATAGACCTTGGAAAACAGGGGCAGGGTGGGGACCCCGGGTTGGGCCCGGAGAAATGCAAAATAAGGATTGTCATCTAATACGCCCCTCGCCTGTGGAAGGGTTATCAAAGAGAAGATCATGATTTTAATCAGAATATCCAACTTAAAAATTCAAAAAAATTTCAGGAAAATTCGGCGTGTTTTCGAACTTCCGACCGTTGTCAGCATTTTTTCGGGCTTACCACCGATGTTGGCGTCTTTTTCGAGCTTACCACCGATGTTGGCGTCTTTTTCGAGCTTACCACCGATGTTGGCGTCTTTTTTCGAGCTTACCACCGATGTCGGCATTTTTTTCGGGCTTAACACCGATGTTGGCGTCTTTTTTCGAGCTTACCACCGATGTTGGCGTCTTTTTTTCGGGCTTAACACCGATGTTGGCGTCTTTTTTTCGAGCTTACAACCGATGTTGGCGTCTTTTTTCGGGCTTACCAGCCGAGAGCCGAAATCTTTATCAGCTTTTTGTGAATTTTTCATATCTAAGAACGGTGTAAAATTCTATTATTATAAAATGATTCATGTTTTGTTATCGGCTCGGCTAACCGTTGTCATTATTTGCCCTCTACTTTTACCCAACCCATCTAATCGGAGTCTTCGCATTTAATGTCATAACGCATTGAGCATCTTTATTTCGGAATCACGGGGCCATGGAAATTTTCTGAGGTCAATTTTGAGCTGTAGAAAATTTTCCTGGAGCCCCCAAAAACACCAGTACCATGGGAAATACACAAAACCAAGAAAGGCGACGAAAATCTCAAGAAAATAGGCCCAATATGAGCTACAGTATGCGCCAAATTACGCCAAGGAATCTCAGAAATGACACACCAGATATCAGGGGATTTTGAAAGACGAATTGGACGGGGAAAACACCTGTACAGGCGGGGTGAAGAACACATGATTAACATATGGAAGTAAGGCTTTGCAATGGATATGGCACGTAGTCTATTTAATATTAAGAATTATGCTTTTGAGATTTTAGAATTATGCATTACGGTATCAATGTTGCAAAGTATACTGGACTAGTCGCTCAGCTGTAGAAAACAATAAAAGAATCGCATAAAATTGTCTTTTTCGGGTCTCAAAATTTTTGAAATTTTGCTTTAGGACTTCGTTTAAACATCAGACTAATTTATCAATTTTAAATTAAGGAAAAGCCTACCAAATTTCATCCAAAATTTACTTTCCAAGCTCAAGAAATTTCCAGATTTGGCTGAAACTGCTTTGAAAATTTTTATAGGTACCGTTTAAGGCAGTCGAATTAAGGATTATTTTAGGTTAAAAGCTCCATTTAAACAATTTTAATTCGCTTAAATTTTTAGAATTTAAAAATTAGAAATTAAGAAGTAGAAATTTGACAAATCACAATTTTCTGATGGGCTGTGGAGGAGTGGCTGGAGGGGGTGATGGTGCCCCAGGGGTCGGGGTGACTACGGTAGCGGCGGGACGGAGAGCCGGACGCACTAATGGCGTCTCGGCCTCGGGCAGACCTCGATTCACGCGACCCAACCGGAAACGCTCGGCGTACGAGTTGGCCAGCGGGGCGACCCATCTAAAAATTCCTGATTATGCCGTTGAGCTGGATTATTTTAGTGCGGTTAGTATGGAAATGGAATGGGTTCAATTTTTATGAATTGAAAATCTTCAAAAGGGGAATTGCTTAAAATTAAGTCTCAAAATGACAAATTGAGACTTAATTAGACCTGGAAATTCACATCTTTTAGTATGGAAAAGGCATTTAATTGGATTTTATGAATTAAAATGCAAACAGAGCGCCTTGCAAAAAATTTAATTTCAAATTTCACCAGCAAACTTTGTAAGATTACTTTTTTCGAGTGGGTTAATACGAAAACGAATTTTTGTTCTGTTTTCTCGGGTCCTTAGAGGTTAACGAAAACTCGAAACCCTGGTATTTTCATTTAGCAATTTTGATACGGTAATACCGTAATTTTGAGGCTAGTACATGCTGGAACATGTTTTTAAAAACCGAATACGATTAGAAACAAAAATTTCTTCTCTTAGCATTTTAGAACTTCTAAATTTCGATTTTTTTCCAGCGTTCAACTTTGATTGAATTGCCTAAAAATCAGAATGGTCGATTTTCTCGGGTTAATTTTTCGTATTGCGAAAATTAAAAAACTTATCTGAAGGCGGTAGCAAACAGGGAAAATCCAAAAATTTCGAAATATAAGTTTTGAACTACAGCATCGGCTTGACACTTTTGTAGAATCCACAAATTTTAGGATTTTAATCGTGCTCGGGCTCAGGGGATGGGTGCATTTCATTTGCCAACTAAACGGAAAAAGTTACGTTAGCACAACTGAAAGAAATCAGGAGTGTAGCAGGTAGGGAGACAGATAGAAGGGAGAAGCTGAACTAAAAAGCCGGGGGCAGGTCGGCGGGGAAGCTGAAAATAGGATAACCAAATAGGTAAGCTTCACACGCCATTGCTGGCACTCTCACTTGGCTGCCTGTTTGCCCTTTTGGATGCACAGGTCGTGGGAGATGGCCGAGAACACCTGGAAGTTCGGGTTAAATGGTATTATCTCGATTGGTTTCGTTTTTAAATAAGCTTTCGATACCTTTAAAGATACCGCGTTTAAAATTTTATCATTTTCAGATTTTCTTGCTGATTTTCGGGTTATTTTAAAGGGTGGCAAGGCGAACCTATGCATTCTCCTGACTATGGTTTTTGCGGCGCGTAAGAAAGGAGGTTCCTTTCAAAATGCTGAAAACAAAAGGTCAAAAATTCATACTGTCGAATCAACTCAAAAAAAGTCGAAGCGGTACCCGACGCGTATGTTTTTCCATTTTATTGCTTAATGGAATACGACGGCGTTTCGGCTGTTCGGGTGGCGGCATAATTGGAAACCATCGTCCATAAAAACGTAGCCACGCCTTGCCGGTTCCTTTAAAATTTTCTGACCGATCGCGCGATTTTTTAGGAGGATTTTTTAGGAGCACGAGGGCAAACTAGTAAATATTCTTCAGGAATCGGCCGTTTCCAAGTCTCGCTTGGTTTGACACTTTGTTTGCACTTTCTAGGTATCAACGCTACTGTAACGTCAAGAAAAGCCATCAAAGTTAGCGCCACGTCACTTCGATTGTCTACGCCGTAAGTTTAATACGATACCTTCGGCAACCATCGACACAACGCGTTCAGCGTTTCCTCATAGATATCCTCGATCGCTGTCGCGTTATTGCCCCTCAGGTTTTCGGTCGAGATCTGGTTTGTGGAGACCGGGGCCACCTAAAAAAACTTAGCGTTTAATACGTACTCTTAGATCCCGTAAAAGTTCTCAAAAACCCTACAGAACTTACCGATGGGCTAGGTGCGGGCCTGGCGACCGGAATTTTGTCGACACCTCCGAAGGTGAGGACTGGGGGGAGGGTGGCTTGCTTGGGGCGGACCTGGTAGAAAAAGGAATTTTCGGTTATAAGTTCTTTCACGTTCTCTGTCTCTATCGCTCTTTCTATCTCTGTCTCTATCTCGCTAGCTCTCTCTCGCTCTATTTTTCTCTAATAATAATTCGATACCTTCTGCCACCACGGTTCTTCAGTAGCAGCACTAGCCAGTGGCCACCACCTTGGAATCTTGGCGGTCGTGGTAGGTGGTGGGGCTAAAATGCCGATTTCTTACTTGTTCCGCCTTCCCACGAATTCAAGAAGCTCTGCTAGCCGGCCATGAGCCTCCTTAACACATACTGGTTGTTGTCGCTTCAGTCGTCGTCGTTACGTACGGAGTCCATTTTTGTGTCGTCATTGTTTGCGGTCTCGGCGTCGTGGTGGTCGTTGTCGTCGTCTTGATCGTTTGGTAGATCGGTCGAGAGGATGAGCTTGGCTGAAATTAGAATGTCAATATCTTGTTCATTCTCTCTCTCTTGCTCTCTCTCTATTTCTCCCCCTCTCTATTTATCTCTCTCTCTCTCTCTCCTCTCTCTCTCTCTCTCTCTCTTTGTGTCTCTCGCTCTCTCTCTGTCGCTCTACTTCAAAAACTAACAGCAATCGGTCTCTGCGTAGTCGTAGTGCTGGTCGTAGTGCTTGGTGTAGTGCTCGTGGTCGTGCTAGGCGTGGTTGTGTCGTTGTACTGCTCGGAGTCGTGACTTCTCCGTTTGTGGTAGTGCTGGGGGCAACTTCGGGTCGACATGAATTGCTAAAAAACCGTGTTTCCCAGCTGGTGCTGTACGTTGCATGCGGAATTACAGGGAAGAAATTGCTTACCCTTCGCTTCAGGAGTTCGGTGGGGCTGCCAGGGCGGAATTGCGATGCAAGTTGGGGGGTTGGTGGGACGCCTTCGGGGAGGCCGAGATCCTAGAAAATTGGTAATAGAGGAAAAGGGAGCAAGAAGTTCTCTCTCTCTCTCTCTCTCTCTCTCTCTCTCTCTCCCTGTCTGTCCTCTTACCTTCTTCGAGAAGAACCGATTGTGGAACCCAAATGGAACATTTATCGGCACGTACGCTCGGCCGATTTCTG
Source organism: Mesorhabditis sp. LJ9110 (assembly GCA_038088335.1). Taxonomy (NCBI): domain Eukaryota; kingdom Metazoa; phylum Nematoda; class Chromadorea; order Rhabditida; family Rhabditidae; genus Mesorhabditis; species Mesorhabditis sp. LJ9110. The sequence continues at coordinate 309,817 of JBBGBA010000103.1, read as the reverse complement.
ACATTGTCGTCGCATCAAGGACCAGCAACACACCTATGACCACAGTTTCACAAAAATGAACGATATCATACCCTTATTCTCATGCAAATCCAGCGCCCTGACTAGCAAAACCCCGTCGTCTTCTCTTCTGGAGTCAGGCCTAGCAACGAACCACGGTTCATGCAGTACAAGAGAGCTTTCGGCCTTGTACTCGACGTTTCGCTGCCCGGATGGGTCGTCGACATTGATCTAAAGAATTTGAGAGGTAAGTAAGGTAAACGAATTAATGATAAAACTATGAGAGTCACCAACACAAACCTTAATGATCTTGTTATCAGCTGCAAACGGATGCTCGACGATCCAGCTCCATTGGTATGCCCGAGCTTCGTAACCGCGGTTGATTTGGGGGAAGTCGGCGGAGATGGTCTCCTAGAAAGGAAGTATCTAAGCTACCATACCTTACTGAATACCTTATTTTTTAGTACCAGATTGTTGAGGAATTACCTGCGGGATCAAATACGAATACATGACGCGGTGCTGCTTGACGTCGAGGGTGAATCGGAGAATTCTGGCGGTGGAGGGGTAGAGCTGGGAGGTGAGGAAATCCGTGTAGAAGTACTTGACATAGGGGTCATGGCTGTCGTAGACGACCTGAAAGTGTATAGAGTCTCGCAGTCTTTCTCTCCGTCTCTTCTCAATTTCTGTTCTCTCTCTCTTTCTCTCTCTCTCTCTCTCTCTCTCTCTCTCTCTCTCTCTCTCTCTCCTTCTCTCACTCTCTCTATCTATCGCTCGCTCTCTCTATCTCTATCTTTCTCTCTCTCTCCCTCTCTTACCATATCAGCGACAATATTCCCTTCCGGGCTATCGAAAGCGTTGAGTTGATGGGTGACGAACATTGAGGGGAATACTTCGAGCGGCTTTGGCGTCACCCATTCCTTTGTCTTCTTGTTGAACACCAAGAATCTGCAACAAAGCAATAAATATAGAAAAATAAAATTAATTTAAAAACACTGTTTTTGGTAGTTAATGAATAGTTAAGGTGTATTTATATATGGTCGGATGGCTTACCTCATCGGTACCATATCATAGAAATCCATGCCCCAGAGGCCTCCATTCTGGATCGCTGAGCGAGGGTTGGTCATTGGGGGTTCCTGAAATTTGACAGTAGCTTGATCATGTCATCGTAACATCGTTTAAACGCCTTTTCGCATTTGCCCCGCTCTATAAGATTTGAATATAACGTATTTCCTGGCATTTATCATTTTTTTTATGGGAGGTGTTCCTCGATATCGGCTGTTAGTTCACGTTAAATTCCTTCCGGCATTTTTTACTCCTTGATCGTGATCTTTCTGCTTTCCGTACTTTCCCTCCAGCTTCGGCAAATTGTTGTTGGCGGCTGACAACTTTGGGTATGTGTTAGGGCCACCCGAAAAGGGCCAACGGACCAAGTATGTGATGGGCCATATTTGATTGTTTGCCGAGGTATTGTCTGTCTCTGGCTGAACCGCTACCACCACACCGTTCCCCGGGTTTGTATTGTGCACATCTTCGTGGAGCGAGGGAGAGAGAGAGCGAGACAGAGAGAGAGAGAGAGAGAGAGAGAGAGAGAGACAAGGTGAGATCTGTGCAGGCAGCAACAAACAGCAGATTGAATAAGACTACCGGGTGAAAGTTTTGCGGCGGCCGGACAATCTGCGCAATTCGCAACAGAAATACAGTCGAGTGGTGTGGGCCACAGGGTCCCAAGGTTCACAATGAGTTTTAGCGGTATTTTGTTTGGTTCGATTTTATTCTAAGGAAGTTATTGATTGTTTGCCGGATCTATAGTGTTTTTGTGATAATTTTTAATGAGTTTTTAAGGAACTTGAGTTACTAGTATTCATATTTTAAGCCTACTGCAAAAAAGAGCACAATGTAGAAGCTCAAATCAATTTAACGCTCAAAAACGCCTTTTTCAGACAAGTCAAATGGCCAATTTGTAGGCCCTTAGCTAGTCTGGTGTTGACGGCCGAGAAAAAGGTTCGGGTTGCACACGCCTGCGCGAACTTGCGCGTAAAGAAGGGCGAAATGTTTGGAGGAGGAGTACGGAATAAAGGGCTATTTTAAGGGTCTTTTAGGGTATGATCGTATAACTTGAAAGAACGCTGCAAAAACCGTGTTTATAACAAGCCGCCCATGAAAGCCCATGAAGCCTGTAAAAATCGATGTAACCTACGGCAAAAACCCGTCGTAAACTACTTCTACCTTGCGATATACTACTGTATGCACAGTATTGACACCAGCAAAAAAAAAACAACGTGCTACTCACCTTAAACTTGCATGGGTTGATGAGCAGCGACGTGATCGGTAAAATGATGTACTTTTCGGTGGAGGTGATTGAGTGAACGTAGCCCGGGAGGAGCGTCTTGTCGCCTGAAGTATATTTTTCAATTCTGTCGATAAAATCGATAAAAAGCGAAAAGTTAAACAAAACGTGTTGTACGACTTACCAATATACTCATCATCCCTCCCACAGGCATTCTGGTCCCAAACACCGTAGTCGTACAGCCCGACCACCCGTCTCACTCCGTTTTTGTCGACGGTGAAAATGCCCTGAAAATCGATTGGATTTTGGCTAGACATGCGAACTTCAAAAATGAAGCCATTCAAATTCAAACGTAAGATACCTTACCTGGAAGAATCGCTGCTCATTGAAGTTCATCGCGGAAAATGTGCCCCAGATGGTGCCGTCGGCATCGTTTCTGAATTTTGACGTGTTGATTTTGCATAGGCCAGAAGAGAAAGAGGAAGAGAGAGAGAGAGAGAGAGAGAGAGAGAGAGAGAGCAGGGCAGAAAGGGTTAGCGAGAGAGGGGGAGAGAGATAGAGTGAGAGAGTGAGAGAGAAAGTATTGCTTTGTTTATGTTTACCAAAAGGCGCAAAATCTTTGTCTGAATATTACTCCCAAAATGACAAAATTTAGCGCCGCGCATCCGTTTTTGGAGTCGTTTGTAAGCTGCCGACACCTAGTGGCCGTAAGGGTACGATTTTCCATTTTCATTTCCTTCAAATGCCCTGCTCACCTCTCATGAATAGCCATCGAAATCGGGATCATCGAGGGCCGGGGCTCTCCAAAAATGTCATTCTCCTCAGTGAACGGGAACAATTGGAATTTGTTGAGAGTCTTGACATCAAACTCGTAGCCGACCCAGTAGGGCGCTTCTGTACCGGCGATCACCCGGTTTCCAATCTTCCAGAAATCGAGATTCGGGTGGAAACGGGCCGAATCGGGGTTCGAGGGGACCTGAAAATTTGCTTTATTTGAGGTATAGCAATCTTAAGGCCGTTAAAGTGCCAAATAAGCTGTAGAATCAACCCTTTCGGGTGACAAGGTATTGACAGCTAGCTTACAGTCCAAGCTACAGGTGGCTGTCGAGACCTAGCGCCTCAAAGGGTCGATGTAAGCGCTTTTTAGTTTATTTAAAACTGTTCTTACCTGCTCCCATCTTGCCATGGCCGTCAGGTTGTAGTCGGACCAGCCGGCCCACGGGATCGACGACTAAAACACAGATTTTTAGGGGTTTCCTTTTTTCTTTTGAGAAATTTGTACGGTCAATGACCACCGATTACGATATTAAATTTTTTCAGTTGTTTCATGGACCTTCAAAAACTTACCTTTGACATATTTCGGTCGTAGAACTCCCAAATTTTGTAAGGTCTGGCTGGGTAGTACTGAGCGGAGAAGACGACCTGAAAAACATAGAAATTGGGTTTTGGAGGGTTTATTGATTACGCCATGAAATGCAACGTTTTTTAGACAATTTTTCAATTGAGTTGCTGGCACTCCGCCTTAAAAAAAACTGAAATGAACGTTTCGGAATAGTTTTTCGCTCTCTCGCTCTCTCTCTCTCTCTCTCTCTTATCTCCTTCTTTCTCCCTCTTTATCGTTTGCGCTATCTGGCTCACACTCTGGCTCTGCTCACGCTCTTTCTCTCTTTCTTCTTCTTCTTTTGCTCACTCTCCGGCTCATCTCCGCTCGCTCTTTGACTCTCGCTGTGTCTCTCTTTGAGAATCTCTCGCTATAATATAAATCTGTCTTTGGCTTTCAATATCTCTCTCTCTTTCTCTCTCTCACTCTCGCTTGAAATTACCAAAATTACCCACCTGCCCATTACTGATATGAAACGAGGCTACAGCCCCAATAGCATCAATCATATGGTTGAGACGCTGGCCAGGCGGAGCCGACGAATTACCGTAGCTGGCCGATAATTGGCATAGAAAATATCCATCGAGCCATTTGGGAATATTTTTGGACGGGCAATACAGTTCCCGATACTTATCACCATCCCACGTCTCCGGGAATCCGAGGTGCACCTTGTTGATTGACTGCCCGCATACGGTTGCTATTAATGCACACGCCAGCCACAATTCTCGCATTTTTGCTGGCTGAAAGAAGAGGGAATTGGATGGGTATTTATAGTATCGAAAGCAGGATACGTGAAATTATGGATTCAGGAAAAAATCAGCTTAAATAAGGGCTCTTTGCTAAAAAGTACAAAAAAAATAAGGGTTTTTTGCTTGAGAACAGCTACTTTTTTCAAGGTGTAGAATTATTTTAAACGCGCATTAATGGCTGACATACTAAAAAAAGTGGTAACTTAACGCTAAACTGATTATTTTGCTTCAAAGGGATATTGCAACAAGAGCTTCTCCAAGCGCAGTTTCGGGAGACCGATAGCCCCTGAATTTTCATGCAAAAAAGGAGCTCAAAGATCCTTAGCAAAATTGGGGTCTGTTCCAGCTTCAAACATCTAAAGAATCGTCACGTAGCTAGTTTCTCGAAGCAGGGAAGCTCTACCTCAAAAGTTTAAATGCCTAGAACTCCCTATAACGTGGTAGCTCAAAAAACGGAAATGGTAACATTTTTCAAAAATTTCTGATGAAATGGTGCAGAGTACATTATTTCCTGCAAACGGACGACTTCGGACCACGTCAAGAGGTGCACATCGTAAGGGAAATTAAGATTCAAGCGGAGCTCTCAAGGTTACGGTAGCCTAATAGGAAGCTAAAAACCTGAAATACGGTTAGTCGAAACCTAGCTCTCCTAAAGCCGACTAGATGAAGCGAAAACTGAATAAAAGTAAGGAAAAAGCAACACGAAGAACCGAAGATACCTCTGACACCTTAATGGCAGGTAGATGGCAATGGGAACGCTAGATGTCATTTAACGTAGGCCAATAGCCGTATTAACAGGTAAGGTGAGGCGCTAAAAACTATACTGAAGAAGACAGACTACATAATTTCCAGGAAACCAAAAGGTGGCGTGGCCCATTGTTGGGAGAATGGGTTTGGCTGATTGTATGACCCGGTCCAGGGGTCGCGCATTCAGAAAGGCGTGGCTCCCCCCCCCCCTTACCGTGGACCGTCCATAGTTGTGTGTGGTTGCGGAGGGCTTTGTGGCCCACGGGGACCCGGGATTACCCCCCAGAGGCGAGCGTCCCGGCTGGAAACAGACTGACCCGTCCCGTAGGGGTTTTCCGAGACTGTCTCTGACTGAGATAGAGAGAGAGAGAAAGAGAACGAGAGAGGGAGGATGAGAGAGAGCGAGAGAGCGAGAGAACGAGAACGAGACTGACAGTCTCGGAAAACCCGGGGATTTCCAATTTTGGAAGGGCTTACGGTGGCCCGAAAAAACCGTACCCCCGCAAATCGTACACCATCGGACCCGGGAATGGAAAGCGCAACAAAGCCTTTGTTCACGGATTTGGTGGCCGGCAAAAAAGAGGTGTGGCTAGGGCTGTGGTTACGGTAGGGGGGTGTGCGGGATAGCATTCCGTGGCTCTGCGGCGGTTGTTATTGATATTAGAGTTTGAGCTCGAGAGCGGATGAGAGATATAGAGGTGAGAGACAGCGAGAAAGAGATAGACAGAAAAAAGCACTGTAATTTCGTCAATTCTCATTATCAAGCAATACCTCCGATATCGCAAGATCATTTCATACATTAATGGTAGGGGCTATCGCAGGGCTGTCTAGCAGAGATTCTTGAGGATTCATTATGTTCAAAGTAAATCATGCAAGCGTACAAAGTTCCGTCGAAAATTTTTGACCCTAGCCGGTGACCCTATAACTATGTACAAAACACAAAGCTGTACTTCTCACGCCACCTTACGCATTCCAACACTTCTCCCGAACGCCGGTCTTGCCCCCCCAATTCCATTGTTTCCGAATGTGTCCTCCTGATTCCAGACCGTTTTGCGGCCGCCCGAGAGGGAGTAGGGGATTCAAATCTTCAGGGGTCGAGGGAAGAAGCTCCCGGGGCTTGGGACTAGCCGAGGGGGCTCCCTGACCGCGTGACCATCTAAGCCCCAGGGCAAACCGACGGAAAGGAGGAGTAGGGCGGATGCTGCTTCTTCACTATCTTCAGGTCTCGCTCGAGCCCCACACCGGTTCTGATGAAAACAGGGGGGTCTTCGGGGTTGAAATTTAGAGGTCTGGAGGGCTTGGTAACTTAATTACCGTAATCCACTGTAGATTGCCTTTTACGGAAATTCGGTGTTTCTAGAGAATTGTCGATTGTTTCCACATTTTTTCGCTTAGAGCTAATAATGAACTTTTTGAAAAGTTCCGTGGAAGGTTTTTGATCGCGTGGTGGACATTATGACCCTGTCCAAAACTCGAAACTGTACTTCTCACTTCACCTTACGCATGCCGACCCTTCGTCCGGACGCACCTTCGCCCCCTCGGTCGCCTAGTCGGCACAGGGGCGCGATTCAATTGCTTCCCCGTCCCTTTAGTTCTAGGATTGTAGTCTTTCGTTTATGCCCATACTGCCGTACATCAATCCTGGACTGACTAGACCTAGTCGAGAGACGGGGCGGATTTTCCGATATCAGAAAGTGGGTTCAACTTGAATAAAATAGTCGTATATAATTATTGAGGTGTCTAGAATACACCTCAATCACAAGTGCCTCATCTTTATCTCAGAAACAACCAGTTTGTTTCGAAAAGATGAAGCGAGATCATATTTGATGGCGTGGGTAGTGGAGAAACCGGTGGAAGAAAAAGGGCGGGCTTCTTAAATTAAAATCTGCGGGGTGTAGGGTCAGATAATCAGGACAGTCGGGGGAAAGAAAAAAATGAGAAGACGACAAAAATTGGTAAAGTAGGCAATACGGTGCTTTAGTTCTTTGACGGGCTGCTGGCTGGATTTTTGTCATTTTCTTGATGTTATATGATGTTTGCTTCTACTGCTACCGGTTTCGGCTTACATGGCGTTGCGCTTGCCGAATCTGGAAGTAAATGCATAATTTGCGGTTCTCAAGCTCTCATTTTTGTATATGGCCGTTCAAATTGAAATCTCTCTCTCTCTCACTCTCTCCCTCTTTCTTGCTATCTCTCGCTCTCTCTCACACTCTCGCTCGCTTTCTCTCTTCCTCTCTCTCGCTATGTGTCTCTCTCCTGTCTCTTGTGTCTTTATCTTGCTCTCCTTCATTCTCTCTCTCACTCTCTCTCGATAGTTAAGAAGCCGCTCATGCTTACCGAACCATGCTCGATCGATCCATCGGCGCCCTCTTTCCGAAACGCACCATGGATGATCGGTCCATCGGGGCTCGCTTTCCGAATCTGAACCATTTCTACATTATTTTTATAGGAAATTCGCTAATAGCTGTAAGTTTCCTAAAGAATTTCTGCAAGCTAATTTTTCAGACCGTATCTTGAACGAAAGTCAGACCGATGACTCTCTGCCAGAAAATCAAAAGCGCTAGGGTTAACCACAGATTTTCACTGAATGCACTTTTACGCGGACCCACCCATCAATTCTCGAAAATTGCGGCTTCTCTAGACGCTAGAGCCAGAACCGACCAATCACGCATAATTTTTCTTTCAAGCAAATATTTTCCTACCCATCCCCCCTACATAGCCTGACGATTTTTAGGAAAACACGGGCAAAATATCGGTACATTTCCGCGAATATGCAATTTTTTGCGCGGAAATGGCATTTGCTTTTCATGTTTCCGGCGCTTACAATTAGCTCGGTCAAGCGTGGCAAATTGAGCCGGCGGAAATTTGTTAGGCTGGGCTAAGCGAAGTGCTACGTTAGAATTTAATAATCAAGTCTGAGGAACGTTAGGGTAGTTTTTTAACGTGGCTTCGGATACTTCCTGGTTGCAATATGATCAAAAATACATGAAAATTAAATCGGTATGAAATTACTTACCTAACCATGCTCGATCGGTCCATCGGTGCTCGCTTGCCGAATCTGAAATGAAAATTCATATTACTATCTCGGGCCTATCCTTAAGTGGAGTGAGAGAGCTAGAGCGAGAGAGAGCGAGAGAGAGTGAGGGACAGAACGAAAGCAACTTGAAATTACTTACCGGACCATGCTCGATCGATCCATCGGCGCCCTCTTGCCAAAACGCACCATTGAGGAACGGTCCATCGGGGCTCGCTTGCCGAATCTGAAGGATTTTGTAGACCTTATTTCTATCTCGCTTCCGCCTTCTCTCTCTCTCTTTTCTCTCTCTCTCTCTCTCTCTCTCGCTCTCGCTCTCTCTCTCGCTCTCTCATCGCTCTCTCTCTCTCTCTCTCTCTCTCTCTCTCTCTCTCTCTCTCTCTCTTTCTTTCTCACTCTTCTCTCCTCTCTCTCTCTCTCACACTCCATATCCCTTTTGTGAGGAGCTAGTATAAAACCTACCGAACCATGCTCGATCGGTCCATCGGTGCTCGCTTTTCCATCGAGTAGCTAAAATCTCAACAATCAAAATTTAATTCTGATTTTTTAATAAGTTTGACACCATCATAAAGCTGTAGAACACATATTTGAAAAACCTACGCTTCCTCCACCGGTGCCTCCATCGCCTCGTTTTGTGCGTTTATTTCTTCGAGGATAGCGCTGGAAAAGAAGATTTCGTAGAGTTATGTTCTTCAAGCACTGCCAAAATTAGGGTAAACCATTCAGTTTTTGCTAATTTTAATTCGGCTAGTTTTTCAACTTTTTCCAAACCGTACATCGCCTCCCCATTGTCTTCTTCCTGTGCGTAGACCAGAGCCCCGGAGCAGCCGAGCACGAACAGCCAGTAAAGAGGCTGCATTCCCGCGAGTGAGTCGAGTCTGCACAAAATAATTTAGAATGTAAGGGAAAGAAAGAAAACGACGCGAAGGGAAGAATTTGAATATAACGTCTTTTAAAAATTGAAAATAAAAAATTTTAAGGCTGAAAAACGAAATGAAAAGCTGATGAAAACGAGTGTGACAACGCCAGATAGAAAAAGCGAGCTACAAACAGAAAGCGGGAGAGAGAGAGCGAGAGAGCGAGAGAGTGAGAGAGAGCGAGAGAGAGTGAGAGAGAGCGAGAGGGAAAGTGAAAAACCTCAAACATGAGTCCAGGAACATCACGCAGCTTCGTGCCCTCAAAAAACCAATTGCTCGCTGTTGCCCTTTTTATAGCCACCCCTCTAATTTTATCGATGTCCCAACGCGAAATTTGTCACTACATCTCCATTTTCAGGCAAGTACAAACGATTTCCAGGGCATAATTTATAGGGTGATTATCTCAAAAGCCCCGGGTGCTCAGAGAACTACAGGATGCACACGTTTTTAAGCGTTTTATTTGCCTCATGTCGGGCTCAAGTGCCCTCTCAATCAAAGAAAAAGCCAATAAATTTTGCGGTCTCGGAAATGAGGAGCAAAAAACGGAGATCTCGGGAAGAGGCGTTTATTGGGGGTTCCGGGATTAAGCCGTGCCCCCCCCCGCTCGGTTTTTGTTAAAAGATGAACAAAGACACAGAAGCCCTACAAACCGAAGAACTGTTTGAGTTTGTCAAGTGTACTCAAGCGTAGCGGTTCGGAAAATTGTGTAATCCGGCGGGTTGAATAGCTTTTGCAAGTTGGATAGGGCTTAACGGTTCGAAAAGGCTTAGCTGAGAAGAAGTGTGGTTCAGATGACAGAGAACAACTCTTGGAAGGAAATGCAAAAATTATAACTACATACTCAAAGTTTGCAAGACGTAGGAGTTACGACACGAAATCGTAGCTGCTATAATTTAGTGGAAATTCATTTAAGGTGCGTAAGCAAAAGGTTTGGCGCTCAAAAACTGGGCGAAGAAGACTAGCTGGGTCGACGGGAGCCGCAGCGCGGGGTAGAAGTTGAGCCTCACCGCGAACCACGACAACAACGGCAGCGCCAGCGGTGTGGTAATAGAAAGTATAAGGAAGTTTATATAACTCTAAAAAGAGTTAGATAAGAAGAAGAGTAATAGAGTATAACCAGGTAAACCTGGAAAAAAAGGGTCACTATGACCCAGAACCTTTCAACCGAAGTTGAGAGGCAAGTCAGAGAACCAATTAAGCTCACAAATGAACTTAAAAGGCGAGAGGTGTGGTTCCTGGGAACCACGAAACTTAACCTTGCGGTTAAGTCGGATTGTCGGTTAAGTCGGAACCGCTAGACGCAACGCAAGTCAGACGCAAATCGCAACGAAAGCGCAACACAAGGCGGCAAGCTATCCACAACGCGTTGAGGCTCCTTTGTATTCAGCACTTCTTTTTGAGATTGGGATGAGCATCAGCTCGTGCCTGAAAATCGAGCCCCATAAGTGACCCGCTACGCAATTGCAAAAGCCAATCCAATTCCGTCTCAAGTTGCCCGGCCACCTACTCAGAGTCACGTCGTTGATGTGATGCAAGGGGCGGAAAGGGGATGTGAGGGAAGAATAAGTCGAAAAAGTGGAAAAAGAGATGAAGGAAGAGGGTCATCTCATCTCATTCCATGTAGGCGGGTGTGTGTGAATAATGAGATTTGTGGTGTTGCGAGAATATTTAGGCCGATGGGAAGGGATCGGAAAGGTAGATGCTGCGCATTTTGGATTCCACAAAAAAAATCTACTTATTTCTGGAGCAGGAAGTCGGATTTGAGACCCCGTTACGTGATTCTAGAATAATAAAGTCCGGAAAATAAGCGTTGAAAGCTCCTAGAAAATCAGATGGCTGGCTATATACCTACGAACAAAAGCAGGAAAACACCCCAAAATGGCTTTACCCGGAACAAACACTACCACCCCCATCGGACCAATTAGATTTTTTGCGGTGGGAAAATGGTAAAAACAGCCGAGGCATTTACCTATCAACTGGTGATGTCTACACAAACCGGAAGCGGATAAAATTTTGCGAAGATACGAAAATTTCGAAATTTCGGAAGACTTTCTGGTTTGCCTGAACTTTTTTGAACTGTCTTAACGCGCAATCAATAGTCCAAAAGGTGCGAGGGGATCATCAATGCGCTTCTAACCGCGAGTTCTCAAAAAGCTTTGCCTTAGTCAATTAACCCGGTCCGAAAAGTGGACACGGCCTGAAATTCTGAATCCTTAGGGGCGTAGCACAGCCGCAGCGCGACGTAAAGCCGCTAAGGTTGCCAGCTTGCGAGTGGCATACATTTAACGTATAGAAATGGACGTTTAAAGGAAGGCGGAAGGCAATAATCCATGCCTTTCGAAGTCGAGGTATCAATTGGCGAGTGCTCCGACCGGAAAATGCATCTCTAATTAGCAAAATCAAGTGTAAACCACTACTATGGCCTATGAAGTATAAGAAAACCCTAAGATCAACCTGTGGCAAACTATTAGCGGCTAATGAAGCCAAAAACCCGCTTACAACCCCGTCTAAAATCCGGGCTTGACACCAGACCAACTCAATACACTAGCTAACCCCAGCCCCTCTAATCCAGACATTTATTCAATCGCCCCCTCCCCGATATATCGCCGTTCCAAAGTTCTCTCCCCATTCTGCATCCCCTCCCCTGATGGCCTCAGAAATTTATGGGCGGTCCGGAGAGGCGACAACCACGACAAAAGACGCGTGTTTTTGCATGGGCTCGAAGCCTCGGCGGAACTGGTCAATCCGAGGTGGTAACCCTGATTTTTCGGGGGATTTTTGTGGAAAAGAAGTTATTCGGGGGGTTTCCAGATTTAAGAGGCAGACATCCTGCGAAAAATTGCGAGAAGCTTTTACGCGTCTTTAGGAACGTCGCGTGTTTGTCGAGACCTAGCCAACGCAAGGGCCGACTTTGCAGTTACCAGGCCCGTTAAAGGCCCATCGCAGACGAAATTCCGAATAAGATAGAAAAACCTATGGTCATGAAACCCATATCTTTGGCATCTTAGTCAAGAACTAGCGGACCTAAGCGTTGGTTTTCGTGCTTCCTAATACCATTAAAAGTATACTCAAGTTTATGCGGTGTAGCATATAGCTTCTTCTGAGAAAGTGATCCCTAGCCAAACTCGGCACCCTCGAGAGCTTTATTCTAATCATGTTGCCATCTAGGTAGGGAGGGGGGGGGCGATTTCCCTAAAATATGCCCCCCGGAACCAAATGCAGACTCGAAGTGAATATTAGAGACCCAGGTGTGGGCGTGTGAATCATTATTTGTCAGTGATCACTTGAACGTGACGTGGAACTCTTTTTTGGGCTTCGAAGCCATAGAATTGGCTACAATGAGAGATCCTGAAGAACGATTATGTCAGAAAACCTCGTGTATGGGTTCGAGAAGTCAGAAAATCATGATAAGGCTTTCGAAAAACGATTCGTTTTGTTTCAACGTCTTACCAACCGGCTAAAAAATCGGAATTCCCCGGAAGATAAACAAAATAGAGTTAATTCGGAAGAATTATGCCTTCAATTGCCCTTTAAAATTAGTAGAGCGTTTCGAAAGCTAATAAACCATCAAATTACGAACGTTAAGAATATAAAAATTTTATAAGCATTAATTGTATAACCGGAGCCGGAGGAAGGTATTTACAGGCGATTCATGCGGAAATTTAGTGGGTTGTGGGCTGCAACAAGCCATGAAAGATCCGGCACGCTTTTCCGAGGTAAGCACAACCGTAGGAACACATTAAGAAGCATGAACCATAAATACAGTCGTAAAATACCGTCCTAATTTTTGCATCCAATATTATTTATGCAAAAATTTAACGGTTTTTGACTTAAATGGACCTTGAAATTTACCTGACGGTTTTTAAGAAGCGTTCATTAGTGCGCCTCCAAAATCCATCCAAAAGCCGGTAAAAACCAAGGTGCGACTGGTCATGTCGACCTCCGAAAGAACATCAAGGATTAATTGAATAAATTATTCTGACAGCATTTTCGAACAGAACCCACCAACACACCCACAATGCCCGCCCCTTTGGGAAATATTTATTGAATTAGAAAAATGGGAGGCAGACTGGGGCGGGGTGTCCTTTGACGTGGGTGGAGGGAGGCTATCTCCCCCCACATGAAAACACATTAAAAGAAGGTGAAAATTGTCATAAAATCAGGGCCGAAATGATAAGCCGGTGCATGGAGTCCTACGTAGGCGATGATGCACAAAAAAACGCACAGTTGAATGTGCAAAAAAATCGGAGAAACGGTTCCGCATTCGCAAAATCAAAAAAATAGGTAAGAGATATCGTACTTGAAAATCCCACTTTTAAGCTACAGTACTGCATTTTGAAGCTAGTTTCGCTACCTAAGAGATTTTTAGGCTTTTCGAATTTTTCTGGCAACTATAATGTGCCGGATAAACCTGGAACGATACATGCAAAATTTCTACGTTAAAAATTTAGGCAATACTAAAATCTAGAAACGCCAAAAACCAGATTTACAACTTTCTAAAAGTTCAAAACATCAGCCATCAAAAATGTTTTAAATTTAAATTGGAGAAAAGTAACTCCGTGAATCAACAATGTTTTAATTTTTGTATCGTTTCAGATTATTTTTAAGTCAGCCGTAAAATGCTCTTTTTCGAATCCAACTAAAAATCTGATTTGGGCTGAAATGTCTATCGAGAAAAAAAGATTATAAAGAGCCGATTACGATACCAAATGAATACAGTAGCTTACGGTGGCTTTCATTTTACATTAGAAAACGCAGTGGTGACATCTGGATTTTTCGGAAAATCTGGCGCCTTGCGTTATGTATGAATAGTACGGGTTAGTACTATCAACATAGTGTCACTAGGGATTACGCAAAATCTACAATATCCAGGAATTGTATCATTTCCTAAACCGCGCCCCAAATTCCGCCCTTCCCAAGCTACCGTAACCGCACTTCCCCGCCGAATCCCCCGGAATCCCAAGGCCAAATTTCAAAAATGTGGCCCATCGTGGTCCATTCCGGCTACCCGTGGGCCAGTAGTCCATTATCCGGATTTGACGGCAGCATGCCGAGGAAAAAGCGGAAAGGCGGATCCCAAAAGTCTAAAGGGACACGCCAGGCAAAGGGGGGCGTGGCCTAATTTCCACCGAATCCCCCTGCCAGCGGCCATTTTGCAAAGTGACCCCGACATTTTTATCGCATTTCAAAGCGCTTCCCGCAAATCGTTTTGGCTTTTGGTCCCTCGCGGAAGGGGAACGAATCAACCGGATTTTTGGGTAATTTTCGGGGTACGGTAGCCGCTTTGGGGGGTCACAGAATCGGGTCAAGTGACGTCGGGGATCAGGCGGACTGCACGGAACAGGGATTTGGATATGGCGGGATGGAAATAGATGATGATAAAAACCGAATTTCATCATATCCTAGTATCAAGGATTTGACAAAATGAGGATAAGGCGTTCGAGAGATAACTGGATGGGTGAGCAAAAGGCAGAAAACGCCTCAATATATAAAAATGATTTGCGGTCAGTTTGTCGAAGAATCTTGCTGAAATATCGAAATATAATTTTCTCGAAACTTCAATTTTTCGAAATTCCAATTCCGCTTAAATTTCAAATTGCGCACTTTGCAGATGAATAATAAGCGTCAAAGGTGTTTAGCCTTCGACAAATCGAAATTACGAAAAAATCAATTTCGGCAAAATGATTTTCGACAAAGTGAAAATTTGCCGTAAAAACCGAATTTCCAAAAATGGATATTACGGATTTGTCGAAATAAGCGTAGACGATTTCAAACAAGTCAATGGTAATCCAAAAAGCTACGAATATATGCTTTTAAAAAATCTCGAAAAAGTGGCGATTCTAGTCTAAAAACCAGATTTCTAGCCTTTTTGCAACCAGTTTTTTTCGCCCCGCCCTTTCATCAACCCACATGTGCATGTCAAAAATCGAATCATCACAAATTCGGGGCTTTGGTCCCTTTTCCCTTGAGGATGTTCCCCACCCAAAAATCCTACTCGGACGAACCACTACGCCAATTTACTCCGAACACCCGTCGGGACAGCAGCAGAAATTGAGCAATCCAAGACGAGCCAGATGACAGCTCGAACGGGCCGCACGGAAAACATGCCAAATTTGAATCATGGAATGACGGGTTGGCGAGGGTTTTTTGGATGGCTGTGGAATTGATTGGAATTGGTGAGTTTTGGTGGTGTTCGTGCATTGAGAGCAAAATAACGCTAAATGAAGCTAAACTTACGATTACATAGGCGTGAATCGGGAATTATAGTTAAAAACAAGTTTAATAAGAATTATAGAGCATCCTCAGCTTCTTGCTGAAGCCTGGGCTGAACGCGCCTAGACGCGGAACAAAAAGCTCTACAATTTTGCAACTAGAAAGTGTTCAAAAGGTACGCCGGGTCTAACCCGCCCACAACGCAACGTCCGTGATTTTTTGACTTTGCAAAAAAAACCGGAACGCCCGGGAAGAGCCTTGAATTTCCAAAAAGGTCTCGGCTAGCCCCCAGACTCGCCTCGCAACAAACAATACCCTGATTTGTTCCGGGTCAGGAAATGTGGGCGTGGGGTTTCTGGGAGGTAACATCTTTGGGGCAAGCCCAGAACGTCTTCAAAAACCCGAAACACTTTCTAGTCAAAAAGACTTTCTTTCTAGGCTTAGGCTCAACCTAAGTTGAGTCTAGGCCTAAGCCTAAGCCTAAAACCTAAACTGAGCTCGGGAAGTCTACGATTAGCTTTCGGGCTTCGAGCTGGTGTTTACAGAACTTGAGCGTATGGCATAGGTCAAAAATCGAGAACAAAACTCTACCCTCCCCCAGAATTACGCTTCGTCATTAGGGGTGGCGCGCCCTGGGATGAACAATGACCAAGTTCCCCCTCAAATTCTGTCGTATTTCGGCCTTAATAAAGGGGGCAAAAAATAATGAAGAAGTACCACTCGAGTGCTGGTGAAGTTCTGGCTGTTAATGAGGAAGCGGAACATGGAAATTGTAGATTATGGCGGATTATGGGGCTTGCTCTAAAATTTCGCAAATAGATGCCGCTAATCGCCCTTTTATTAGCTACTAATGTATACAAAAAATTGACCAACTTCCACAAACGATAAATAAGCGCGTAAAATCTCCCTAAGCCTCGGAGAACGATTCAAAATTTTCTTATTTGTCTGGCAATTGTAGCCGTTAGATTCTCTCTTTTTCTATTCATCACGCATTAATGAAAAACTAGAGGAAAAACAGGGCTTTCCAGAGGACGTCCCGAAGTGCGAAGGTCCGAAAAGCGGAAAAATTAAGCGGCGCCATGAAACACGGCCCGCCGGCTGGCTGGCCACAATTTGATGGGAAAAGCCTTGGAAAGGGGCGTCGACCGGAAAATTAAATTAATTGCCCCCATCGGGCAACTTGCAAAAAAATTAGAATTTTTCAAGGCTGCGTTTTATGCGTGGGGGGTTCGGCTAGCCGGGTGGTTCCGGGGTGATGTCAAGGGGTTTATGGTTTGGATCTTTGAAAGGTTGTAAAGTTTGCGTAAATCTTGTCAAAATCAATTCATGAAAATTTTGGGTTCTATCATATGCCCCTCCTAAAACCCACAAAAAATAAATTCATGAAATTTCCGTCAATAAAATTACGATAAATTATTATTTTTATTTCTTCCCAAACGTCATAATTTGGTAATATTCATTTATTAATATGGTCTAAATACGACCAGACTCTGATAAGCGTAACTTGAATAGGATAAAAATGAAAAGTTTGTCAAATGCAAAAAAAAAACTCTTTTTAAAATACATAAAAAATCCCGTCAAAGTAAAATTTGAAAATCATGGACCATGGAATTACGATAAATTATCATTTTTAGGTTAATTTCTTCCAATGATCTCATAATTTGTAGCATTCATTGATCAAGACGTCCAGACCTGCAACCGAAAAATTTTCTATAGCGCGTTAGAAAGCCAAATTTCCGTCGTGGCGTTTCGGCAAATCCGCCTATCTCGTCCCGAGCCACCAAATTAAAATACGACGAATATTTATGCGTCCCGCGCACATTTTGCTTCTTTTGGAATCCCCAAAAAAGCGGGCGCGATATATGAGGAAATGATGAGAGCATGAGGTGGAGGAGGGATTTAGAGTTTCGCAAGCTGCACAAGTGGGGCTATGAAGAGCTTCAAGGGCTTCCGAACTGGCAATTTTTCCGAAAGATAATACGGGAACGTCATCAACGTGATTTAAACGTTAATATAAGCTACGTATTTGCTTAGAAAAATCTTTGTAGGTTTTGGACAAATTTAACTTTGATTTTAACACTTTTAACCGGCGGAAATTGTCATTTTTGGGGTTTTAACACAAAAAAAGGTCGCGGATTACATATTGCGGATGATGCAGATCATCAAAATTATGCTCATCGCAGAAACCTGAAACTTTTTGCAAAAAAAGCGAGCTGAAATTTGAAATTTTTGACAAAAAATTGGTGTTATGCGTGAGTGAAAACAAAAGTTAAAACCATTAAATCATGCAAAAATAGTATATTTTGCCAATTTTATACAAGTAGATTTCTATCAAGCAATTATTCTGCAATAATATATAAATTATTGGCATCTCCGTCCAGCTCCCTATGACCTTAAGGGCAAAAATGAGCACCAACTTCCAAAAGTAACCCACCATAGCATGGAGGCGTTCCGCTGAGCCAGACAAATGACCCACCCAGGCTTGGGTTTAGTTGGGCTTAAAAACGCTTCGAAACCTCGCCCATGACCCTATTTTCCACTTCACCCAACCCACCCGAAAAACAACGGCCCGCCAAAAATAAGCCCAAACTTCGAAACGGGGGGATGACGTTGCAAAAATCATCCAAAATCCCATCAGCCGTCATCTGCCGGGCGTGACTACGGTAATGTGCCCTCAGAGCTAATGGATTTCCCTTGCTTTAACCCTCATGAATCCATCATCCTTAAGGCCCGGAGGCAGTTTTGAGGGGCCCAGAAAGGGCCCAGGAGCCCTTTTCTGGGCTCTTCTTAGTAGTACTCGAGAATCCTATCGACACCCCCGGGTAGAAGGGTCGTCATAACATCATATTGAAGATGATGATATGGGTCGGGGGGATACGAAAATCTATATTACGTGTGGGTTATGAGGATGCCGAAATTTTACGGGTTTGTCGGGTGGTCTTTGAACCGATATGGGTGCAAGACGAAGCTGGATCTTTGAGATTTTGGTTTTTGAAGGGTTCGGAAAGTGGGATAATCGACATTTCGTCTCCAAAGGCAACATCCCGACACTTCGAATTTTTATGCCACTAATACCAGCCCTCATTTCCATACTATCTTCTATGGTTCAAGGTAGAAAAAGCCCCGGTTAAATAAATGACTAATATCGGGCTGACAGATCTCTGAAAATATTGTTGCGGTTTTTGAACAGCAGAAAACGTGACTTTTAAATGCTGTTTGGGGTTTTCCGCAAGCTCTAATGAAGCTGAGAGCGGGGGTGAAGTGGGCATAATTTTGAGCTAGCCCGGAGAGCAAAACCTATCACTTCTAGGCAGCGATGATGTGTTGACCTGAAAATTAAGTTCGGATGGGCTTAAATTATTACGCTCTAAAACATCATCAGGTATTCCAGGCAGAGTTCAAACGGCAGCTTCTGGAAGAACACAAAAATCAGAGATTACGGTATTTCTTCATAAAGGCAAACCCGGCCGTCGACCTTCTGAGCAAATACCATCTTTTATACTATTTTTATTGAATATATCTATTGGGCAAAAACAGCCTTATTGACACCTTTAAATACTCGCCAAATAATAAAGACGGGATAAAAAAAATCGGATGAGAATCTCGATGCCGTGCCGTTTTCAAGGACTCACTAAATGAAGTGAATAAATTTTCATAAAAACTTCTTCAATAATAATAAGGTATCAATTGATCAAAGGTTGATTGCGGCCATACCGACAATACCGACAAATCCCGACTAGATGCAAATCGGTTAGACCCGCCATTCAGTACAGCACAAACTGAAAAATATCGACATACTTGACCCTAATTAGTGTGTTGGCAGTATTTTTGGATGTTGGTTGATTTGGATGTCGGGATTTTGATCTTGTCGGTATTTTAAGCTTTTTACAACCCTGAAATTAAGTTTCTATAAAATCATCGATTCTGTAAAACCCTGAAAGCTATAAAACACACTCCCACGCGTCATTTTCCGTTTAAGAAACGTGGGGGCGTAATGTGAGACGCGAGACACTACGCTCGACCCTCGTATCCAAAAAGTGAAATTTGTATGATCGGGGAGGGGGCTGAGAAAATGAGGATTGGAGACCGGGGGTGGATATGGCTTGGAGAGGCAGACGAAGCGACTCCGATTTCATATAGCAATGCCAGGCAGGCCATTGGCTCCTCCCAATGGCCCTTGATTTGCATCGAAAAGTGAAGGCGGGGGTGGCGAAACTAAAGAATATTTTTGTCTGGTTGAACGTTGCAGTGACGTGATGTGCAAAAAAGGCGCCGACTTCTCAGAAAAATTAAAATTTTTTAGGACCAACCGCGTAGCAGGCTCATAGAACTTTCATAGAAATCTGTTTCTAAATTTTACTTGGGTGCGTTTTTAAAGAGTCTAGCACGCACCAAAAATCTACCCTTCTGACGACGGGGTGCCGAAAGCCACGTCATAGGCGAAAATCTGGCAACTCGCTTCCAAAAAAACGGCTTGTCAGAAGCTACATCTGAACTGACCTTGGAGCGCCAGAATCGACCAGCAAAGCCAACTTGCAAAACTATGCAAGCCAGGCTTAGGCTAGGCTGCGGCTGAAACCTAGAGTTAGGCTTAGGGGATAGGCTCAGGCTGGGGCTTAGCCTTAGGATGAAATTATGGCCTCTGTCGTCGTTCAAAAACTACGCTCCGCACTTTGGTAATCGCGAAAAATAGATTTTTTTAGATTGAAACTCGTATAGCTTCAACTCTAACTCCTGAATCTTTTCAGCCTTTAGTTCCTCAAAAAAATATCTTGCCATTTTTCCATAGGTTTTCGACCAAGGCGAATATTTTTGAGAAACCCGGCACTTTCGTAGGCGGGAGCTGTAAGTACCGTAAATACCGTAAATAATAAACACGGTAGATGTGGTTCAGCTAATTTGTGCCGAAATTGCATCCAAATACCACATCTTTTTCTTGCATAACGCGCCGAAATATAATTCCACATTCCATGTCGTCGTCCTCGCGTCGTGCGGCCGTCGTTCGGTGAGTAGCGTTCAGAATCGATCCGCTGGTTCTGGTTCGTTAGCGAGGGAGCAGATCGGGGCGTTAACCCCCCGCTAACAGTCCAGAATCTCTTCAAGCGTCGACCTCAACTCGCGGTTTCCAGCTCGGGCCCCGAGCAGTACGGTGGGCGCTACCGTCCCACCGAGGACGAGGCCGCCGATAGGGAGAAGCGAGAGCGAGCCGAATGGGAGGCCGAACGAAAAGAGGGGCGGCGTTTTGAAAAAAAGTTGGAATTTACGATAAATTTACTAACAAATTTACTCGGCACTTCGATTTAAGATTAGCTTTGACAAGCTTAGACGTCGGGGAAAATTTCACTTTACGGTAACTAAATAAAATGTCGATTTTTCGACTGGAATCGATAGATCTCATCGAGTTATTGCGTTTCCCGTTGAACAAATGATTGGGACCCGCTTTTAACGAAAGTTATAAACGGTTTAAAGTGGTTGGTTCACTTTACGGTAACCTCGTAAAAATGCGATTTTTCGCCTGCGATAAATAGATCTCGTCGAGTTCTGACATTTACAGTTGTAAAAACCTTTGGGAAAGTTGTTCGGAGGAAGCTACACTATATTTTTGACATTTTTTACTGTGAAATTGTCAGGCAAGGCGGGCCGTCGCTTGGGATGGGCTAAGCTTCAACTTGGGATTAGGCTTCGGCTTAAATCAAACTTCGGCTTAAGTCAAGGCTTCGGCTGTGGCTGCTTCATGCTATGGCTTGGGCTTCGGCTTAGGCGCAGGCTTACAAGTAGTGCTTTTTTCAGTCATCGGCAAAACCTTACAAGACCTAGTTCATTAGATAGAAAATTTGATTCTGAATAAGACCCCGTGAGCCTTTTTTGCGGAATGGCTATTCCGGATTTTTCAAAATAAAAAAAAAAATCAGTGGTTGTCTCTTACCATGTCCTTCGAGCGAAAGAGAGGCTTTCGAGTGCAGCTTGAAAATTTTATAAAATCAGGAATAACGATTCCGCAAAAAAAAAGACAACGGGGTCTTGTTCAGAATCAAATTCTCTATCGAATGAGCTAGGCCTTGTAAGGTTTTACCGATGACTCAAAAAAGCACTCCTTGTTAGGCGCAGGCTCCGAAAACCCACGATTCCGATCATTCCAGATTACATTAAGCCAAAATTGCAGATGCATCATCTGGGGCCTCCTGAACATCGTCCCCTTCGCTTTGCTATTATTCAAATCCGCATGTAGGTGAATTCCGACTGTTACGTTTTCGGTTCTGGTTCGTTAGCGGGGGGGGTGTGGCGTGTATAAGTCTACCCTCCTAAAGAACCCGAACCACTTTTTCCGGAAAATTTTGCAAATCAGATTTTCTCGTTTCAGTGAAGGAAGCCAACGGTCCCAAGCCTGTCACGGTAGCGCCGACGATGCCGAACACGACTGGGACTACACGCCCACCGGGCGCAGAGATAATCTCCGGCCACGACGACCCCGCCAAAGCGTTCGAAGCCCTCAAACCCGCCAACCGAACCGGCCGCACCGTGGAGATGACGCCCGATGAGTGGGTAGCGGGATAGCGGACCTATATTTATGAATACCGCTGGATATGTGACGAACTTCCAGGCTTGAATTCCATGAGTACTTCATCGAGCCGTGCCTGCCGCAGGTTAAGAACAGTCTGCGGCCGGCCAGCCAATGTGCTAGGTGATGTTTTGAGCGAAGAGAGAGAGAGAGAGAGAGAGAGAGAGAGAGAAAGAGACCGAAAGAGAGAGAGATAGAGAGAAGAGAGAAAGAGAGAGAGAGAAAGAGAGAGAGAGAGAGAGAGAGAGAGAGAGAGAGAGAGAGAGAAGAGAGAAAGAGAGAGAGGCAGAAAGAGAAAAAGAGAGAGAGATAGTGAGAGCGGGATAGAGGCAGAGAGCAAGCGAGGGAAAGCGAAAGATCATTTGACTCTTTTCAGGAATTTCACCGCCAATCAACCCGTCTACTCCCGACTGCTCGCCCAGGAAGTCGACCCCTACGCGAAGTCTCGGCTCATCCATCAGCTCTACCAGATTGAAGGTCAAAAATAGTCTTTGAATTTGATTAAAAAAAACCTTAAAAAATTCAATCCAGATACAAACTTGAAAATCTACTCTATTTTTTTCAGATGACCCAAAATACGCCGCCCAGCTCGCCGATCTTCTGTACGGACACTCGGGCGATTGGCAGCATGGGCTACGGTAAATGGGACAAAGTATTACAGTAGGCTTTTTCAGCTTCATCCGCGACTTCATGAACAACAACACGTCCAGCCGGGACACCACGATTCTTCGCTTACTCTCCAAAAATGGACAAATCCGAGGCCGTCTACTCGAGTTTCTGGAGCACCACGGACCGGAGATCTACGAAAAGTAGGAAAATCGAGTCGATAGTCCCTAAAAGGAGTGTTTTGGACTTTGCGACGTCTTGAAAAAGTTCAGTTGAAATTGTCTTCAGATTAAAATTTGGTTCCGATCAATTTTGACTAGTTTTGGTAAAAAGAGTGGAAATGCCGACAGTGAGATCCCGAGAAGCAACCGAATGGAATTAATTGCGTTCGCGCTTTCGACCGGCATTTTGTTTCCGCATTGTCGGTATTCTGGCCGGAAAAGCCGTACTGCCATAATGGGAAGCATCTTTTGCAGGCTCGGCCAGCACCGTAGGCTTTGCAAAAACTTCTACGAGTCGCTGGTCCCCGCCTCGACAAATTCGGAGGGAATGATGCAGGTGAGAACTGAGGAAATTGCAAAGAACTCATTTTCGGTAAACTGAAAGGTATCGAAAAATTAATAACGAACCGGGACTAGGCTGTTAGCGGGGTGGGGGGGGGTGCGGCTTGGGTCAGCTGGGAAAATCTATCTAGATTATACCAAACTAGCAAAAATTTTAAGCGTTCTGGCGTGTTCTATCGCGTTTTCAGCAGTTTGTTCTTACCAAAAAGTCGTAGAAAATTAAAAATTAAAAAATAGGCGATTTTTTTTACACTAGCGGTCCTGATACTCCACAGGACCAGCTTCCCCCCCTGCTAACATTTCAGTACCCCCCAAAAAGCCAACCCATTTTCAGGTCCACCGAATCCGCGAAAATTCCCCGGACGCCTCGCTGAAAATGGCGGCCTTTTGGACGAGTCGCCTGGGGCAGCACACGCTTGGGCCATGGAGAAATTGAGAGAAGGTAAGGCCAAAAAATTCATAATCCGATATATTTCTTGTTTTAAGAAACACCGAACCTCTTGCCGTGCACTCCCAACGGTCGACGTCGTTCTATGAAGAAAATCCCATTGCATAACCCTGATAAATCGTTGCATTCGCTTCTTCGAGTGTGCTTGATGTGAATAAACGTTTGCTACGAGTTTTTCGAATCGAAACACCGACGACAATAAAGACGAAAACTAAAAACAAAATAGCTGCTGGTAGAATCGACGCACAGGATTCCGAATCTGTCCTCAGAAGCTGAAAAGCTACAACTAGAAGAAAAATTTGGTGCTGTAAAATAGGGGTGTTACAGGGCGCAATTTCTTTATTACAATTTTGCGCTTTCTTGTTTCATCCAGTTTTTCGGGTAGGGCCAGAAGGCCCCGATCGCGACCCGGAAACCGCGGATTTAGCTTTACGAAATCCTCTCCACGAGTCGAAGACCTTGTATGCTTGTTAGTCAATCCAATTCGACAATTTTCCAGACACTCTCCCCCTCTCTTTCTCTCACACTCTTTCTTTTCCAGATTGCCAGTCAATGCCAGCCGGCAGCGGCTTTATATTTCCTCGCATACTCAAGCAGCGCAGCGTTTAAAAACACGCTGGCCTATGTTTTGCGTCCATCACACCTTTCCTCATGGCTCTGATTTTTATCCTATTTTTCTTGGCGGCGGGCCCCCATCCGTGTCGGACATTTTCGTTCTCGTTTTCTTTCCAAGTCCTTAATGCCAGCTATGAAGCTGGGCACCAGCGCGTTCCGGTGGGTTGACAAATCGAGCTGAAAGGAAAAGACGGCTACATTTTTCGGGTGACATCCCAGTTTTGAGCAAATCAAATCTACCCCCGTATAGAATTTTGCGCTGATCCCAATTCTGTCTTCAAAATTTGTTTTTCTGTATTTTGAAGAAGTTACAGCGCCTTCTAGGGCAAAAATGCTCAAATTAGCAGGGTTTAGACTCGTTTTAACGGGGGTTGGGACTTGCTGCGCATCCATAGCCAGGAAATGATGACCGTTCCATTTCCGAGAACATTCTCCGTTTTAGGGCGACGAGACGTACCTGCTCGAGCTGAAGGAATACGATGTTTGGCCTTTAGAAAACGACAACTTTGATCATTGCACCGGGCATATGTATGGTTAGTCACAACATTTTATAAAAACCAACCGAACCGGACAGAAGAAAAGCTTTGCGGTGTTACCGGGACCGAAAAGTGGGAAAATGCGTGGAACAACTTTTACTTGAAGTTCCACGTCAATGCAGCGTACACCAAGGGGGCGGGTCCACGGGGGAAATGCGAAAATTGAGGGCATTTCAGGATGACCGGTACCGTTGCATGACGTTCGGCACGCAGGATGCCTTGACCTCAATCCATAGAGGTAAGCGGGGGAGGTATCTTGACCCGACTTCGCGGCGTAGCGGGCTGCGTAGTGGACAAGGAGGCGTTTTCGAGTGAGATCCCGGTTTTGCACAGTGTCAAGCCATTTTGTGCAGAATTTCGCCCTGATTCCGAATTTTCTTTCCAAATTTGCTGTATCGGCATTTTGAAGAAGTTACAGCGCATTTCCGTTTTTTATGGGGGTTTGAAACTGACGATTTTGGTGGCAAAAACAGCTGTAACTTTGAAAATTGGACCCTTCCGTAAATTTGCAAAACAGATGCGCAAGCAGGGAAAAATTCTGCTACGGATGCGCTAGGTCCCGAATGGAATTTCTGGCCTATTTACAAGCAATTGAGTTAGGCATTCATTTGCGAAGAATTTAAAATGCTGAAGCGGTATCTCACCCTTTTCGCCTGAAAATGCATTTTGTAAAGAGCAAAAGTTTTTAACAAAGTGTCGCGGGTCGGGACCACGCGCATATGCTTTGCATATGCGCGTGGCCCCGGCAACCACATCTATTGGTAGCAACGCCTGCTCAATACAACATCCGCAGCCCACACGCCGTTTTTCAGCCGGCCTCGGCACGTTCCGAATGTTCCCCGAACCGCCGTACTGCCGCCTCGACTACACCATCTGGACCGATGACCGTAAATATAATACGACTGGGACGCTCATGTGTGAATCATGCGATAGATGGGAATAGCGCTAACGTCGTGCCTTTCTTTGCATAAAATCTACACCAAAAAGAAGCTAGAATTGCCAGCCAGGGTTTTATCGTTACGAACGACATGCACACACCGCGCTCTCTCTCTCTCTCTCTCTCTCCTCTCTCCCTCTCTCCCTTCTCTCTCTTTTCTCACTCTCTCCCTCTCTCTCTCTCTCTCTCTCTCTCTCTCTCTCTCTCTCTCTCTCTCTCTCTCTCTCTCTCTCTCTCTCTCTCTCTCTCTCTCTCTCTCTCTCTCTCCTTCTCTCTCCTCCCTGTCTCCGTGCGCGCTCTTCTCTTCAAAGAGCTGCGAAATTAAATTGCATATATTTTGGATGGCATTCTCTTTTCATACTTTATTAAATTCCAGGGCAATCGTGCTGCAAAAAATAATACATTATGAGGTTGATAAATACACATCGCCTACTACCAGACATCAAAATTTTACCAGGATTTTTATTGCACTTGTTTATTGAGCCAACTCCTTTTAGTGCCAGGTCATTTTCGGCAGGAAACTGTTTTGGGTGAAATTTTGGCTAGCAAAAAACTTGCTGACAGAGAAACGGGTCTCTGCCTTATACAAAGGGCTCTGTAGAATCAAATAAAGTATGAAAACACTTTATTGTGCCTTAAAATATTTCATTTGTAGTTTGTAGTTTAATTTCTTTCTAAGTCCGTCATTTACAATTAGGTGGTTGCAGATTAAAGTTGGTGCCGGTCTTTTTGTGCTTGCTATACCATTTTAGGGTTTTTCGATCTCCAGCTGGATTTGGACATCGTTCCGGTAAAATTGTTTTCGTAGTTCGTAATGCGTTTCCGCAACTGTACGCCCCGCTCGCTTTCGGTGTTTGAGGTCGTACATGATTTTTTCGCTGCATTTCCAATGGTGGTCATCGAAGTTCTTGCCGATTAAAGACGGTGCGGGCATGAAGCGAATCCCAAAGGTTTCACATAGTAAGAGAGAACAGTATCTCTCTCTCTCTCTCTCTCTCTCTCTCTCTCTCATTATCCATATGTATCATTATATAAACAGTATTGCGCCAATAGTTTCCCATGGTCCTTAGGGAACGGTGACCTTTTATCGGAAATCTTTTTTCCTGTCCAAAATTTTTGACAGCTTATTGAGCAGCTTCGTTTCTGATCCTATTTTGAAGCCTCGAAAACGCGCTTCCACGTATTCTATAGCACCGTTTTTTAATTCGGGTTATAGAGCCCTGCATCAGAATTGAAGGTTTCATAGGCACTCCCGGTGCATGCTCTTGCTGGTATTCTTCAAGAAGGTATCCTAGCAGGGTGTTCACCACGAATGCCGTGTTTCTTTGAAAATTTGGCAGGTCGTTGGGTGTGCATCCTTTCGAGAACACGATATACGGGTCGATCTTCATGTTGAGTACGTATTTTCCGTTCCTGAGCTGCTCCTTGCGGACGCGATACAAGTCTTGTCGAGGTTCTTGTTGGTTCTGGCTTGTAGAGGGCAGTTGGTTTTGCGTCGGGCGCTGCATGGCGTTGTTTTGTCGGGCGTTTTCACGGGGTGATCTTGACCTGAAAAGATTTTTTATTATCATCATGTCTACGGAAAGTTCAAACAATTTCAAGAAGATTGTAGTTTACACAAAAAAACATGCACAAAAAACATTCACATAATATGGGAATTTCAGATCGGTATTTCAACGCTCAATGCTAGTTCGCAGCGCAGAAACAATGTCCATGCAACAATTTGGGTTCCCTGATTCTCACTAGCCAAAAGAGCTGTTAAATGCTCGATCATTTGATTTCCACATACGGGACTAAAACCGTCGAAATTCAGGCTAGCCACCATCAAATTGAGATTCTGTTCAGGCGTAATATATAAAGTTGCTGCGAAAGGTAGGCTACATTTTCAGAAAACATTTCCTCAATATTATCCGTTAAAAACGGCCCCATTTGTCGACGGTGACTATCGAAAACTTCTTGAGTGCTTAGGTTCCTTAAACATAATGCGATAAACAAGTAATTTGTTAGGATTGTCGACCCATTTCTTAGAGAAGATTGGGTCCGAAGGGGTGTGTGAGCTAAACATAGAGATATGCATTTAATTCTTTGAACAAAATTCGCAAATTTTTAGTGGCTTTGTGATGACCAGGAGTACTTGGACGTCGTTGCGATAGAACTGGTTCCGAAGCTCGTAGTGCGTTTCCGCAACCGTTCGTCCCGCTTGTTGACGACGTTTCAGCTCATCCATAATTTTTTCGCCACATTTCCCGTGGTGATCGTTGAAGTTTTTGCAGATTAAAGACGGTGCAGGTCTCTTGTTTTGCATATACCATGGAACTAGTAAGATTAGTTCATATGGTATGTTGTCGAACGGTCTTTTGTTGTTTTCCCGCACCTCTGCATAATACTTCAATAGTTGTTTTGTGGCGCCTGTGACCAGTTCTCCTCGGTTTCCATAGAAATTATGGTTCGATTGCTGTTCGCATCGACCGGTGCATTTGGTCACGACGTCCAGATGTCCTTTGACGGCTACCGAGCGGCCGGTTTTTTTTTCTGACCATACACCTATCACGTAGGGAGCTTGTTCCCTATAGATCCTCTCTCTTCTTAGGAGTTCTTCTTCTTCTTGAAGAGCTTTTGCGTCGAGTCCTGCTGCTAAAAATATAAAACTTACTTTTTTCAATCGGTATTTTCTACCTGATGTTGATGTTGATGGACCTGTTGCACAGCCCACCTCGTCGGTCTGGGTTGTGCTATCGCACATGGTGTCCGCAACATTCTAGTTTTTTAATAGAGTATTCTGAAAGTTAGTTACCTGCCGAGGACACTTTTCTGTTTTGTTTGCTGGCGACGTCCCCTTTGCCACATTCGTTTGGGAGGCTCGCCACCTTTTTCTGGGGAGCTCCCTCTTGCAATCTAGAATTTTTTAATACAATTATATTTGAATTAATTAAGTATGAATTTAAATTAAACTACCTTCCCGCATTGCTCCTCTTTTTACGTGGTGTTTGAGGTTGGGCAGCGGGTGTTGAGGGCATGTTGTCGTCGAGCGTATCCGAATACATCCTAGGTAATATTACCTTTTCTGTTTTTTAATTAAAAAATACCTTCCGCTCTTACAGCACTGACAGCTTATCTTTGAAGCGCGCATGTTTTTTTGGTTTTATTCCTAAAAATACATGCAATTTGAAAAATAATCTTACAGCTGCATGTGGGCAAACTGCAAATTTGCAAATTGGAAGATAGGCATTGTCGCGTCTTCGATATTGCCATAGTTTTTAAAAAAATTTCTACGTTCTTTTCTTCTAGATTTCAAGAATTAATGTACTACCCGTTTCGTACCTTTCATGAAATAATACTCTGCGTTTTTCTTTTTTCGAATGTCCATAATGCTTCTTCCAAGGCTGATCTGTATGAGGTTGATCTCAAAAGGACATTTTATGAAGCCTTTCACACAAAACTTAGGTTTCGACTCGTGTCTGACCGTTGCTTGCAACCGTTACGGTCCATCCCTGTCCAAAAACGGAATCTTTGAACGTAGCATAGATGTTTCGAGGGTCTAGTTCTCTATCATTCTCATTCTCTATGAGGTTGATCTCAAAAGAACATGATGTCTTTCACACAAAACTCAGCTTTCGACTCTTGTTTGACCGTTGCTTGCAACCGTTACGGTCCATCCCTGTCCAAAAACAGAATCTTTGAACGTAGCATAGATGATTCGAGGTCCAGGATCTCTATCATTCTCCATTGCTGTTTGTTTTATTAATCGGTTTATCCCTATCAAAAACCCACCAAATTTTTGATAGGTTCCAATTTTGCGATCGCTTACAGCAGCGCTTTTTCTGCTTTGATGTGTTTCTTCCTAGCGTGTGTTGGATTTGGTATCCGGATTTTCTTAACTCGGATTAATTTTATCGCTTTTTGCCTGTTTGGTGCTTTTTATTTGTATTTTTTAAGCTTTTCTGAGCCTTGTTGAGCTTCTTGAGGAGTTCTTCAAAAATTCTTATGAACAACTCATTTCTGAATTTTTTCTGGTTTTTGGCTTTTTGCCGCTGAAAGTTGGCCGCTGTTCAAAATTGACTTTCAGCCGTCAGCTTTTCCTTTTTATTTTTGGATTGAGCGTTTCCTATTCTCATTATTTTGTCATTTGTTGTTTTCGGACAAATAATTCCCTTGTGAAAAACATTGAAGCAAAAAGGTGCCTCGTGTAAAATGACCGTGCAGTAAAAAGAGTTGGCTCAGAATAGAAGCGCTATAAAAATTTTAAAATTTAAAAAATTATTTCAAATTAAAAAAATTCTAAGTATCTGTAGAGTACAAGACGAAATAAGAACGAAAAAACAAAGTGGCTATTTCCAGTCGGCGTGCATTTCACATCCTCGCTGGGGCCGTGTCGGATCGTCACCGTGTTCAGCAAGGTCAGCCGGGCTTTTGGGTGCTCTCGAGCTGCTTAAATTTCGGTCATTATAGAATATCGTTTCAAAATCGGTACTTTTTCCGGTTTTGATTTGTATCGGGCAGTTAGTGAAAATCGAAAAAGTCATAAAGCTTACCTCAAGAGCCTGATGTCGCTTTTGACGAATTCCAGTTCAGAATGCACAGTTTCGATTTTGAGTCGTGGCAAACATTTCAACATTGGCGCTCGGTTGCAAGTCTTGAAAGCAAAATGTGATGTATAGCTCAATGTCAGATTCACTAGGAATAGGTTCGCCAACTTTAAGATGAATACATTAGTTTGGAGTGTGAGGAAGGTAGAGAGTGAGAGAAAGAGAAATTGAGCAAGAGCGGGAGAGCAAGCGAGACAGCGAGAGTGGACGAGAGATTGAGAGTGAGCCAGAGCGACGTGATTGCAAAGATCAGGAAAAAAAATTCAAATTGAACCCTGATCGCCTTTTTTAGAAGCTTTAGCTTACCTTTTTTTATTTAATAGCAGCTTCACTTGCGATGTAGAGCCATAAAGCAGCGCTCCTTGGATTTTGTTCATCGATCGTCGGAACTACCTACAATTTTGATATATCAACATTCATAAAACCTACACCGAATTATTTTTTGAAGATCAGGAGGTTAGCCTGATGCTGAAATAG
Source organism: Mesorhabditis sp. LJ9110 (assembly GCA_038088335.1). Lineage (NCBI taxonomy): Eukaryota > Metazoa > Nematoda > Chromadorea > Rhabditida > Rhabditidae > Mesorhabditis > Mesorhabditis sp. LJ9110. Next base: position 279,168 of record JBBGBA010000103.1, on the reverse strand, counting down.
CGCCATTCTATGCTGGCGCCATTTTCTCGGAGGAATTATCCAAGGTGAGGGCAAGTGGCCTGAAAATAAGTATCTTTTGTCATAAAATGAAGCGAAAGCATAAAGATTGCGAGGGAGAGCAGAGAAAACAGTACGACATAAACTTGATAGAGAAACGAAAAATGAAGCATTTTCCTTTCGCGGGGCTAGGGCGGCCGGGGGCGCCTAATTAGCTTGCGAATTAATTTGGTATGCATCCAGTGCCAGCCATTGCCGATGGCAGCGCGGCAGGTGGTCAGCGCCCAGATGATGTATGACGAACACAAAGAGCAACGGTGAAAACCCAATACTCGACATCATCAAGCATGCAAAAAGGGGGGCGACCCCGGAGGGCCCTACCGCTGAATACCTAAAAAGGCCCGGGAATCCCGTTGCCCGCAACCTTCCTACCGCAACATTGGACGCAAAAACCAGCCAATAATTAAGGAGCCATGACTCTTGCAAAATCCAACCTAGGAGGGATTTAAGGCTTAAAACCAGAACAATCGCCATATTTCCTACATTTTTCAAAAAATACCACAGCAATAGAGAATGATAGAGAACTAGACCCTCGAAACATCTATGCAACGTTCAAAGATTCGGTTTTTGGACAGGGATGGACCGTAACGGTTGCAAGCAACGGTCAGACACGAGTCGAAATGTAAGTTTTTTTCTGAAAGACTGAAAGGCCCCAATATGTCTTTTCGGTCCTGTTTTGGGGCGCCATCGGATAGAGCAGTTTGAAGGGCTGCATAGTGTTGAAAGTTTAAAAAGTTAATTTTCATAGTTTAAATTGGTGTCAAATTTGCCGACCCTCACAAATTATCTCGAAAGTTACTGCACAAAATTGGCTAAAAATTTGTGACAAGGCTAATTTTAGGATGCTGATCAATTTTTTTAATACATCGGAAAGCACGAAAATGAGCGGAACATGGTCAAATCGCGCTACCCACACAATTTTTCAGGGTTTTATAATTTACGGGTTTTTGGCGGTCTGTTGAAAATAAACTCAAAAGACGCGCGAAAAATTCTGCGCCGAATTGGGTATTTTATACAGGACGGATAGAAGCCCTACTCTTGCTATAAAGCATTTACTGCGCGCAAAAAAGCCCCCAAACTGGGCCAAAACCCCCAAAAACCGCATATTTTGAAATTGGAACTATCAAATTCTAGAGAACGAGCTGAATCGATTGCAAAAAAAGCAAAAACAAAGAAATTTTCTCTTTTAAGACCCCCCGAAGTTTTGCTATTTTCGTGAAACTTTTCAGGCAGTAAGCCCTGAATACAAAAAAAAGCTAAATCATAGTCAACCCCCCAAATACAAAAAAAGTAGTTTCGGGAAAATAGACATAATTAAAGTGCGATCTGATGTCTCATTCTTTAAGCGTTCAGATTTTTATTACATTGGTCAAAGTTACGTTTCTGGCATGCGAGTTGTATAAAGTTAATCCAGTTTGGGGGTAGACGCGTTGTGAAAATCATCAGACGGCTGACTTTTGGGCCCACATCCGGACGTAAACCCTGAAAAATCATATAAATTTAGCATATAGCATTTGTCGATTTTTTATATGAATACCGGAAGTATTCCTAAACCCTTCTTTATTATTCTTAAACATAAAAACTTTACAAATTTTCATTAAAAAGTACAAAAACATCGTTTTGCCACCAAAAATGACCGCTATTACCAAGATTTCGACGCTTTGAACATTATTTCAAAGTTTAGATAGTTTTATTTTACTAAAAACATTCCTAAAACTTACTTTAAAATTACTTTAAAATTACTAGGCATTGATTGATTTATGTAAAATATTGGTCCCCTGATAATGCGAACGAGCACTATTAAAAAGTTATATCAAAAAAAAATGCCAAAATGTCAGCTAATCACAAAAATTTTAGGTTCGATCAACCCTGCTAATGCAGCGTTAAATACTGTTTTGATCGCTTGAAATATACGACTGACCAGAGGAATATAAGACAAAATCTTCCTTCGCAGAACATCAAATTTTTTGGGTATTTCTTTTACCATGGCTATGTGCTAGGTGTCCAAGTATCTGATCGTAATCCTGTGCTTCTATGCGTGCGTTTCGAGTACATGCTAAAAATGAGGCATTAAAGGGATACCCAATGTTTTGGCGACAAATATATAGTTATTTATTCCGGGCAGTACAAATGACGCGCGAATTTTGGGCGGCAATGGGCGCCCACTGACGCACAGAATTCGGCCACCTTTCCCTCTTGTGGCGCTCCCATCCCGCGCAATGGCTGGCTACTATGGCCTAATGGATAGCATCCAGGTCTATAAAACGGGGTTCCCGGGTTCGACCCCCTCCCACGGAACCGGTTTAGCTTTTTGAGCCCCGAAAAGGTTGGGCATCCTTTTAATTGATGAGCTTTTGCCACGCAACCAACCGTTTGAGATCCTGATGGTGTAAAACGGTGCCAGGTGATGAACGAAGGTTGAACATTTCATTGTGCCTAAAAAAGTAGTATTTAGCCAAAAATAATTTTTTTAAAATATAACACAATAGTTTCGCTCATAGCCCGTTCCGTTTTATTTTACGATCAGCTCCGGCGGCAAAATGCCTTAAGAGGAGCCTTTTTAGGCGCTTTTGGACGACGACGGAGTAACGCATTCGATAGAGCTTGAAATTACCAACATTTTGCGCTGTTAAAACTTATTGAACAATACCGGTTCTCGCGAAACAAGGTGCCAAAGGTTCAAATTTGGCCATGCGCTGCTAAAAAGGAACAAGATCGTCCATTTTCGAGCATTTTTCAAAAAATAATTTACTATATAGATCTAATTAATAGATATAATTTTCATCAAATCAATTGAATATTATTAGTCAATCTTAACGTCTATTTCACATAGCAAAATTCTAAAATAGCTAAATAAACGATGACAAAAAATATCAAAAAAACCGCATTTTTCACGCTTTCAAAATTCACAGCCTTTTAAAAACCATTTGAAAAGACAAATGTCCATGAAATTTAAATTTAAACTGAAACCATTTTGAATTTCACTTACTGTTGCGTGAAACGGAATTCTTCTGTGGACGTCTCCTTGATCATCACAATGCTCTGAGCGTTGTAATAGGTGATGAGGAATAGCAGCATACATGTCGAGGCCAGAGTTTTACATAATTTCATCATTTTCTTCTACTTGTATCTTCCTTTCGTATCGCTGAGTACATGCTAAAAATATTTGCCAATTAATGAATATTTTGAGAGCAACTAACCTGTTTACGTCTTGGTAGTAGACCGGCTTATCTTCTTTCATAGCAATATTTCAACGTCTCGCCGTGAACTAAAAGTTCATAATTAGCCTAAGCATGTTGAATTTCGTATTTTTTTGTATTAAAATTCTTACGTGATTTATTGGCTAAAAATAATACATAATTTATTCGTATCTTTCGTGGATTAGTCTGAACAATTTTAACGACAGCAGTTGCCGATAAAAGATGGCTTATGGTGCTAAAAACCTACCGTGTATCCTAATTCGTCCCAGAATTTGCAGTTAACATTTTTCAGCCCAACCAGCAATTCTTCATCCTGATCGGAATGAAGCGATAGCTGTCGATGAAGCGCAGCTGAAAATGGAGGTGCCAATTGTACTACCGCTCAGATAGAATTTATGGTTTTTCTGACGTCTCAAGCCTTTAAAGTCTAACAAAATCAAATGTTTGCGATGATTTGCGTGCATATTTTCGAAACTCATATTTTCGAAACTCAGATTTTCGACACTCATATTTTCGAAAACTCATATTTTCGAAACTCATATTTTCGAAAACTCATATTTTCGAAACTCATATTTTCGAAAACTCATATTTTCGAAACTCATATTTTCGAAAACTCATATTTTCGAAACTCATATTTTCGAAAACTCATATTTTCGAAACTCATATTTTCGAAAACTGATAGTTACAGCTTTGCATTGGCTTGGGTAACTTAAGAAAACCTAAAAAATATGAATTTCAAAAATATGAGTTTCGAAACTATGAGTTTTCGGGTTCTTGCGTATCCGGGGGCTTAGGAATAGCTATAAACAGTTTAGAAACAATCCCACGATTTATATAAAAAATCTAGGCTTGGGCCGAAAAAAGTTCAATCCCCCCCACGCAAGAACGGTTTTCGGAAATATGAGTTTCGAAAATGTGAGTTTTCGAAAATATGAGTTTCGAAAATATGAGTTTCGAAAATATGAGTTTCGAAAATATGAGTTTCGAAAATATGAGTTTTCGAAAATATGAGTTTCGAAAATGTGAGTTTCGAAAATATGAGTTTCGAAAATATGAGTGCCTACCGTTTGCGATTCTCTATCAAAATTGGATAAAAAAAATCGTATTTGGAATGAGCGAGATTGTCTTAGTTCGATCATGAGCTCTTGCTCACAAACTAAGTCTTTTTAATTCCATTTTAATTTTATTTTTTGTGGGAGCAAAGCTGGTTAAAATTAGTCCTTTTGAAAATTGTATTTTCGGCTATGTGAATTAAAGATTTCATTTTGGCCAGGCCATTTTCAAGAAATCAAAGAAAGTTAAGGAAAAAGTTAGGTTGCGTAGCGTTCAGAATTTTTCGTTCAACCTCCTAACCCCGCCATCGTAAATTGGAATAATACCATTATAATCAGCCACAATAAAAACAAAGATATACCTTGTTTCGCTTGCGTCAACATGGTTTTCGATGTAAACTTCTCTTGGCCCCGCCGGTTACCAGCACTACGCTGGGCACTCCTTGTGTCGCAAGTTTTGAGCAACTTCTACCCTCCATTTGCAGTCATATCTACCTGCAAAGAAAGATAGAGATTACCACAAATAAATTACCTCCGTTATGGGTCGTTACAATTTCATTCTTTTTTAGCAATTCCCAGAGCAAAGGACGTCTTCCGACCACATCACCTCTTAGCGAAGCGTGGCAGTCGATGGCTTATTTTTGTTGTTGCCTTCAAATGCGATACCTAATCAGCTCAACGTTCCATAATTTTGGTAAAGCTTACTGTCTCATCATTAGCATTTTGTGTGGTGGAGCTTTTGTAGTCCATTCATCGTACCTTTCTTCCTACCGAACTGAAAAATGGGTCATACCTTTTGGAGTCCTGTATTAAACGAAAAAATCCTATTGTTAATTGGCACAAACGTAAATAACGGCATTTAAAAGGTCGTCTTACTTATATTAACTTAAAAAACCAACAGGAAAATCCTTGATGTTGACAAGACGTCACATTATGTAGACGCCATGGTTTGGAATAATCCTCCAAGGTGAGGGTTTTGGATCCTGAAAATTGTTAGAATTTCTATTTCTAAATCCACTGATCAAGAGCGAGAGAGAGAGAGAGAGAGAGAGAGAGAGAGAGAGAGAGGGAGGGAGAGCCAGAGAGTGAGAGCGAGTGAGATTGGACAAACGAATAATCGGCGCATTAATTTACCCCAATTTTAAGAGCTGTACCTCTTAAAATTTACAGCATGTTTATTTGAAGAGTAAAATAAACATGCGTAAACCATCTCGACAAAACTCACGCAAGAAACCAAGGAAAATGAAAGGCCGCGGAAAGCAAGGAGAAATTCTAGGAGAGGTGAAATAAGTGAACAAGAGGATTTAAAGAGAATATTCCAAGAAAAAAAACGGGGGTCTAAATGAATGTATGGGACGGAAAACGTGACAGCAAAAGTGATCGATTGATACAAAAAGTAGGTCAGGGGCCGCGCATTAATATATTGGCGCCAAATCCGACCCGGGGTGACTCACCAAAAACGCGCCATCGCCCCGCAACTGACTAGCGGCCGCAGAAAAAAACGTTACGCCAGGTTTTGAGCACGAAGTAAGGTGTGTGTAAGCAACCAAGCAATTGAAGGGGTGTAAGGGAATCGAAGCCCGTTGAAGTGTGGATTTTTATTATCGAATTCACGGGAGTCTTATGTATCATTCCCCAGAAAAAGGCCCTAGGTTGTGTCAAAGTGATAAGCATTATCATTATAAAGACCTTGTTCATCATCATGACTATGTTGGATTCTAGCTACCTTGTCCTCATGGTATCGAACCCTTTTCAATGGCGTCGTTTATAACCCTTAATGCCCTTCTATGGTCCGCGTTATGTTCAAGTTTCATATAAATCCTGGGGCAGTCTAAAATCCTCTATTCTACGTCCTTGTGGGAGACCCGAATGTTATGGTCAGTGAGTGCAACTGATCAGAATTACTTCAAAATCGTTTATTTCTTTTACGAACTTGGATTTATGCTTATGGAATACAGTGAATTAATATCGGAGTGAAACGACGTAAAGCGGGAATGAGTTTTAAGGTGTGCTATGAAATTAGAATGAGCGAAAGTAAGCGTTATACGTAACTGCGAGTGGAAATTAATCGTCAATTGGGGTAGCGTGTTCCTCTACAATCTCGATTGGGATATCTTGTTCATCAAAGAGATTGGCTGAAGTGGTTGGATTTGGGAAGCTGAAACCGTTGCCGGTTTCGCGCGGGTATAGGGATAAGATGGGGTGTGGTTCTTTGAGTCGGGGAAGGATTGGGGAGAGATGGTGTAAAGTAAAACAGTGTAGGACGGTGAAGCGACATGCTTTTAGGCGGCATAGTTTTTTGAAATCGAGGTGTTTGCATTGTAGAAAGGGGTGATTTGGGTTAAGCTGAGGCATATGGGGCAACTACGGTATGATAGAATTGCTGACAAGTGGAGATGAAAATCTTCCTGACACGTTTCCGACAGAAACTCAAGATATTTCTTCAAGATCCTTGTTGGTTTCACGTCTTCCAAGAAAATGTTCCAGTACCCATCTGCCGGCTCATATGCGTGTAGTTTTTTCATTATCGATGTGACGCTGCTCCCTCTCATGATATTGACGGTGAGTGCTTTTACCCCTCGAATTATGGGCGAGTTGTCACTTCTAAACTTCCAAAATTCAAATCCGGCACACAACCGCTCGGCGGTTTCCAAATTTGTTAATCCTAAGATAAGTTCCTTATCTTCCATAAGCATGTAGCTGTTATTACAAATGAGGAGGTGGGCATCTTCCACGTGCGTACCTTTGTGGATTTTTGGAGCCCTGGTCCATAGTCCTTTGTTGGCTAGCGACATATTGAATCGCGTCTTGACGTCCGAAAACGGAATTTGCTTCATGATCTCGCACAACACATCCATCGGTAGAAGCGACATCTGTAAAAAAATAAATTTTCAAATATAAAAAAAGGATATTCAAAATAAAAAGTTCTAATGCTTGGGATCAGCTAGACTAGTGAGGTCGGATATATGCTGACCTCTTTTAGCCTGGGGGGAGTCGTTTGAAATTGAATTTGAATTTTGAAAAAATAGGCTTTATATAAGTAAAAACTGTTTGAAAAACAGTAATAAGCGGCGCCGCAGGCAGCAGAAAAATGTTTGTAACTAAAAAACATAAGGGTTCCCCCTTATGAATTTTTCGGACCTCGACCGATTTCGGGGGGGCAGGCCCCTGTCCCCCCTCCTACGGGCCTGCTTGCGCCCGACACTTGCGGCGCGACCTTGCGGTTATTTAGTATAAGCTATACTTCATTACTTGTGAACGTCATTACTTTCGAATATTATATATATACATTAGTCGAAGTAATGACGTTTCGAAGTAATGACTTTTCGAAGAAATGACTTTTCGAAGTAATGACTTTTCGAAGTAATGGCTTTTCGAAGAAATGACTTTTCGAAGTAATGAATTTTCGAAGTAATGAATTTCGAAGAAATGACTTTTCGAAGTAATGACTTTTCGAAGTAATGGCTTTTCGAAGAAATGACTTTTCGAAGTAATGAATTTTCGAAGTAATGAATTTCGAAGAAATGACTTTTCGAAGAATTTTCGAAGTAATGATTTCGAAGAATGACTTTCGAAGTAATGACTGGCAGCCATACAAAAATACTTTAGGGTGTTATTTGATAAGCTGCATCCGAATTTGGTATTAAAAAATTTTAAAAAGTCGGGTTTGCGACCGAAGTCACTCAATTTGAAGGGAAAGTGGCCGCTACTTCCTCCGCTCTGCGACTAAAAAAAGGCTTCGTGCCACCCGGGGGCCTAGTCGCTTCGGATGGGTGCGAGCTCGTACAGGGTTTCTAAATCGGGGCGCCCGAGGAGCGCGAAGCGCCCAGGTGAAGAATTCGGATGGGCTGCCGCTTCACTGGTTTGACCTCCATGGGCTTAACTGGTGCCTTCTGGCGAAGTGAGTCGACTTTAAAAAATTTAGAGTGAAATTGTTCCTTTCTTAATTTAGTTTAATGAATTTTTATTCTTTTCAGGGTAGAGACTGACGTAATGTTCGGCTGTGTCGGCCAAGAAGCGGTGGCCGGCTTGTCGTGTGCCGGTGCCCTCGAGACGTCGAGCCTCAACTTGCCGACTTGTGATCAATCTGTCCACGACGGCTGGTTGTTCGTCGTGCTGGGGTCGCTGAGCCTCGTCGGGATGCTGTTTGGATTTGTGCTTGAACGTCGTCTGATCCGCCCATAAATCGCCTACAGGTATCTGTGCTGACAATAAATGTTGTTGAAATTTAGGCTGTTTATTCTTAAAATACAGATAAGTTACAGTAATAAAAATGAGGTAGTTGATTTTAATGAGATTCTATAGACTGAGAAATAAGGTTCGGAAGAAGCTTTTGGGGGATAGGGAGTATAATGTATGCAACCTTCGGGCATGTTGCGTCTGAATCGAAAATTTTCGTTGTTTTGGTAACTTTTGCTTAGAAAGGGTTGGAAGCAAGGGGCTGAATTACTGGGAGCTAGATGGGGTCACGACCACGTCCTCGGCCAGCCCTCCGCTGGGCCACAGTAGGGTCACTGGGGCTATCAGCGAAGGGTTCCTGACCTGATGGAGGTCGTGGAGCTGCTTATTGTGGACGCGTATTAGGAAACAATCGCGCCTGACGCAAGTCTCGCGATGAGGGGCGTTATTCTACACTGAGAGGGATCGTGTCTCGATTTAAGAAGGCACCAGGTACAAACTCCCGCATGTAGGAGGTATTCGAGGGCTTCCTCAAAGGAGTCTCCACACCTGCATCCCCAGTTGGTGTGCTGCCCCATACACGCATTCCTCGTCCGCTTCGCCTTCCGTGCTGCCTTGAGTTTGTTCACAAATTTCTCCTTCATCTCGTCCTTGTCGATTTTCTAAATTCTGACAGTACATTTAAACAGAGATATTTTTACCGTATGGAGTTGTGTTGTTTTAGAATTCTGCGGGTCTCACGCTCCTGCTGATCGCTGTCAACATCATCGGAATCGTGTGCGCGTTTTTGCGGACGTGACATCATGATAGATGTTAGCGTACTGGAAATAGGAATTGGTTATTCAATATTTGAATGATTGCCTGTGAATTACCCGTACCATGATTTGGGCAAAACCTACCGTCGGATCTGTCGGATTTTTTGTGCTGAAGCTTTGCTAGTCCGTTCTATTTTTGTGTTTTGCAGTTCCATCGTACATTTTCTTTTCCTCTTATGGATCTGAAAATTAAGCCATACTGTTTCGTCTCTTTTATTGAATGAAAAACCCTATCGCCGCTTTATTTACTTCTGACCTGGTACAAAATATCAGAATAGGAAGGGTCCACTCACTTGTTAAATTTAAAAAAGAACAGGAAAATCCTTGATGTTGAAAAGACGTCACATTATGTAGACGCCATGGTTTGGAATAATCCTCCAAGATGAGGGTCTGTGGGCCCTGAAATTTTAGAAACTGGTTGTTTCAGAAGGACTATTACAATGAGAGGTGAGCTAGAGAGACAGAGAGATCGAAAGAGCAAAAGAGAGCGCGAGAGAGAGACCTGAACAATTTAAGTTGATTATTAGTTTAACATTTTAAGTCAATTTTACGTGCCGTAAATATATCAAACGATGTGTTTTACATACGAAACATGTTTAATACATTTCGACAAAGTTAAAAAATGGTTGAAAGACAACTATTGGAAGAAAAATAAAGGGAAATGAAAAACAGTAGACAGGAAGGCGAACTAATAAAAGGGAAGAATTTAAATAAAATTTTAAGACCAAGGAATGGTGGAAGGAATAAATGAATGGGATGGAAAGCAGACAGAGAAATGGTCCTTGATCGAAACGAGGTTGGGGCCGGCATTAATATATTGGCGCCAAACCGATCGGGAGCGAAAGGAGCCCCCTTCAAACCCACTAGGGCACCGGTCAAATCGTTTAGCGGCGTTTTAGGTATGGAGTAAACTGACAAGTGAAAACACACATAATATAGCAATTTATCCCATCTTTCATAAAAATGGCGCAGGGCGTGGGAAGTGAAATGTTAAGGCGCGAATTAGGCGGGCAATATGCACTCAGGGATGACTATTTACATCCGCATCAAGCAATTTCGGTCACAGGGAAGCACCAGGCTTTCTCTTTCTCGTTCTCGTTCTCCTTCTCTCACCATAACTCTCTCTCGCTTTCTCTCTCTCACTCTCTCTCTCTCTCTCTTTCTCTCTCACTCTTTCTCTCTCTCCCTCTCTCTATCACGCACTTTCGCAAAACTATGAAAATTTGGCAGATATAGACTTTCAGATTCGACTCGGACGAACTATTAGTTTCCAATCGTCTTCTTTAGAAGCAGACATTGCGCGCACGGGAGCCATTCAGCTTAAAGAATCAAAAATCTTCAAAGCGGCGGTATTAAAAAAAAAGGAAACGTACCTCGATTTTTGTTAAAAATTATTTGAAGTAAAACGCGGGCGGTTCAGAAACGAAAACTAAAGGCGTGAGCAAAAGCGCCCCTTCCCCTCACCTTCCCCAGGCCTTTAAATTATCGTACCATATGGCTGTCATATCCCTGTTGGTGAACCGGTTCAAAAACACGAAGGCTTTGTTCGAAAAACGAGAAGTTGCAAATAAAAACTGTGAAAAGTTTTCAGCGATTCGGACGAACAATCAGGATTCACTCAGAAAGACGTCACGAACACAAGCCGCCGGTCCTCGTCCCCAAAAAATATCGGGCTCGCGCACGAAGAATGTTCTCCTCTGTATTTCGGTGTAGTGTTGGTCTAAATAAACTCTGAGAAGTGCAACATCAACAAAAGGTTTTTTTATTCGACAAAGTTTCTCAAATTTTAAACAAATCGCATTTAAAGAAATTCATGCATTTAAAAAGATTCTCATATTTAAATAAATTATGACATTTTAAATCTATATCTCCGCCTCAGACCTCAGTGAAACACATCTCCACGGGGAGCGGTGGCAATTCGTTCCGGAACATGTATTTGACCTTCATCACTTCAAGAAGGTTCGGACGGCATGGGGCAGGCTGAAACGATCACTATCAATTAATACAAAAAAATCATAAAAAAAGTTAGGTTTTTTACTTACCTTTTTGGCGCGGCCATCAGTGCTGATTGTACTCTGGCGGTACTCATGCGCGTCTTGCTCCTCCTGCTCCTCCTCCCTCTTTATCGTTTCGGATAAGACAGTTTTTGCCGACTAAATATGAGTTTTTCGTCGATATCTGACGCCACCTTGCTTCTCTCCCTCTCCGACATAAGTAGTATGGTAGAGCACAATCACCCCTCCCCTGGCCCTAGATCCCGCACCCCCCCCCCTCAGGCCCGCAGCCGGCGCGCGTCAGCTGTTGTGTGGGAAGGGTGGAGGGGGGGGACCCGTGTGTGTGGAAACCGGGGGTCGGTAAAAAAAGGTTGTATAATATGTTGCATAATATGTTACATAATAAATATATTACATTATACATTACATAACAAATATATTACATAATAAATCCTATCCTATAAGCGAGAAAAGTATGTTTGTTTTCTGTGCAGCCGATTTCTCGGCCGTCAGGCCGAATTTCGCGCTGATTTTTGGCATGGAGGTGGAGAAACACATCCTCTTTATAAGCATTTTTTGGTTTTTCGAAATTCCTTCATTTAACGATTTTACAAGCGAAATAGTGAAAAACCCTTAACATTTTGGTCAAAAAAAGGTTTGTACAGAGGATATCTCGCGATCCAAATGGAATTGGGCGCTAATTTTTGGAGGGTAGATTGAGAATTGAATTCTCCCGATATATAATTCTGCGTATTGTCAGATTTTGTAAAATGAAGTTTTTATGAACATTTTTATAAAAAGTCCTTAATAAAGTGGGCCAAGAGCCGTGGTGTCCGGGCCATATCTCAGAGCCCAGATGGAATTTCGGTCTGTAATTTGGACCACTTATGTATTCGATGGTGGGGATCACGCGCATCTTATTATCTTTGCAAATTTTCAGCTGATTCAGACTATAAAACCGAATTTTGTAAAGTGACCAGTAGGCCTCCCTCCGGGGATCATTGGGTTGCCCTTTTCTTTGCCTTCCCCGCCCCCTTTCCCCAGGACAGATGAGGGCTTTCCCGCCGCCTGTTCGTATCTGTCGGATGGTGTAGTGGCTTTGCGCCCGGTATACCATGCGCATGGTCGTGAGTTCGAATCCTGGGAAAATTTTAAATTTTTTTGCTTTTGGTAGTTCAGTAACAAAACATATTTCTAGGCTCTGGGTGCGCGAGATTTAGGCCTGGCTCTCGCTCTAGCGCCGCAGGCCAAAGAAAAGGTCCTTGGTCCAGGCTCTTGCGCCGCAGGCAAAGGATGGGTTTTTGAGCTAGGCTCTTGCGCCGCAGGCCAAATCTGGGAGAAAAACCAGTAACTAGCGCTGCAGGCAAAAAGATTCTAGCGCGAGGTTTAGGCCTGGCTCTCGCTTTAGCGCCGCAGGCCAACGAAAAGGTCCTTGGACCAGGCTCTGGCGCCGCAGGCCAAAGAATGGCTCCTTGACTCATTCTTGCGCTGCAGGCTAAAAAAGAAGGTATTCGAATTCATCGTTCCTGGACCGGGTCCAGTGGAAAAGGGCCGCGAAGCGGGCTTTTTCCACTGGTATTACATATTAAATATTACATGAGGTATTTTTTTTGAGAGGTGCCCAAGTTGCCCAAGTTGCTCAAGTTGCTCAAGTTGCTCAAGTTGCTCAAGTTGCTCAAGTTGCTCAAGTTTTCCGAGTTTTTTTTTCAGGTTACGTCATCGCTGGCTGAGTTCCAGGGGGATGAATTCAAATTTTGAAAATTTCGATAGCGTCCCCTTATGCAGTAATGTCAGCTGGTCCCAAGAACGGCCCGGCTAAGGGTGTAAGACGACGCGTGCTGAGTATGGTAAGTGTGGTTGAAAACCGTCATTCGTGTTCCGCCGACCCAAATTTTTGGTCTCCCAACACCACAATTTTTCTTTACGCTTTTTTTATAACTCTTTTTTTCTAGAAATATGCCATTCATGCGATGTGAGGAGGAGGATAAGGAGAATTCGAAGCCTTTGGAGGCTGGGAATTTTCCGCGGCTGAACGGGTTCCCTGTACAGAAGCTCCTGGCTGTCACCAAGGGAGCCTTTGACCTGGAGGGGGAGATTGCTCACCTGGAGTCAGGTGCCTTTCAAATCCTTTTCATAACTTTCCGATGCTAAGCGGACAAGGTGATGTTTTCCGCTGGAAGCCCAAGGGTTCGGTTGAGGCAGTTGCCGTAAAAAGAATGAAAATCACGAGGCCTGATCAGATGGAATACCTGGAGAAGGAGGTATTCAGTTACCGCTTACAGTATTAGTTTTTGCATAGATGGAAATATGCAGAGTGCTACGCCGTGGCATCGGCACAAAATTTTTGGCTCTCATCACCGGTTAGTTGATTTGACTTTTGCTCTTTTTATTTCATATTTTTAAAGAACGCTTCGTCTTCCCGGAGGAGAAAATTATTCTGGTCTCTATGGATCTTGTCGAGGGGAAGGACCTCAGTTTCTTCCGCGGTCGGGTTTTCTGGTTTTATTCTCAACTTCCCTTTTTTTAGTCTATAGCCACTATAGACGGCTTCACCGTCGAGTGCCTGATTGCCATTTTTCGTCAGGTCGCTAAAGGCCTGCATTGGATGCACCATAATAATATTGTACATCTCGATTTGAAGCCGGTGAACATCATGCTGGAGGAGAACGGTTGGTGTCTAATTCTCTTCATTTTTTAATCTTTTGGATGTTAGGGTGCGCAAAAATCTGTGACACGGGGCTCGCGGCTTGGTGTCGCCCAGGTCAGCGTCTCACCCGGCATTGCGGCACGACGCCATTCATGGCGCCTGAACACTTCGCGGGGAACTACAACGGCCCGTCAGCTGATGTTTGGGGGTTTGGTGCGACGGTTTACTCGTTGGTCACTTCTAAAGTTCTCTGCGAGGAACCTGTCATGGTAGACTACAATTAATTTCCGTACTCTTTTGTTTCTGCAGATCGGACCCCCACTTCTACAGGGCCTACTATCGACAGGAATTGCCGCTTGTTCATGACCTGGCTATACGAGGTGAGCTTGCTTTCTATGTTCTCTTGATTAAGTTGAGTATTCCCATAATTAAAAATTTTCAGAATTTCTGCAAGACATTTTCCTCCCGGAAGCTACAAGATCGACGCTGTCCGACGTCATCACATCAAGCTGGATGAGTAAGTTTTGAAAAAACGAACATTAGAAATGAGCTTGGGCAAAAAAAATACCTTTGAAAATTTCAGCTACGAGACTCTCGAGGCAGCCTCAGTTCCCGATTCGGCCTTCCACGCCACTGCCAGATGATGCTTATTCCTCGTCTTCGCATATGTATGATACTACGTCAGAATAGACAAAATGGTATTTTTCTCTCGTTTAAAAATCTCTTCTTCCCGATTTTTCACTGTTGCCTTGTGAATTTTGTAGTCTAAAATTTGCGAATTTCTGCTTCTCCTGCGTATTCCACTCGTAGTGTGCTTTAATAATCGTCTTGTTATGCTTGTAGTGCTTGCTTTTTTTGGGCTTAATAAAGAACAAGTTTTATTTCAAATAAAAATACACTGAATTTATTTTAAGGTTTAATTAGCCGCGTTAGTTTGAGCATCTGCGATTTTCGGTGGGAAGCGTTGGCTGATGTTGTTCTGCTGGCACGAGTCACAGATCCACACCTTGTACACACATCGCCCCTCCTTAGCGAGTAGTGAGGTGGTGTTGATACAGTTTTTGCAGAGCGCGATCTTTATCATTTGTGGTTTTGTTCGCGGTCCAATGCTACATATGAGCTGCTTCTGAGACATTGGGCGGACGTCATCGTCGGTTTTTGCTGGGGACGAAGTGGTTGTAGACATGGTTCGGTTTGTGGGTTGTTTGAGAATGACTGGATCGTTCAAAGTTTTGCTTTTATAGCCTAGACACCGCACTTTTTTCACTGGCTTCACTAGGTTCTCTTTAGTTTCCCTTATCCTCAATCTTTAATAGGCTAATCTAGATACTCTCGGTTACACGGTCTTTTTTTGAAATTTCGAAATCGGCCACACCCCTCGGGCCAACACCCCCCTTGGCCCCCGCCCCTAAGGCCCACGGGGCCATGGTGTACTACACCACGGGGCCACACCATCCATGACGCAATCAGTTTTTTTATGCAACCGTTTTTCCGATTCTTTTTGATAATTTACTTAAAAAATAATCCTTTAAAGCAAAAATGAATCAAGACAACAACGACGTGTGTAGCGGCGAGCAAGATCCGTTCCGCAACATTAAAAATCCTTTCGGCGAAGATCGTTACCTGTTCCAAGATGATAGCGACGTGTACGGCGAAGATAAATGGGAAGAACTTTTGTCGGCTTTCAAGGTGCCAGGACAAATACTAATGGAGATTTACGATGAGATGCGTCCTAGTCCAGGATGGTTCGCTCATGTGGAGGCAATGGGCTTTCCGGAGACGCAGCCCTTAGACACCTTCGGCGAAGCGAGAATCGATTGGGAAGACGAAGAACTGACGGACACGGATGCGGATACAGATGAGGAAACGGACGACGAAATGTTTATGGACTGCGATGCCGACGAGGATCCAGACGAAGAGGATGAGGCTGGGAGGAAGAGGAAGAGGATGAGGAAGAGAAGGAAGGAAGAGGAAGAGGATGAGGATGAGGATGAGGATGAGGAAGAGGAAGAGGATGAGGATGAGGATGAGGAAGAGGAAGAGGAAGGGATGAGGGAAGGAAGGAATTAAGAAACCGGACTTTGAATACACTAACCTTCAAACTGAAGTAGGCCCGAATATTGAAATAGATGTTGATCCATTCCAGAATCAGCTTGCTTGGTTTAAACATGTGAAGGTTTGCCCCCGTTCATGGACGTATAGCCCAAAAACACTGTGCCGATCACTATTGAAATATTTTTTTGCAATTATTTTCCATTCTTCTGCTGTATAATCATTTTTTCAATAAATTTAGTTTAGATACGGACCCGTTTTTTTCGCGATGGATCATATGGATGATCACCTTTTACGATTGCTATCAGAATGGAATCTGATGGCTATGTTTCATTTAAATGCGGCTGCAACAGGTAGTTTCTCCAAAGACGTTTCCTTATCACAATTCATAGCGAGTGCGCTAGCTCAGCAGGGAATCGCACTACTTGACCCTGGTCAGCATACACTGCAGGTAGGCAGATGCTTAGGTCAGGATTTTACGCGTTCTTAGGTTGCCAACGTAGTTCCCCCGCCGCCGCCCCCCGATTCACCACCACCACCACCACCATCACCACCACCACCACCACCACCACAAACACCACCACGCTTTTCGCCGGTTCCCTCGCCTCCAACACCTCATGCTCCTCGTAAACCGAAGGTAAGCCCACACAAGAAAAGCCCAAAAATTCTTTTTCTTTCCAGAGAAAGGCTAGAAAGACAAAGGGAAATTCGGTAAGTGTTCGAATGAGTACAGTACAATCGCTTAAGAGAGATGTTGCAAGACGCAAGAAGAAGAGGAAGAAAAATACAGAAAATGATGTTGATCAAATGCCTGGTCCTTCGGGGATCCAAGTGGTATTTTTGGACTTTAAACAAGACCAGATGTTTCAGCCTCAACATGTCATTTATGGAGGGGATGGCGGTCGAGTAGATGTGAATGTCCAGGCGGACAACGTTACTGATGAGATTTTGAATCGGGACGGTGGTCTCAACGCAATCTTTGACGGTAAAAGACAAAATAGTTTCCTATACATTTCAGAGCATGAAATCGCACCTGAAGTCCTGGCCAGACAACGAGAAAAGCTGAACGGGGAAGGTATTTTTGTTGCATCAAAAAAAAGAGAAGTTTTCCCTAGATTTTCGTATCGAAATCCAGAAGACAACGGCCCGTGGACTTAGAATGAGTCAGGTGACGGCTACTGTTGATGTTGATCCGACAACCGTACATGATCTCTTCCTTCCTATCATGGAGGAGGCTATGGAAAGGCTGTTCGAGGCCATCGGTAGAGATGAGGTATGTTTAAATCCCGTCCTCAATCTTAAAATTTCTTAGGGCTTGTTCTCCGCGATGCTGAAGTGCCACACACTCGACGTTGACGGTAGAAACGAAGATCGCTGGACGGTATATCTGCCCCCTCGTCTAAAGGCACAGATTACTGCGAGAGCTCTGATCGGTTTCATTGAGCGCAAAGTGCATAGCTCACATCGGATGAAGAATCTCACCGGGTTCACTCTACAGGTAACTCAAAATCAGACAAAAAAAACACTGTTTCAGCTCGATACTTACCAGCCACAGAAAGGAGGAGGGACTGGTGTCGATGTATGGCGCAATAAACTCGTAGGATTCGATGCAGATGAGCTTGAAAACGCCTGCTTCGCCATGAGTGTCTACTTGGTTGTGGAGCTGGCCAAAGTCATGGACTTCAACGTGACGCTGGTCCGAGGCAAAAAGAAGCAGGAAATCAGATCCAAGTAATTCCGTAGTCCAAATCAAAAACGCTTTTTTAGGCCACAGAGACGAATTTGGTGCCAGCGAAAGGCCGATCTCGAAAAGGATTTTGATGGTGCAAATGGTCTAGTTCCGGAAGTGATTCGCAAAGCTCAGGATTTCCTTTGTTTGCTATGGAGCGACTACCAAAGAGGCGAAATGGTACCTTAAAAATCCAGCCTCCTTAAAAACGAGATTTACAGGTCACTCTTCCTGAAGCAGTCAACGTGCTCAAGGAGGTCAACCGCCGGAAGCTAGCCCGCGTCTTCCTGTTCAATAAATCGTAAGTAGAAGCATCCAAAAAAAAACAACGAATTTCCAGGGGAAAGAAGCTCGACTGCTCACCTACATATGATAATGTCAATGGACGTGCAATGGGAATTGTATACGACGAAGAGCGCGAACATTTCAAGCCGATTCATCGATCGCCGAGAGCGACAGTGTTTTGCCGTAATGGACCCTATGGCACCTTGGAAAACTTCACGTATGATCATCAATGTGAAGGATGCGGTCTCTACTACAATAAAAACTATCACAAAAAGTAAATAATACTTAAAGATTATTCAAATTTTAGGTGTGAATGGCGTTGCATAAGATGTGAAATTGCCGGCAAGACATGTGAAGACCGCGACTTTTTCGAGAGGTGTCGGGGATGCCAAGTAGACTTCCGGAACCAGGATTGCTTTGGACGTCACCTAACTAATCGAATCTGCGGCAAAAAATTCTTCTGTCCGAAATGCAACTATTACTACGATGCCACCAAGTACGGCCAAAAGGCACATATTTGCGACAGGTAAGCATAATTTCAGAACTGATTGGTGTAATTTTCAGACGCTACTGCGAAACTTGCATGTCGATGCAGCCGATCAAGCACCACTGCTTGTTTGCCCCAGCGTTCGACAAACCAGCCTATCGCTTCAAGACGCAAAAATACATGTGAGAATTTCGGGCCAATTTTCACCTTTTTTTAGAATAATTGTACTGGATTTTGAAACTGAAGTTGTCGAATGGCTCAATAATCAAATGATCAATGTCCCACACAAGGCCACACACTGCTTCCTGAAACAAATGTGCGAGGAATGCACCCCAGACGAGTTTACGATCTACATCATATAGGATCAGAGAGATGCCATCTACGAACACGTTTATTCTAGCTTGTGGTCTGCTGAATCCGTCCTCGGAGGACAACTTGAACGTCATGACGGCCCTCCTGATCATCCCGCGATCCATCCTGACAATCCACCGGGTCAGGAGCATCGACAGAAGAAGCTACGTGACAGATGGATAGTACGAAAGCCTCCTGGGCAATGTCGCGGAAAATGCTTAGAAAAAAGGTATACAAAAAAAAAGATTTTATAGACACGTTTTTCAGGTTTTCGAACCTTGACGGGCAAACTTGGTGCCACGGAAAAGTGCTGGACGATGTTGTTGATCATCTACTGTTCGAAAACCACGTCAAGTATGAGGAGAAGATTGTTATCGCTCATAACGGAGGTAATTTCGGTCTCCTTTTATTCAAGTTTTTGCAGGCGGGTATGATTGGATCCTCCTGTTGCCGGCACTGATGGAGCGCAAAATCCCGTTTCGTCCAATGATGCGCGGGTCCCGGGTCATTGAAATGAAGGTTTCCGGACGTGCCAGTGACGTGAAGCCGACACGAGGACAAGCTCAACGCCCGCCAGCGCCGCATGAACGACGCAGGAACAAGGTATGTTTCACCAGTTTACGACCCTTAATTTTTTCAGCTGAGGTTCATCGACAGCTACCAGTTCATCCCGATCGGCCTGGGCAAGTTCGCCTCAGTCTTCAGGCTGCCGGAAGAAAAAGGCGTCTTCCCGGTATTTGCCAACTGCGATTACTGGCGTCAGCCGATACCGAGGAACTGGCCCAGTGAGGAATGGTTCCCCGTTCGAACTGTGGATCAGCTGGAAAAGGTTTTCGAATGTCTCAACTAATTCACTGTTTCAGGTGCGAGAGTTCCTGCGCGAGAAGGCCGGGCAACCCTTCAATTTCGAAGAAGAGATCTGGAAATACACTCTGTGGAAAAACTATGAGACCAGTCGATTTTCGGCTGTAACTTTTCCCCGAATCAAGCAATCATCTTGATATTTATAATTTAGGCTTCATTTTGTATAAGAAACCTACATGGAAAAATTCAAGCGGATCCGATGCGCGCAAGGTAGTGTTTCGGAAAATTGACCACCTGGGCTGGTACCCAGATCAAAATTACACGTGTAAAAACAGCCAAAAATTTACACGCGTGGTAAAAAAATTACACGTCAAATTTACACGTCACTTTTGGGATTTACACGCGTGTAATTGAGTTTTATTAGGGTTTTCAAGGAAACATGGCCGAAAATTTACACACGTGTAAATTTTTTACACGCGTCTAAATTTTTAGGTAAGAAAATTACATTTGGAAAACGTGTGTAAATCGCTCAAAAAAAGGGCCTTCACAAAACGGCATATAAAAAAATTTCCAGGGCACTTAGCGATCTAACTTTTTTTTGACTCACTGTTGGTACCCGTCTGCAGCTTGTCACATTTTAACTTTTCAAAAAAATATTTTTCCGATTTGCTGGAGGCTTCCAAAGTTGGCGTGTAAATTTCTGGCGCTCGCGTGTAATTTTTTCGGTTTTTTCCTCCGTCTCCGAGCACGTCACTTTTTTTTTACCACGCGTGTAAATAAAATTTACACGTGTGTAAAAAATTGTCGAATTTTACACGCGTGTTTTTTCATTTGTTAACAAATTTGGTGTGTAAAAAATTGTCGAATTAGCACTTTGTTGACTGGTTCTGGCCTGCCCTGTTATGGAAAACGTTACTTTAGCTCCAACTATGTTTGTCAGCTTGTTCACATATGATTTTCATCGATTTAATAGTTTTTATGGCTTGCCAAATAAATTGTATTTCAAAATTTAAGAACTACCATCCTGAAGAGCACGACTTGATGCACATTTTGGTATACAAAACTTTTTCGGCAGAGGCTCAATAAGCAATATTTCGCACTTGCAATTTGCGACTCTGTGGCTCTTTGTTAAAATGCCAAGCAAATGGATGGCAACCTCGACGACTTCCCACATCGACGTGTAGTTTCCCCATACCGGCCTGTATAGTCAAGTGCCTACCGAAATGTATAAATATAAGTGGTGCCTACCGAAATGTGCATCAAGTCGTGCTCTTCAGGATGGTATTTCTTAAATTTTGAAATACAATTTATTTGGCAGAGAAATTTTATTAAAAGCTAATTTCTATGTAAAAATCGATTTTTTGAAAAATTTATATGGGTAGCAAAAACATAACCAATGACGAAAACGTATAGTTTTGGGCTAAATTAAACGTTTTCCATAAAAAACAGGGCGAGTAAAGACCAAGGGAAACCCTTAGAGTCCAATACAAAAAGTGGTCTCATAGTTTTTCTACAACTTCAGGTGGTCAATTTTCCGAAACACTACCTTGCGCGCATCGGATCCGCTTGAATTTTTCCATGTAGGTTTCTTATACAAAATGAAGCCTAAATTATAAATATCAAGATGATTGCTTGATTCGGGGAAAAGTTACAGCCGAAAATCGACTGGTCTCATAGTTTTTCCACAGAGTGTATTGCGAAGCCGATGTCCGCGTTCTGATGGCCGGTGTGATGCTGTTCCGGAAAAACCACGTCGAGCGAGGCGGCTTCTGCCCCTTCTCATCTTGTGCCACGTTGGCCTCGACGTGCATGCAGCTCTTCCTGATGCGCTACTATTAGGTTGGACCATAAGTTCGTACAATCGAACTTCGAAGATTTCTTTCTAAAATTTTTGTGGGCCGATATCACTGTTTCTTTCCCCCCATATTCGCTGAGTTTAATAGTATTTGTGATAGAATTTACAAGATTTTAGACGCAGTAGTTTTTATTATTTTTGCGTTTCTCTATGAGGCGTCGCAAATTTTTGACCCGGACATCTTTCAGGATCACCATAACTTTACCATAGCATAGAGGCGCCAGCAAAATAATACTTTTTAGCTACTATTTAGATGCAGAAATATGCGAAAAGATAAATCGGAACTTTTTTGGAAACAGCGGCCCGCAGTCTTTTTCGATTTTCTAGTAAATTAAACTGAAAAAAATCTAAGTGAAATGGATTGTGATTTCGTCCCACGGCTCGAATAGAGAATTTGATTGTGCATACGTCAATCACTAAAAAAATTTTTTCTGAACCGTTTTCCGGAACGAAAATATAAAATAATGAAAAATATTGCACGAACTTTCGGTCCAACCTAATACAAGGGCCAAAGCGTCACCATGGTCAAGGAAACGCCATTAGGAGCTGAACGTCCGTATTCCGAGGTGAGTTTTTTTTAATTAGCATACATCCTATTGTTAAGGTTGCTGAACGATGGCTGCAGTGGATGGAGTACAAGCAGAACGGACACCCTATTCAACGTCATCTTGCCCACGGTGGTGAGAAGAAAATTGGATGTGCTGGTCGTTCATTCTTCCTCGACGGCTACTCTGAATTGCCAGACGGAAAGAAGATCGGCTTCGAATTTGATGGATGCTATTGGCATGGTAAGAATACCCTTTAAATTAGTCCAAATATTTTTTTAGGCTGCATTTCGTGCTACGGTCAGAATGGGAGCTTTCCGGCAGGGCCAAAACAAACGGAAATTATGAAGGAGCGGTGGGAGCAGACCCGCCAGCGGCATACACATCTTCGTGATTCGAGTAAGTTTCTTCTTTTTTTGATATATACAAATAAATTCAGAAATGCTCGACGAACTGATCGTTATGCGAGAATGTGACTTCCTCAATGAGCTGAAAGTCGACGCTGAAATGAAGAAGTTCTGCTCTGAGCTCGACATTGTCGGACGTATGTGTCCCCGAAGAGCCCTCAAGGGCGGCCGCACCGAGGCGTTCAAGCCCATGTCCACTCCTGGCAAAACGGTACACTATCAGGACGTGAATAGGTATGTTTTTTTGTGTTTTTTTTGTTACCTTATTTTAGCATGTATCCGCACGTCCAACGCAACGGTCTCTACCCGCTCGGCCCCGCGAAAATCGAAATGTTTCAAGGGAAATCTGGTCCCCTACCCACACATCTCGTCAAGGTAATTAAAAAAACTCGTTAAATCTGCTTTTTTTAGAACACTATGCGGAAAGTGGAAGTCTATGAAGAAGGAATGCTTCTTCATGAAGACCGGTTTGTGCAAGAAATCCGGATTCGAGGGTTCCTGTATGTTGACGTCTTGGTCCCGCGCGACATCCGGATCGCACTTCTACCGCTCACAGTGAAAGGGGACTCCAATTCCCTGTCTGTGGGCGCTGCGCTGAAATGAAGAAGCCACCAACTCGCTGCCCTCATTCGGATTCTGAACGGTTTCTTCGTGATGTGTACTGGTACGAAGAGCTTCAGGTACTCTCATAATTCAGAAATTATAGTTTGCGTTTAGTTGGCACTCGATTGGGGATGCCAGATTGTGAAGGTGCACGAAACTATGAGCTGGTCGTCGTTTACGGCTGACTTTTTCCGGGATTACGTGAAGTAAGTAAATTGACTGAAAAAAACAGACTCGAATTTAGTGACAATATCCGAAGAAAAACCGAAGCAAGTGGATGGCCTGACAACGTTCAAACCGACGACGAGAAGAATGCCTTCCTCGCCGATTTCAAGCGACACATGGGAATCGATCTCAGGCCCGATAAAATCGACCGGAACCCGGCAGCACGTTGGCTTGCTAAGCTTGCCAATAATAATTTGTGTAAGTATCATCTTACCTCGTATTCACTGCGCTTTTCAGGGGGTAAATTCGGACAAAAACCGAGCCAATCGATGACGTCAGTCTGCTTTACCGCTGAAGAAGTCGAGAAGATTTGGTGTAACCCAACAAGGGTGATCACTGATGAATGTTTGGTCGCTGAGCATGGAGTCTGGATCGTTACACACAAGGTACCAAACTTATGTATTTTACAAGTAAATTTTCAGGGTCATCGAGACGATGTTGTGGCCCGGTCGAGGGGTTCTATTGCTGTGGCTGCCATAACGACGAGCCGTGCTCGAATTCGCTTGAATAAGCTTCTTTTACAGGTGTATCCTCGACATGTGAGTAAATAATTTATTAATTAGAATGGTTTTTTGTTCAGATATATACCGATACTGATTCGATCGTGTTCGAGGGTGGTTGCTGTGAAGAAGACGATCTGGTACGACGATTCTACGCGCGTGAAGTTGGCCCTCAACTCGGACAGCTGTCTTCAGAGATCCCGTCAGGCTGGACCTGCGTCAGTTTTGTATGCCCGGGTAAGTTGAAAATGCGCAAACCAATAGAGAAAGTTCAGGGTCAAAGCAATACGCAGCACTTCTGAAGCGCGACGGTGTCGAGCAATACCGCGAAATCGTCAAGGCGCGAGGTAAGCTGCGCAAAACAGCAACAAAAACAAGTATTTCAGGAATCACGCAAGACTTGGCGAACCAATCGAGGCTGACGTATGATCGGATGCGTGACATGACTGAGCAGTTTTTGGAACGTCACAAGGAGATGGGGGCAAATTACGAAGAAGACAATGACCCTCCCGCTATTAATTTTCACTATAGTAATATTCGTAGACCTAAACCCGGAGTTTTGGAAACCCTTAAAGAGACCAAAAAATATACTGTTGTCTATAATAAAGGGTATCCGGGTCCCGATGGTCGCTATTTTCAATTTGGTCGTGTGATTTAAACAGTTTTATCTTTTTAGACGTTTTCTCGATAAATTTTCTTGGTTTTTTGGGGACACCATTTGCATGTCGCGTGCCCAATCAATTTCCGGTGTCACAAACACACAGAAGCCCGCCAAAAAAAGGGCAAAGCGATGACTAATGTTTTCGCGCGAGGAAACGATAGGGTCCTGGGAAACGGTTTCACTCGCAACCCTTGCCATCAGGCCCGTAAGAGGGGAAGAGGGGCGAGCCGCCCCCGAAATGGCCGAAGGCCGAAAAGTTCATAAGGGGGACCCTATGATTTCATTTTTCCAAAAAATTTTTTGCCTGCGGCGCTGTTTTTGGCTATTTTTAACACTAGTTTAGTGTTATAAACACCATGTTTTCAAAAATTTGCGCGGCGCTGTAGTTTTAGTCATATTAGTGAAAAATTTTTGGGGTCGCCCCCCCCGAAATTTGGGTTTGTTACGGCCCTGCTTGCCATCATGTTTGCGAATATTCAAATATTCCGTAATCTTTCCGGGCCCTCAAATGATTTCGTCATCGTTCGCTACCGCGACTGCCCTGTATATTGTCCTACGGGACGTTGTTACGGAATTGAAAAGTTAGTTTAAAAAAAGTCGAAATTTAACAAACAATTTTAGCTTTTCGTTCCCGCTGGTCTGCTCGGATGCCGAATCCAGGCTCACTGACATGACTAACGGCAACATGTCGATGGAGGTGATTCTGGCCGTGATGCTGTTGCTCGCCTTCTACATCATGACAGCCCGCTAAAAATCGCTTACTAATCTTGTTGATAAAAAACTTGTTGATTAAAACAGTCCCTTTAAAAAAGCAAGAGAATAAGAGACTTAGAGAAACCGAGTTATCACTATTTAAGCACGCGCAGTCGCCGCAAATCATTCACTTTCTCACAAATGGCTTCTCAGAAACACTGGATTCCTTTCAATCTTTTCTTGAACGTGCGGTACCGCCGCTCGGAGCAGAACTTCCGTCCTTTGACGCCTCGAGAACGCGTCGAGGTCGTGACTCTGCTTCTAAATAGTAATCTACGATGTCGGATGACACAAAAGGAGCTGACGCAACCGCGAATCCGATGGGACACTTGCCCTGTTGATGTGCAGGCCCATTCTTCAAAGGTCTTCCTCCAAGGGCCCCGCCGAACGCAGGAAATGCCGTCTTCAATGGGCGTGCCGCTTGACGTCTACTATCGACTGTTCCACGAGTTCGATACTCAGTGCAGTTACGATCCAGTCATTCGATCTGCTGGTTATAATTATCCACAAGACGCTGTTGAAATTTGTATTTGCTAATGTCTGGAATAAACGACGAAATCGAGAAGTTTCGGTTTCGATGGCCTTTCAGCTGTTTTATCGTGGGACCGTCAAACTCGGGAAAGAGTTTTCTTCTCAAACGTATAATACAGTGGCTTGATGTGCTGACCGATCCGGCGGATGTCTGCAAGGGAATCCTTTTCTGC
Organism: Mesorhabditis sp. LJ9110; assembly: GCA_038088335.1. Taxonomy (NCBI): domain Eukaryota; kingdom Metazoa; phylum Nematoda; class Chromadorea; order Rhabditida; family Rhabditidae; genus Mesorhabditis; species Mesorhabditis sp. LJ9110. The sequence goes on along the minus strand of JBBGBA010000103.1, from coordinate 253,263 downwards.
TACAGTATCGATCAGCCACTATACCACGATTTGGTTGAGATGGACGCGCGAGTCCGTCTATTTCAAGGACTACCAACTGACACGGACATTGAGGCGCTTCAGGGCCCACATTTTATTGTAATCGACGACCAATGTACGGAGTTAAAGCGGAACAAAACCGTAGTTGATTTGTTTACGAAAGGGGTTCACCATAGGAACCATTCACTGGTCGTCATTTCACAAAACGCCTTTTGCGGAGACAGGACAAGTCGAGTCAACGCATCGTACTTGCTGCTGACGAAGAATAACGCCGACCGGAACCAAGTTCGTGTTCTAAATTCCCAAATATTTCCCGGAAGCCGGTTTCTCGTCGATGCCTATGAGGATGTGTGCGCTTCAGATCCTTATGGATACCTGCTAATCAACAACCATGTGTTGGCTGATCCTAGACAGCGCCTCGTGACACACATCTTTCCTGACGACGTGGGCGGGGAGATCGTGTATGTGCCTCGATAACTTCTCATTCATTCACTCATCATGACCAAGTCTGGTAACGCTCTAAATTCAGCTGATCGGCGCCTAACCGCAAATCTCAGCTTCCTGAAACGACTGCAAGCCGCCAAGAATATGCGTAGAATTCTACGGAAGGCGTCGTACGATCAGCTAGGAGGTCTTATCGAGTCGATGTACAACGTTAAAGCAGGCAATGTTCCACTTCATAAATATGAAATTCGGAAGCTGAAGCGCCACGTAGACACAATCGATCACTTATCGCGCCAGCGACAAGAAGAGGCGGCGCGTCGCGGACTTGTTCAGACCGGAGACGGCGTATTGCCATTCGTTCTACCTGCACTCATAGATCTGGCAGCAAGACTTTTGCTCAATGTTTCGTAAAATGCGACTTGTTCCTTATAGCCAACAGGGATCCGGACAACCATTCACGCGCTTCACCCAAGACGACGCCGACAAGCAGCGACTACTCGATCTGGACAAGCGTATGCAAAGCACTTTGAAAGACGACCGGATTCCTGACAATGTTAAGACCCCCGTATACAATCAACTTCTCTCTGTTTTCACCGACCTGCTTGCCGAGCTGCGCAGACGGCATCCAATGCCGGCGCCTCGCGCTTCTTCCCCTGACCGTTACCCGGCCCCGCTTGCGATTGCTGATCTGCCTCCACCTCCGATGCCACTCTCGCCTGTCCCCACCCCTCGCCCGCCTCCGCTTAAAAGAGCAAGACGTCAGCCTAAAGAACCCTTGAATACACCGTCACCCAGGCATACTCGAAGTGGAAAGCAGCTTGGAAAGGTTCTATTGGAGGAGATGAACAGACACTTTCCACTCAACAAATCGGTTAAAGGCCGTACCGTCGACGCTGGTGTCACAGTTCCTGAAAAAGAGCTAAATAAAATTGTCGCTCATCTAAACACACCCGAAGACAAGCGTGGGAAGGATCCTCCGTTCATGGTAGACGTGTTGGACGCCGTGAAAATCGCCAATCCTGCATCACCCTTGTTTGCACAGTACCGCACGCCCCTATTGAACCGGAACGGGGTAGACGAGACGTACGACGATCTGGAAGCGACGCCTCGACCCAGCCATAAAAGAAAGCTGTTCACTCCGAAATCGTACAGCAAGCACTAAATGGCACCTACTCTAAAAGATCTCTGGACCTCGCTAGATTCTCCTTCTGCATACTCTTCTGCCACTACACTACGTCGAGTTGGAAAGGAACATGGCTTCACGCAACCGGAAATTGAGGAATTTCTGCGCAGCACTCCAAGTCATTACGTTCATGCCCCGGCCCGGGTCAAATACCCGCGTCTACGCATGACTAGTTATCAAAGCTGGACCGATTTTCAAGCTGACTTAGGCGATTTCACATCTTTGGCGACATGGAACGACGGCATGAAGTGGCTGCTGTTAGTAGTCGACGTTTATTCTAAGTTTATTATGGTGGCTCCGTTGTCCGACAAACGACCAGGTACGGTGGCCGAGGCAATGCGCAAAATGTTCGATTCACTGATCCCTTTCAATCTTCTCACCGACAAGGGCAAGGAGTTCACGACAGGGCCCATGCTAAAGCTTTACGAGGACCTTCACATTAACCATTTCACGCTACCCCGGTAGCCGAAGCCCATCTGAAGACTATCAAGTACAAGATTTACAGGTACTTTACGCAAAACAATACTAGAAGGTGGATCGACGTCGTTCAGCAGATTGCCGACACGCTCAACCATACACGAAGTACAGTTACTGGAATGCGTCCGGCAGAGGTGGATATTGAAACGAAGCTACCTGCGAGCCATGCTAAAATTGCGTCAAATTCACGCTTCGAAGTTGGAGACTCAGTCGTTCTTTCCAACAAACGCCAGGTTTTTCAGAAGGGGTTCCGTGGATTATGGGGAACTGAACTGTTTGTCATCAAGCAGATTGACATGAGAAGCCCTGTCACGTATCGTGTGACTGACTTGAACGGAGAGCTGATTGAAGGGCGATTCTACGAACAGGAGCTTCAGCGTGCTGAGAATCCCGACGGAGTCTACAAAGTGGAGCGCATACTCAAGGAGCGCCGACGAAAAGGGAAGATTGAGTACTTTGTAAAGTGGCTGGATTATGGTGACGAATTCAACTCGTGGGTTAGCGCCGAGGACGTAATCGACTTAAGAACTCCGCCTTCCTGAATAAACGTTTTTTGTTTCATTTGTCTAAAAATGACATCGAATTCAGACGAAAGTTATACAGGCAGCACCCAGTCATTTAGATGTTCGGGTCCCTACAGACTACGAGAGATTCGAGTTTTCACGACCCTCGCGATTCTTACGGTTTTAATGATGCTTTCCATCTTTAGCATGGCGCATGATGTTTATCGAGGCGATGCACTTAGCAAGCGTACACTGATGATCGTGGGCGGTGCCTTATGCTTAGTGGCGCCGTCACCGATTTACCCATTTAGAAAACCTAGCGCGCCCGCTTTAGTACAAGCTGTTTAAGTATGCAAGACGATTCTTTTTATATTGTTTTGGCCAGTAATGCGACGGATTCCCCGGAAAACACGTCTTCTGTATTTGTGAACCGTATGCCGAACCATTTGCGTTTGTATGATCTGGATGGTCGTTTAAATCGATGGGAAGTCGGGCTGGCGGAGATTCAAACCTGTTTCTCCTGGGACACAATGCCTGAGGACGAGACGATCAAGGTCGTGCATCACGGAGTTTTTGCTGGCTTAGAATTTCACGGAAAACTACCTCGTGGAAACTACAAAGACCCATCCGAATTGGCTAGAGCGCTCAATGCAGCCTTGGATCCGAGAGGTGCCATAAGAACGGATAGAAAACGGCGACATGTCGCAGATACTGTTTTTAATCCAAACCTCGGAACTTTAGACTATGATGCGTTTATACCGGCCAAACAGCCTTTGAAAAATGAAACGGAACCTCCTAAGGAGAAGCCTGAGGAGAAGCCTGAGGAGAAGAAGCCTAAGGAGAAGCCTAAGGAGAAGCCTGAGGAGAAGAAGCCCAAGGAGAAGTCAGAGGAAAAGCCCAAAGAACCTGCGAAGGTTGAGGAAAAGCCTAAGGAGAAGCCTGAGGAGAAGCCTAAGGAGAAGTCTGAGGAGAAGCCTGAGGAGAAGAAGCCCAAGGAGAAGTCAGAGGAAAAGCCCAAAGACCCTGCGAAGGTTGAGGAAAAGCCTCAGGAAAAGCCCAAGGAAAATCCTCAGCAAAAGCCTCAGGAAAAGCCTAAAGAACCTGCGAAGACTGTGAAAGCCCAAGGAAAAAAAACCAAGGAAGCCTAAAAAGAAAAAACCTTCCCAAGGGGAAAAGGCCTTCAACCCTAATCTCGGGACTTTCGATTACGAAGAATTTCTACCCATTCCAACTTCTGAAGATGCCGGAAAACAGACGAAAAAGACGGTTGTTATCGAGGCACCACCACCACCACCTCCTGCGATACCTCCGTCTTCTGTACCTCAGAAAGCCACACCCCCGTCTAAAACGCAGGATTCGTCATTTCACACTTCTACACCTCAGCATAAGGATGCCGAAACCACGTTCCAAGAAATCCCGCCGCCGCCGCTCCCACAAGCGCAAGCGTTCATCGGCGGCCCGAATACCTATTCCGTTTCTCCCGACCTTCCGCTCGAGGAAACGTGGAAAGGGGCGGTTGATACGAAGGCTGCTATGAGCACTATTGGAGTTTTCTTTCACTATGATACCGCTTCAGGCCGTTTGGTGCTCGATATAAATCGTAATCTCGTAAAACGGCTAGAACTTTCTAAAGAGTTGGCGTACATTTGCGGATTCGAGCCGTCCCAACTTAAAACTGGTGGTCCTGCCAGATACTTGCCTGATCTGGGGAGAGGCATTGTCTATTGCTATTCTGACGTCGTCGAGCCGTCAGTCGTCGGCAGCCGACTGGTCCCCTTGCTACGAACTTTCTCAGTCGGCGATACCAAGTTTGGACAGACGTTCACCCGTGAGTTTAACGCAATTCAATACCGCCGAGTTCATTCCAACGACATCCAAGCTATTACGATGAAGCTGGTAGACGGACAGGGGCGGCCCCTTCGTATAAACTACGGAAACACTATCGCCTGCCTTCATTTCCGTCGAATCTACTAGACATGACGCATGTTCGCTATTATCTCCCTTTTGACCCTGATGAGTTTGATTGGCTACCCGTCTTTGAGCAGCAACAGCAGCAAATTGGCGGGGCCGGTCTTGCTCACTTTCCCATGTTTATGGGCACTCCGTATCAGCGGGGCAGCTCAGTCTGGGGATCTATTGTCCGTTTTCTAATGCCTATTCTGAAGAGGAGCGGGAAAGCCGTCGGCAAGGAGCTCATCACGGCAGCTGGAAAGACCCTCGCTGATGTTTCCGCTGGCGTAGACCTAAAAGAGTCGTTGAAAAAACATGGCAAGGAGTCCGCCGTCCGCCTGATCGACCGTGGAGCGGCAGCGGCCAAGAAGAAAATGGGCGGGGGCCGCCCTCGCCGACGCTTGCGCCCTGTTGCCGTCGTCATTCCTCACAAGAGACGACGTACGACACGCCGACGCCATCAACTTTCTTAAAAAATGCAGACGCTTTCCGAAGACACGGAGTTTGCCTACAGCTCTGAGCTAAATCTGTTTTCTACTCCCCCCACCTCAATCGGGATCCATCAGATGCGTACCCGGGTGATCAACCTCGACTCGGCGATTACACAAGATGGACCCTGGTCTTTCACGATAGTCAAACAACACCATCCGGTCAGTCTAGCACGTACAACGATCCAGATTGAAGCCAGTATTCTGAACGAAAACAACATTGGAATTCACCTTGCGGAAAAGGCAGAGGATACGGTGCGTGCCGCCCCGGTCAATTTCTTCGCAAAAGCTCTATTCCGGAACATTGTGCTGAGTCTGAATGGAATTCCGGTCGTTGAAACAGGAAATCTGAACCCGTATCGCCAATTCTTTATCAACGAATTCTGTCGCGAAAAAGATGCGAAGGAGTTTCTTCTTGGCAAAGCTTCTTTCTACTCGGCCAAAGACGATGGGAAGGAGGCCAAAACTAACCCTGGTTACATTGAAAAAGCCAAATGGGCCGAGGACGGGAAGACGTTCCAGATGATCACCTCACTAGATCTAGGACTCGAAGCGTCAAACCGACTGCTACTGCCGGGGATGGACATTATGCTTCAGCTTTTCAAGTCGCCCGACGCTTTTCTTATCAACGATTTTGACGATACAGGACGCAAGTGGCGAGTAGAACTGAAATCGCTTCAGCTGCGTCTCGTTGAAGCCGTGTGCTTCGATCAGACGATTTCCGCGATCAACCGGATGTTGGCAAGCGGAAAATTGGCCACGTATCCATGTCGCCAGATGGTCACGAAAAGCTTCTTTGTGAACGCTGGCACAGCTCTAACACAAGAATACGTGTGTTTTTCAGGTAATCAGGTCCCGCGACGTATTTTCGTGGGGATTGTGAATGCAAAGGCCCTATCCGGAAGCTACGAAAAAGATCCGTTCCGCTTCAATCACAACTATTTGCGGAACATCTACGTGGACTTTTGTGGTACGACGGTGCCTCTACGTCCGTATGATCTAGACTATTATCATGGTCGATTTATGCCCGCCTGGCATCAAATGTCGGAAAGTCTCGGCTTTACGGCTAGTCAAGCACTAATGGTATCAGCCCCGAAATGTTCCAGGATTCTCGCGCCGTGTACTGTATCGATTTGCTGCCGGCTAGCCTTGATAGCATCGAGTCCGAATTTCAACTTGCGCTTCGTGGTGCCTGTGGCTTAAGGCTCGAATTTCACACAGCTCTGGCGGAGGCGGTACAAGTCGTCGTCGCCGGCGGGTTCAGCGGTCTCATCACCATCAACGCTCAAAGTCAAATATTTGTTTTGCCCATTTAAGCCGATGAACAATTTTAAGATCGACCGTCTATTATTTTCTCATCCTATTGCTCGCCGCCATTTTCTCGGTACTTTTCCGGCTGACCAGCTTCCCGATCCTCCCCATTTTCCTTTTACGGTTATTGCTAATCTGAGCCCAGCCTCTGATGACGGTACGCACTGGGTGGCAATGTTAGGTGATCGCGAGCGTCGCCTTTGGTATTTTGATAGTGGTGGTGTTGCACCATTCCCTGACAACCCAATTTACGAATGGATAAACCGATTTGCAACTCAAATTTTCTACAATCCGTACCCACATCAGTCGATATTTACACGAACATGTGGTGGTTTTGCAATTTGGTTTGTGACAGAAATGAGTAAGGGAAAGACATTTTCCGATTTGATATGGGTCCTGGAGAGAATTCGCAACGACGACCAATTTATCATACGATACATGGAGCGAGAATTTGGGTATAAATTGGCGCTGGTCTAGCCTGAAGCTCATTCACAAAAAAACACACCCAACCATGAGTTCTGCTCCCGCTACCGTACCCCCGACGCCTTCGTCTACCCCTGCCGATCCGAATTTCGAACTGGTCCGAGATATACCCGAGCTGCTAGACGCGCTTATTCTGGGCACGCTTTTCATGCCTCGATTCGACGCCGACAAATTGGACTCTACGAAAATATCGACCGATAAACTGCCGGAACTGTTAAACGGAGGAAGAATCTACAAATCGACTCCCGCTGTTCCAGGACAACTATCTTGGTGGGAACCCAGTGATATGGTTCCTCTTACCTGGCTCTTGCTCCCGAGCGACGAGAAAAAGCCTGGAGAAGCCCTTAGGTCTGAGATGAACCTGGAGAATATGCCAGCAGTTGCGGAAATCCCATTGCCTGGCGAAGAAACTCCGGTTCGACGAACCCGAGGCCGTCCTCGAAAGAATGCTGCCCCCAAAAGACACGACCCGCTGAGGTCTACTCGTGGTCGCCCTCGCAAAGAACATCTGAAGGAGCCGGAAAAGAAAGCGCCGTCTCCCGATCCATCGAAGTTGAGCTTCTATCCGATCCCGGGCTACAGGAAGAAAGACCCGGAAACTGGCCAGGATCCAAGACCTAAGGTAACTCAGCATCAACTATTTTCGAATAATATCAAAGTTCAGGGAAAACTATCGACAGTGTCTGTTAGCACTCTGTATCGCGACTCTGTCGGCAACTTTTTCATGGCTGTTGAGTAAGCATGAAACGCGAAACGAACACCCCTGCCGGAATTAAAACTGAATAAAGCATTTCATATTGACTTTTGTTAACAACAATTTATTATTCGACAATTACAAATCGAATTGAACACCATACTTTTGGGCCAGTTGAAGAATTTCGGCACCCGAAGTCTCGAGCAAAATCGGTCTGATGTTCAGGATCATCACGTCCCTGAAAACGTGTTTTTGAATGCTAAGTCCTAAAAAAGCGCAAAAGAAAGCATTAACGTTAATTTACTTACCAAAAGTACTTCACTTCTTCTTTTTGCCGTTGGCGGAAAGTGCGGATTGCCTCGGCGCCCTGGGCCCTTTTACGGGCCGGGTTGCTCGGAAGGTATTCAGCTTTCTTTTCTAGAAAAAAAGCTTTTTTGCTGGAGGGTTTTTTTTAAAAATAGTTGATGATGACTACTTACTGGGTACGCGGGTCCCGGGCCTCATCGACTGGAGCTTCTCGATCAGGGGAACCACTTCCATCCATTTTTCGTGGTTGATTTCGAGGGTGAGAAGCTCGTCAACAAGGGCCCTAAACTATTTATAGTAATTCTATAATACTTTTTTTACTTCATAAAACCTAACCAACCTCATATTGATCAGGCGCTGCTTGACGCTGAGACGATGTCGATCGTTGGCTTGGCGCTTAACCGCAGCATCGAACGATTCTCCCGGCCGTTGCTCGACCTTGAACACTCGAGGGCGACCGGGTCCTAAAACCGTATAAAGAAGTCAAAAGTTATTCTATACCTCTCTTGACCTCGTCTTCTTGAGAAGCAGACATTGCGCGCGCGGGCTGCGGGCCCGAGGGGGGGCTGCGGATCTAGGGCCAGGGGAGGGGTGATTGTGCTCTACCATACTACTGACATATGGGATGGGTTCCTCTCTTGGCCGTACAACGCTCTGATGACGGCATCGATCCGGGTCCGGAGATTAGGCGAGTTGAAGGGCTTCTGAAAAAACGAATACTATTACTGGATCCGAAGTTTCGTAAACACGTGTTGTCTGGTTTTTTTTACTTACCTTTGCAGGCGGAAAATAACACCCCTGGGGGTACACGCCGTCGTCCTCGTCGTCGGGTTCCTCTTCCTCTTCATGTTTCACCGTTTCGTATAACACGACTCTGATCCGCTAAATACATGGGGATTTATTGAACTCAAGTTCCGATCCAACTTATTTTTACTTTAGCAACCTACCTCGGCTGTGGAGTCCATCTCGTTGTAGGCCTGCTGCGCGATGTTGGTCCATTCGACGAGTTCTTGATGTGGGACAAGATTGACGAGCTATAACGATTCTCATATTTCAGGTCGCTCAGGTTTTTTACATGATTTAGGGTGTCGAAACCTACCCGATTCCCGTAATCGGCTTCTTCTATTAGCTGGTTGCATGATGTACAGGCCTGCTTCGCCGATCTCAATGCATCAAAGAAAGCCCTCAAGATCCTTGAGATTCGGACATTCCGTATTCCTGGCGACCGCCTGGCCTGACACGCGACGAGCTGGAAACCCAAAAAAGATTAACAGACCCCTTTAAAAAAGGGTATATGTCGGCTACGCGGGGGGGATTTTACGCGGGGGGGACGGACTGTTGGGGCCGAGCTAACTATTTTTTTGCGTTTCTTTTTGCTACAAACAAAACTCTTAGTATATTTTTCGACGCTCTGTCGAATGGCACTAAAGAAATTTTGTAAAAATGTCGAAAATGTCGAAAATTTGATTTCCTTCTATATCCTCCATGAAAATAACGTTTAATACTTGTTTTTGTTATAACTATTTTATATTACATTATTTTGAGCTAGAATTAAAACTCTTAGTATATTTTTGGATGCTCTATCGAATGGCATCTTTAAAATGTCAAAAAAATAGCGCGAATATCGAAAAACAGCCGCTCAAACCGATTTTCAAAGCTTATTTTTGTATCTGCCATAACCTTGTTATTATTACACTAATTTTAGCTAAAACAAAAACTCTTAGTATATTTATCGATGCTCTATCGAATGCCGTTGCGAAAATTCCGAGAAAATAACGAAAACATTCAAAAAGGGCTGCCTGTCCCGTCCCCCCCCCGCGTAAAATCCCCCGCGTAGCCGACATATACCAAAAAAGAAAAGCAAGGAAAAAAACCCACGTGCATGCATGCCGCGAGCTCGCTTGATGTCTTTCTCCATCTTTGAGTGGTTTTCGTCAACATCGGGTTCTGAAAATTTCAAATCCTCGAAAGTCGAATAACAGAAAAGATCGACACAATAGAAAACTCACCGCTCCGTCCCGAACCAGTTGATGAGCGTGCCAGTCGATTGAGCCGATGTTGTAGTCGTTTTTTTTTAAAGACCCTTGGAAGGATGACCAGGCGTCCCCATGGGTGAGGGACCGACGGGCTTTTCAGATTTGGTGGCGGGACGAGCCTCTGAAAAACGAACACTATAGCTGGATCCGAAAATTCATAAAAAGTGTTAGGTTTTCTTACTTGATTTCGGTGCACATTTTAGAAAAGCATATTTCCACAAATCATTGTTTCGAAATGTCAGATTTCCGAAAATCATCTTAGAGAGAGAGAGAGAGAGAGAGAGAGAGAGAGGAGAGAGATCGAAAAGTCATATCTTCGACAATCAGTTTTCCGAAGATCAAAATTTCGCAACATTTGCGATCAGCTATCAATGGGAAATAGCCAGAGCCATGTTAATTTTTCGAAATTCTGATTTTCGGAAAAGTGATGTTCGAAAATATGACTTTTCGAAAGACTTTCGAAAATGACTTTTCGAAAAAATGATTTTCAAAAAAAACTGAGTTTCGGAGATATGATTTTTCGAAAAATGATTGCTAACCTTTTTCCTTAACCTCCCGGAAGAACAATCCGCCCACGTAAAGGTGATTAAATTTTTTTAACTTTAAACTTTAAATTTTAAAGCTGAAAAAACTATAAAGTGTGTCCAAAAAACCCGTCTAGCGGGCCGCAGTCAAGCCCGATTGTGATGATCTAGGTATCTATCGAACGCTCTCAAAAACACCAGAAAACCAGTGCATTTCGTTTTTTAATACAGCCGTTTTAGTTCACCAAATTTAAGGCAAAGATCCACGAAAACTGCAATTTTTTCAAAATCAGCATATTAATTGTTTGCTAAAGCACACGGACGATGCTGGTTTTGCTCTTTTTAAGTAATCTTTGAATCTCGAGCGCGGGCTAAAAAATTTTGCGAAACAAAAAACGCTTGTTTTATCGTCTTTTCTAGGGCTTTCGAATGATGTAAAAATCGTCCCGATCTGACCTTTCTCCGGACCGCTGGAGGCGGGTCGTTTTTGGGACATGCTAAAACTAGTTTTATGGCAGAGAATTAACGCACCCCCCGTTAAGCAACCTTTACCAAAATACTTAAAAAGACCGACTGAGGTTTGGGACAAAGGTCGTAAACGGCGCTCTCCTTCACTTTTCATAACTAGCGCCGCAGCACCATATGTCAGGCACCCTGTCACCCGAGGAAACAAAAACTTTGGCACCCTCCAGGGGGGTTGCCCGATAAATGACTCACCAGCCCCGAGCCACCAGCACGCGTCCTAAGGCAAATTGATTCAAATCTCAGAAGGATTTTTGGTCGTTGTGCCGGGTCAAAAATGCATAGTTCGCTGAACTTATTTTCTGCTCCAGGTAGCACAAAAACAAAGCCTAGAATTTTCAAGGTCCACTCACTTGTTAAATTTTAAAAAAAAACAGCAGGGAAGTTCCTTGATGTTGAAAGGACGTCACATTATGTAGACGCCATAATTTGGAATAGTCCACCAAGATGAGGGCCGTTCGACCCTGAAATTTGTGTTGTTTTAAAAGGATTGTTAAAATGGAGAGAGACAGAGAGCGACGAGAGAGAGAGAGAGAGTGAAAGTGAGAGAGGGTGAGAGAGCTCGAATGGGCAGAACTAACTGGCAGATTATTTTTTACGTCAATTTTAAGGCCTTCAGAAATTTTCACAAAACTGTGGCTCAAAACCAAGTGTCAACTATCAGCAGCCCATTCAAATTAGCGATCAAACTCGTTTTGACCGGTCAAGTGAAACCCCGATCTGAAGCTAAGAAAATCGAGCAAAGGAAACGAAATTAAAGAAGGGAAGGAGGCAAAAGAATATTTGCAAAAGTAAGCAAATTTTAGTGATCGTGCAACCGTTCCGCCCGCGAATATTGCAATATCAATCAAATATACCCTCGATATTTTGATTCGACGCCGCCAACGGCCCGCTGCCATCCCGGATATAAGGTCACGACCCCCTCCCCCCGCCATCAAGGTGAGAAGAGAACACCGAACCCCCGACCCCAATTGTTTCGCGTCTTTTGTGCCCGATAAAATGAGAGTCTGAACCGGAACAAAAATTGCAGGCGAATATTTACTCTAGCATGTTCTAACTAGGGGAGGCCGTATATACTCGGACTGAGAATAGGCTGAAAATGTTTCTTTTTCGAGTGAGCTATCCGACTTAAAATTTTCTAAAACTGAAAGAATCGGCAAAATTGACGATATGGACTTTGATTTTTGTATGGAAATGGTGGAAAACAGGCTACTACAAACATCCAAGAGGCCGTATTGAGCCAAGCCTGCTTTAAAGAGAGGTACCCTTCAAAGTGACAAAAAAATTATCTATCAAGTCGGCTACTAAAAATAAATTGGAACTTCAAAACAAAAAAACGGCCTCATGGCAAAAGGCTTCTCGGGGGCGAAAATCTATTATATATAAATTTCTAATGTCCGTACGCCCGCCGACCGAGAATTCAATCCCGCAGCGAACCCCCAAATATACCGTAGCTGGGGGCTGAAAATTTTCACCGGAGCCATGCCGTTTCGCCTTTCCCAGGAGGGCTGAACCCGCGGAGCTAGGGTCAGCGCTGGTTGACATTAAAACACAAATATCCCGATTTTTAAAATTTTAAAGATCAGTTGCAGACTTCGAGAACGAGGCGATGAGCAGCGTGGGTGATTTTCCATCTATTTATATGTCAATTTTCAGCCAGTTCTGAGTTGGGGTTTATTTGGGCTTCCCGAGTCAGGCTTTTCAACAAAAATCAAAGAAGTGGAAGAAGCCCAATTAATGATAAAAATGAAACCTATAAAAATAAGCGGTTTTGGTGAAGAAATCTCATCGTGGAAAGAATGAATAGAACGGAACGACTGACAGCAGAACTTGTCACCTCATACGAAAATGATTCACGGAGGTGGCGCACCCATGTGGAGGTGTCAAGGTGGACATCTGGTCTGACCCGCCGGAAAAGAGCGCGGCCCTTCAAAGTTCACACAATAGGGCAAGGGTCAAAGCATCAGGCTTTGTTTTAGGAATTGAGTAAGAATAAGGTGCTCAAGCACGTCAAATGCAGTCGGATTTAATTTATAAAATTGGTGTAGAACGAGAAAAACAAAACATTAAAAGTGAAGCGTAGCAAAAAGCGTGTCTGGAGTTAGGCTTTTTCTATCTGCAGCTTTCTGTATCTCTATCACTCTCTCTCGTTTTCTCTCTTGCCGTCTCTCGCTTACTCTGTCCCTTTCTCGTGCTCTCTCGCCTTTTTGGAAATTTCTCTTTCTCCCCCTCTCTCACTGAACCCTCATTCTATTTTCTCGCCTTCTGCGCTCCCGGTATTTCACGCTTTCACTCACCGTCTCTCATATTTTTTTGTTTTCCGGATCTCTGCTCTCACTCTCTCTCTCACTCACTCCCACTCACTCCCATTCACTGTCTGACCCACTCATTCACCCTCTCTCTTGCGTGCGTTTGCGTGGGCGTCCATTTCAGATATTATGTGAAATGTTTATTAAAGCCATGGTATACTTTAGAAAATCAGGACATGAGAAAAAACACGCAATACACAAGAAAACATGAAATCAATTTCTGTTGATGTTGGTGATGTCCTTGAATGTCCGGGCTGCAGGCACCTTAGAAGAGACTATTCTAAGCCCTTGCGGAATAAGGATACCTTGTTTGCAACAGAAGCCTCCATAGGGACCACAACGGTCGCACTGGTGTGTACCGGGGTAGCCGGTGGCAGCACCGAGCGAGCCTTTGGGGTCTTTGGCTTCATCCAGGCCGGGGGGCCCCAGTGTATTTTTTGGGCACCCCTTTACGCCGGTGCTGAAGCAGCGGCGATGTGCCGCCGATGGTGCCCCACCATCTATTCAGCAGGGCCCTGTCCCGTACGGTCTATAAATTAAAAAAGTCTAGCCGGAAATGGGAAAATCGGCTTACATGTGCGCCGCCTCCAAAATTGAGGCAATCGAGTGGCATAGAGGCCAGGAGAGCAGCAAAGTTGGACATTGCGAAGATCGAAACATTTTTTTGTATTTTTTGGTTCTACAATTTAGATAGACAAAAATAAATTTGCGGAAATGGTATCTAGACATTCTTTAATGGTCCGGAAGCCGCTGATTTCCGCTAACAACGAAAACCTTGAAAACGCCACACAAAAAAGTTAGTTTTTGACCGTGTTTTCGGGCAAAAAGTAAATTGCAATATACGCGATAAAAATCCAATTTTCTGGCTTCCGGAATATGAAATTCGAAATCGGCATGTAATTTTACATTTAGTAAGGCGTCAACTAAATATTTGCCTGTCAGGGATTTTCAGGAAAGTTTAGCTTAAAACGTAAAATTGCTAAAAGTAGTGATAGAATTCGGGATAGTTAAAGTATCGCAAAACTAGTTGTAAAACGGCGAAAACACTCACTTGATAAATTCTTTAAGCGACAGGGAAGCTGTGCGCCCGGTTCATCAGCGTTTCAAAATCTTTTTTTTTGCGTTTTTCACTCCTCGAGGGACTTCCTGAAAAAACGGCTCAGTTTCGATAAAGCGTTTCTACCTGCAGTTGCTGTTTTGCTGCACCCTCGACCTCTCGATGCAGGCATTGCGGTCGAGCAGCTTCGCCATCTCGGTCAGCACAAGTACGCTGACGGGGAAACAGGCATTCCCGTGGCTCGACGCGTCGAACATGGCCAGCTTGTTCAGCCATGCGGCTACGCCTGCACCTCCTTTAAGGCCCCGGTGCAACGTGACCTAGAAAAGACGGTGTGGCACCTAGATAACATGTACCTTCAGCTCAAATGACGTGAGGTTCTTCATAAGGTGCGAGCTGTGAATTTTCCTTCCGAGTTGCTTGAGCAGACCATAGGTGCTGATCTGCGGCTTCATCCGTGGCGGCAGGTATGCCGACCATCTTTCAGCATTCACTCCTTCTTCGTCCCGGGTGTAGCAAAATATTTGCAGGGAGAATGAGCTACTTTCCTGGAACTCTTAGATTGACAAGACCAGCTGAAAAATACCATGTCATCGTGAACGATGAGAAGCATTGCTGCAAGACATCGTCCACGACGGTCGGGAATTTGTCGACGACGGTGACCGGGTTGACTTTGACTGATGCCTGCACCTGGCCCAGTCCTAGCCTTCTTCATTCATCATTTCCATTCGGAAATCTGTAAAAATAGAGTCTATTGAGGATCATGCCGATACCTTGGCCGTCCAGCTCCTCCTGGATCTCTCGGAGCGTCTGCTCATCCAATTCGGGTCTTGAAAGTGTTGCGGAGATGTGAGTTTTCTATACTCGCCTTCAAACAGCCGGCTACTGTCGATGTGAAGGTCATCGGCGTCCCCATCCGCATTGCTTCCACGCATTACGGTACACGGCTAAGGTGGGTGTCAGCTTTTCCAAAAAAAAAATTACCGCTGAGCTTGAAAGCGACACGGTTATGGCCAAAAGTCGGTCTATCGACCGAAGCACTGATTGAGAATTAGAAAATTTTCGAAAAAGCCTCAAAAAGTTGCTTTTCACAAATTTTTTAAATCCACTGTTGGAGCATCAACAACCATATTTTATGGATTTTGATATTGTCATCGCGTTTTCAGTAGCAAAATGAAGCTAGGCGTGGATTCTCACGAAATTGGTGGTTTTGGGCTTGTACAACCAACGATTTCCCAACCGGACATCATTACTACTGTATCTACTGCACGTTATTTCTGTGTCTCCGACGGCTTACCTCGTATAACAGCTCGAATGGCTGTGCCCCAGACGTCGGGTTGAACTGATTCCATTATAGTATGTGTATTGAAAGGGTGGCCGGGCCCTCAGCCCGACCACCCATGAAGTGGTGTTCCTCTCGGGTTGGCTTTGCTGAAAATAAAAGGCGGTAAGACTTTACTTTACCCGCCTCTTAGCCGGAAGTTTCTAAAAGCTTTTCGCCAAAATTTTTTATTTTGCAATTTTTCGAGCTGTTGCTAAAAAGCTTAATATAGCCCTTGATGATCTATCGAACGGCGTAGCAAAAATCCCGACAAAATAGGGAATGTCGAAAATTTTGGAATTCCGGCTGGGCGGGCGGTAAAGTAAAGCCAGACAAAAGGTAAAGTTAGAAGAGTAGTAGGAGAATCTTGGGAGTTAAATTAGCGCAAATTTTACTTGTAAAAAAGATGAGGACACTCACTTGATAAATTCTTTAAGCGACAGGAATATCCCTGAAGTAATGAACGCGTCGTTTTATACGGACGCCATTAGTTGGATCAATTGCCCAGGATGAGGGTGGGGTCCTAAAGTTTTGTTAAAAACCCATGAAAAGTTACAAACATAAATTTACGTGGATGAGAACGTAGGTTTTTTGAGCTTTTCCTTTTTAGAAAGAGATTCTGACACCTGGAGAAGGTTTAGATCTTTGTGATTTTGTCAGGGCCTTGCTGTCAAATTTCCATTGGCTATTCGCAAGAAAAATCGGCAATTTTTACAAATATTACTAAAATTCATGAAAGCATTCGTAAAACTCTTAAATAAAAAATCGAATCTGATCGGTTAGAAGAAGTCCAAGGATCTGTTCTAGTTGAGGAAGTACGGCAGCTGAGATGCGAAAAGCCTTCTTTAGGACGTAGGAAAAAATTGTGAGTTTTTAAAGATGAGAGATTGATGAGAAAAAATATGACCTATGTATAAATGCGCCAGCAAGCAACAGTTTGGCGCAAATCACCTCGAATGGCCCTCCTCCTCCCCCTCCCGCCCTCCGCCCCCGGCGTACATGCTCAGTGGGGCAGGCAAGGCAAGCAGGACGGCATCTTGGCGCCAATCGCATACAGTAGCCCCTCACACCTCGGCATGGGAGCCCAGCGGGATGTCGCCTAGAGCAAATTACCAAGCATGATGATGCCTAGGGCATAATAAGTGAGCCGGAACCACGAACAAGTCTTTGTCAACATATCCCGAGGCCGCTAACACGGGCACTCCTTACCGCAAATGTTATCCAATTGTTAGCTTTCGCGCGCGTTATTCGATATAGCATCGTAAAATATTCTAACAAGGTATGCTGCGTTTCCAAATTGATTAATTACGGTCCGGAAAAGTTTTACAAAAAATTTATTTGACAGATCTCGCAAATATCAGCATTCAAATGCAAAAATTTTCGGATATACAGCTCTGCAACGGACGAAACGAGACTTCGCCCTGAAAGGAAATGCTTAATCAAGTAATAGTTAGATTCCTTATCTCGCGCAATTTTTTTCCAAATTATAAATGTCGATTTTTAACCCATAAATATAAATACCTATATAAATACCTGACAGACGGAGAGACAGAGACCACAGCAAAATTACTTTAGTGGATTTCACCGCCACCACCCGCACGCATGCACGCAAACGCACGCAAAACATGCCTTCAAATTTTCTCATTTTTCTCTTGGCCGCAGGTAGGGGTGACTTTTCCTAGAAATTAATTTTTTGGAGAAGAAAAGGACTTTTTACTAGTGCTTTTTACTACGGATCTGCGGTCCGGCTGGTCCCATAATCTATAACGATCTGGTCGCCGATTTGTAGTCCGCAACCCTCGTAGCCTCCAAAGAAATTTTTCAAAGTTTTTATTTTGGACCTACGATGATTATCAACCCTCAAAACTCAAACCTAGAGAGAAGAACTGGCAATTAAACACACACATACCTCAACTGGGGCGGCGATTTCCGCATTCAATGAAGCCGCATTGAAGAAGGACGTACACCTGCGATCAGATCGCCTGCGCTTACGAACGGTTGCAATTTTTGCTGTATGGTTGCTACCTGGAAAAAAACAAATTTTGAATATTTGACTAAATTTTGAGGCAAAATCGTTTTCTCCGCCATCCTTAGGTTGACATATTGTGAAATCCTCTAGAGCAACATCTTGTGCCAAATTTTTCCAATCCTAATCCCAATCCCTACCAAGCGGTCTGCAGTCAGGTCCGATTTTTACGGTATCTTTCGAAAAATCTTCAAAGGCGGCGAAGAATTGTTTTCTGCGAATTTCGAAATTCTAGAATTTTTTGCTCGATTTCGACATTTTTCATGCCAAAGTTACAGATTTTTTGCGAAAAAAACTCAACGCCCTTTGCAACGGCCTGCAACAAATTCCCTGCGCTTCCTCGCACCCGCCGAAACGCGCGCGCCCTGGCTCACTATGCCCAACATCGGCAAATAGCCATTTTACTACGACATTAGAAATTCGAGCACTACTATGTAGTGCTCGAAAGATACCGCACAGCCTACCCCATCCCACATGCCGAAATTCCAAATTCAACAAAAAGGCAACAGTTAGGCTTTTTGATGAAAGAAACCGTGATGCTTCTTGGCAGTTGCACTCCCAGTTTTTGCCGGAGATCGGAGGTCGAGGCGTTCACTCGTCCATAAAGCTCTCCTGGAATAAAGAATTCACTTATAACTGCGTTTTTACTATCGAGCGGATCAGATCGAACGGCTGGCACTTATCTTTGCAATCCGACCAGGGATCAAAGTTCAACTTCCCTTCCCTCGTAGACCTAAATAATTTTTAATTATATTCTTCATATTCCAATGAACCCCGGCTTTAAACAATGTTTAAAAAATTTTTTACTAAAAAGAATCTACCGCTGAAAGATCACCTCGTTCTCAAAAAGTTTACTGTCGGGGAAAACTCGATATTTTTATGTTTTACTGTTATTTTTCGCCGCCCTTGAAGCCGTTCTTTTTGTTTTCAAGTTAAAATGTTATTTTATGTAGTTATGTTTTTCTGGTCCGGCTGGTATAGTACAGAAAAAATTCTAAATACGCTGGCGATGCTTGTTTTTGCAAAAATCGGCCGGGAGGATCAAAATAATCGAGCTTGAAGTTTGACAATTTTGACATGAATGAATCACTGGAAAAGTGGCATATCTCGAGTGTCAAAAATCAGTAGCAAATTCGGAAAACGAGGTGATCGGCATGGTTGATTTTATCTGTGTGCAAATTTCAAGCAATTCTGGATCCGGGTTTATTCGGGCTCCCCTAGTTAGAACCCACCATGGTTATTCGCCGCGACTTACAAGCAGGCCCGTAGCGGAACCGAAATTTCGGGGGGGCCCAAAAATTTTGGCGACCCCCCCGGTCGCCACTTTTAAAACATCCGAAAATCGCGTCAATAATAGCGCCCCCGGCAAAAAAATCCCAAAAAGCGTTCTACACTCAGTTCGTGCCCAAAAACACGGCAGAAAACGCGCCGCAGGCGAAAATTTTTTATGAACCATTGATTCACTAATGAAAATCCAGCGCCGCAGGCAAAAAATTTTGCAAAAATAGGTTTTTTATACGTAGAAACTGTTTAAAAACGGTAATAAGTAAAAAAGCGCCGCAGGCAAAAAAAATTTTTGTAACTAAAATCATAAGGGTCCCCCTTATGAATTTTTCGGACCTCGACCGATTTCGGGGGGGGCCCAGGGCCCCCTGGGCCCCCCCCTACGGGCCTGCTTACAAGGGAACCACCTAAGGTCAAGGTGGCGTTTCGTTATGGGCCCCAGCTTATTTTGTCCCAGAATTTTTGCTGTTTTCGAATCCGCCTTTATTTTTTGCTAAAATAGCCCAATTTAAAAAGTTATAGCGTTTCAAAGTTCCATTTTTTCCCCAAATTTTCGAACTTCAAAAGTCTTTTTATCTTCCCTTTTCCCCCGTCTGATTCCTCAAAAACGAATATCGCCATCGTATTCAAAAAAATTTTTCTCTATCGAATGAACTTTTTCTCAAAATTGTTGAAAACTGAAAAAAATCGACGATGGTATGGACTCCGTTTTTGTATGGAAATGGTAAAAAATTGCCTTTTCACCCCCCCTAAGTGATCGTCGATAGGTCGTAGCGCACTAATGAAATATACCAATCAAAAAAAAATTCTCTACAAGATGAGCTGTAAAATCATTGCCCTATTAAAATAAAAAGTTTGGGCATCGTGACGGATGACTTCCGTGGGCTAAAATGACCTTAAAAATCGCTATAATTTTTAAAAAGGGTACATTTGGCAAAAATTAACGGTTTCGGAATCGGGAAAAACTCCAAATGGCTGGTCCCATAACAAAAACCCCTACTGCAGTGTTCCCCCTGTTAACGACGTCAACAACATTTCATCCCTTTTCACCGGGCCCTCAAAAATCGATTTCCATTCATTTCGCATAATTTTTTATTTCGCATACCGCCATTTCGCATAATTGCATTTCGCATAATTTTTTCCGCATAACGGTGATTTCGCATAACGCTTATTTCTTTTAACGCTTATTTGCATAACGGTGATTTCGCCTTAACCCTCATTTCGCATAACGATCATTTCGCATAATTTTCATTTTAGCTAACGACCATTTCGCATAATTTTGATTTCGCCCAACCGCCATTTCGCATAATTTTCGCCATTGGCAGCCGATGTCAATATAACTCTAACTTAGCAATCAGCAACCGATGAAAAACAATCTACCGGCGCGGTTTTGCGCCCTTCCCTGCAGATATCCCAAGCTTGCTCAAAATCCATGCCCCCTCAGGGGGTACGTCTGTTTTTAGCGGGTTGACCAAAAATCCTACGTTGTGGAAAAGGGATCCGTGAAACTAAACAGATCTGACCGCAAATCTAGGGCAAAAGCATTACATTGATTAAGATGCGGAATCCGCGTAAATGGTAGCTAGTCATTTCAATTGTCTTATACCGTGACTGCACTTCATATCATCAAAAACACCCTGTTTTGCTCTTGGTTTGCCACTAACTAAAAAAATGCGAAATAAACGTTATGCGAGGGGGATCCGGTGAAATGAAAATTATGCCCAGAAGGATCGTTATGCGAAATCATGGTTCGGCGAAATGACCGTTATGCAGAAATCGCCGTAGGCGAAATAAACGTTATGCGAAATCATCGTTATGCAAATCACCGTTATGCGGAACAAAATTATGCAAAAGCTTATGCGAAATAGCGTATTGGGAAAAAATAGTATACAAGATGAAGAAATCCCAAAATCTATTCCAAAGATGGTGGGGGGCAAAAAAACAGGCACCTACCAAACAAAGCTCCAGCTGTTTATAAAAAAGCTCTTTATAAGTGCAAACTCGGCATGCTCCCATTGTTTTGTATTTTTTGGAAAACAAATTTTTTCCCCAAACGCTAAAGATGGCTGAAATTTTTTGATTTTAATCAAATTTTTGGAACGATCGGAAAATCGGAATTGTTACTGTTTAAAGGCTTAAAAAATGGCTAGATGGATTAGGAAAAGAAAACGATCCACGTTTTGGAGTACTAAATGGAATTTTAATCTATGGTTTCCGGCATGCGTGGCACATTATTTTTGGATATTCTGGGAAAGGGTTGTCAAAAATTGGGAGATTCGCCATGTAAAATAAAAGAGCTATCCTTATATAATTTTGGCGTGTAATCTAAATAATATTGAAATTTGCTTTTAAATTTTTACAAAGGAATAAAAAAAAAAACCCCTTAAACCCTTTATACTCAAATCGATACCTTTTTTTTTCCAAAATCCATTTTCCCCGCAACACAAACCGCGGGCGCCATTTTCTTAAAGATGGCCAAGCTGATTGAGCTGAAAAGGGGCTCCTTTCTAACTAACGTCAGTTACAACAAAAACGATAAAATATTGAAAAGGTGCGGTGTCTCGTCGGAGATCGGTGCAAAAGCGTTTGGGGCGCAAATCTTCGAAATCTCGGTGACCTAACAAAGCGAAGAATTCAGGACGGTGCGAGAAAAGGAAAAAAACCTAACCATTTCGGAAGTAGAAAAACAGTTTTTTTTAAGTAAAGCCATTTGTTCACTATCATCAACTTTAAAATTTAAATTTTATTTTGTCGAAATGGTTTTTCCCGAACCAAAATGACCCATTGGGGGTGCTTGTAATTTGCTGCTTTTCCCCAAGATTTTCTTTAACCGTCGGTGGTTGTTTTCCCTTTCCCGGATTTTGTCTTTGTCTTGAACGTTTTTTGCCTTTAATACAACAATTTTCTTATGTAATATAAAAAAAAACAATTGGAAAAACTTGTTAGGGGGTTTCGAATTTTAAATGGCGGAGGGATAAGACCATAGCGTTAAATAGGAAATCAAAAGGGGATATTAAATTTTTAAAAAAAAAAAAAAATTTGGGGGTCATTAGACTTGTGCAAGAAAGCGATAGTTCCGAAATCACCTCTAAATTGCATTCCTTTTTCGTGAAAATTAAACTTCAAAACCTAATTTAGTGGGTGAAGCCATTGGTTAAAAACATGTTTTTTTGGTTTTTCAAAGGGCCCGGGAGACCACACGGTTTTCCTGTTCACCTAAAGAAATCGTTTATGTATTTGTTATTTAAATCGGTAAAATTTCTTAAAAACCCCAATTAAACATGGGGAGAATTCCCCGTTTTCTAAAACGGGTGCAGGGCCTAAATTGAATATTGGGGTTTTAAAATTGGAAAAATTACTGTTAACTTTCAAGTATTTTAAAGCATTGTTTTGAAAAGCGCCATTTAGGTACCCCCCTTTTTTTGGAGAAGGGCAAGCGGGTAGGTCAAAAAAACGAAAATAAATATAAAGACCAAAATTCAGTTTAAAAAAGAGGTACGCACAGAAATTTGTTATTGAATTTATAAAGTTTAAAAATTGGCAGGGGAGGAAAGAGAGAAGGGAAAAGAAGAAGAGAGAAGAGATAGGGAGATTGAGAGATCGAGCAGAAAGATAAAAGGGGGGGGAGACCGAGAGAAATGCGAGAATTTCGGGTTTTGTTAAACAGATGCACAAGAAGAAAAAACACATAATTCTGGTCATTGGGCCCGTTCCAGAAAAAAACATAAAAAAATGGTTGCAGCTAAATTGGAGGACGCGGAGACATGGGTTTTAGGGCCGCAAATCTCTTCCCCATCTCCGTCCCCACAAAAAAGGGGCCGGTGGGGAAAATTTTGACGTTTCGGGGGATTTATCTGACCAAACAAAACCTAACAGTGTTGTTATGAATTGCCTCCTAAATGGCAAGCAGCGAAATTAGAGTAGAAAAACATTGAATTAAATTCAGGCCGATTTGTATTGTAATTATAATTTTAAAGTATAATTTTTGCTACTAAAATGTTCAAAAACTCACTATTCGTTTTCAGAAGTCAGTCAGTCTTACTGTAGTGGAGCCCTTTTCGTTAGCACTGCGACTTGATTCTCGGTGCTGGAAGAAAATATTCTATGGCCTAAAGATGGCTTCGTATTCTTTTTAATCCAAGAAATAAAACCTACGCATTTCTATGGCATCATCATTTTCATAATTATCATTTATTATCGCAATCTCTATAACAGACGAGGCAGATCCATCATCGATTTTAAGTTTTTATGAGGTACATGATTGACTTCGGTAGAGATTTTCTAGAGTATCTTAAATTTGAGCTCGAAAATAAAAAACTACCTTTGCCAAGTTTTAAAGTATGTTATAGCTCGAAACCCCGTTTAAGTGGGTTTAACAGTCTTGGAGAAATTTGCCAAGTTGAGGGGTGAACCTGAAAAGTAACAAATATTTTTGAAGAACATAGAACATAAAAATTAATGTAAAAAAGGAGATTGATATATACATGCAAAAAATCCTTTTTCTATTATTGTTTTTATGATTTAATGGAGGTTTGAACTTTTTCAATTTGGGGTGGCTGGTCCTGGCAAAAACCACGGCGTCGTAAAGATAACAGATAAAAGCTATATTTTTCGAATTATATAGTATTAGGTATAGTGTTTTTTAAAGCATGAGAAGCGTGAGTGCAGAACAAAATCGATAAATTCTGAAACTGGGCTTAGTATCCGCGTCGGATCCCGGCGAGCCATGGAACTGGGGTGCAAATCTTGCGCGGCATCTCCGTGACCTCCGGCGAGGCGAGCGAGATGTTTATCTGGCCCATGTTTTTAGGCTTTTTGGTTTCTTTGAAATCGAAAATATTGACCGTTTATCTTCTTATGCCACTACTGATACCATAAAAAAGAAGTTGGAAGAACTTAGAAGTGCTGTTGTCGACACCTAGCGGTGTGAAGGGGTAGATTTTCAGGCTTCGCTGTCGATTTAAACCCCGAAAAGTCAACGGTTTTTCTTCTCAGGCCCAGTTTAGCCTCTTTCAATGCGCTAGAAAGCCAAAGATTGAAAGCTGAAATGGCATGAACCCAGGGAAAATTTTGAATACCTTGTAAAGTTAGGTGTCAACACCCAGACGCGCAAAGAGTCGATCTTAAGGCTTCTCTGTGCGTTTCACCCCAAAATATTGACCGTTTAACTTCCATCGGCTCGATCATCCGAAACCCGACCACCTCACCCGCCTAATGAAATCTTAGGTTTTGAAACGGCCGGTCCCCCCTCCTGGAAGAGAAGGCCCAGCCACAGCGTGGCAACTAATTAACAACGGCGGGGGCCCCCAGAATGGGACCCAACCCGGGTCCCATGCCCTTTGCTGCTTCTGCTTCTAGCCCGGGTGCGGCTGCTGAAATGAGCGTTTTTAGCGCCATCAAAACGGCGGGAGCCTCATTTCCCTTAATCGACTTCTTGGCGGCGGCCGGGCGTCATGTCGATGTCCAGGGCGTTATTGGAAAGTCGGACTTAAAATTGGTTTGAGCTGTTGATACCATATTCAGGCCTGATTTGGCTATAATTTTTTTCAAATTCCTGAATTGGCTGAACCATAGCTAGCTACAATCTGGCCGGAATTCTCGATGCACCGCTCCTTTAAAGGAGCCAGGAAGTCACAATTCGTCTCAGGAATCGAACCTAAGAGCCAAAAAATAAAGTAGTTCTCTCTATGAGTATCAGCAAATTTGTTTCGTTGTGAAAATACGCGAAATATTCTAGAAAAAATGCTTTGGGCGCTAAATCACGTTTTCGTCGGGGCTTCACATGTCGAAATTTCCCCTGCAGGCACCAGTTCAGCGATCTCGGTGAGCGGTATCAATTTTTTCAGTCAAAATATCTAGAATCATCCGTACCGCACATCCGTTTCGTGCCAAAGTTTGTTCGGCACGATTTTTGATCTCGTTCAGCTGCAAATTCAGTTGCGTATTGAAAATGCCCGTATGGCCCCGGTTACGCCTCGAAAGGTAGCGTAAATCCCTGCACCGTACAGTTGCGTACAACGACCATACGCGCTGAGTAGCCACATTCAAGACTTTCGTGAATTCCTCTGACATTTGCATTATTTTATTTGTGCATTTCCCGAAGGAAATGCGTTCCAAAATTTGTTCGAGACACTCGTGAGGTCTCGGGGTTAATGCTAACCTCAAACTTGGGTAATTAAACCGAAGCTGTCGTTGGTTGGCCGCTCTTACCATCTGCCTTGACTCCATGTGAGCGACTTTTCCCTTGCGGCCACTTGCTGAAAATTATGATTTTCCAGCACGAATGGGGTCAGAATTCTGAAATTCAAGCGTTTTGACATAGAAGCTGGGCCAAAGAGCGGGCGAGGCAGTCGCGTAGCGGCCGCCATCGAAATATAATGAATCTTCAGAGCCGAGTTACCGCATCGTGGCTCCCTTAAAAAATTTTAACGCGTTGCAAGCTCCTGGAATAAGTAGTCCGTAGTTCAGTCAGTAGCTTGTCGGGCTCTTTAAAGCTACAGGCAAGATCCGTCAGATGGCCGTAATCAAT
Organism: Mesorhabditis sp. LJ9110; assembly: GCA_038088335.1. Taxonomy (NCBI): domain Eukaryota; kingdom Metazoa; phylum Nematoda; class Chromadorea; order Rhabditida; family Rhabditidae; genus Mesorhabditis; species Mesorhabditis sp. LJ9110. The sequence continues at coordinate 227,798 of JBBGBA010000103.1, read as the reverse complement.
TGCGCCATGAAAGTCGGAAGACACAAGCTTCTAACCTTTTTGAGTAGTGGGGGAAAAAGTATCTATGACCACCCGGCCATCTTAAAGGGCTGCCGACGGCATGTGTCGATCCCCCCTCATCAACAAATTGGCAAGTAGCCAACAGGGGAGAGAGCGCGCCCAGGGGAGAGGCGCAGAGACATTTTCTTTTCCGCGCGTAATCGATTGATTATGCCGTCGGTATCCCTTTAAACCGCAAGAAAATGCTAAATTTAACTATTCACGATCTGCCTACGTTATAAAAACGGTATTGCTTGTATTCTATGACATCATACTTTTCAGAACTGAATTTTACGCTTTCTCGATTTTTCCGTGGCCCAATCTCCCTAATTCCTCCAGTTCCGCTGGCCATATATAAATCTCCTCCAGCATTCAATTTACGCACAATCCCCATTAGCGCATCCCCCACCCTGCAAAAAGTCGGGGGGACCGTATCCATTTCTCGTCCCCTCAAATGATAGCCCGGCCCTCTTTTTGGCTGCGAGGGCCCTCCAGGGGCCCATCGATCCCTGTTTTCTTCTGCGGGCCTCTCTCTCTCTCTCTCTCTCTCTCTCTCTCTCTATCTTTCCGGGGCCTTTCTCTGCCCCCTCTCTATCCAAATCATCCCTCACTCAGCCGCGGGGCCCTCTTCTGAATGTTCAGCTGTGCTGCTTCTGCTTCAGCCAGCCATTCCTGTTGCATTTTTTGGGTCCTTGGGCCCTTATTTGGGCCCTTTTTTCGCGATCCCCTTTACCCAACAGCGACAAATTTATAGCCGCCGACACGCCTCATTTACGCCCGGGGGCTAGTAGGGCACATTAGCATCCCTTCGCCCCTTTTCTGGAGGTGGCGTTACTTTTTGCGTTACTTTTCGTGTCACTTTCTTGTATACAGGGTGTCTCAGGATTATCCGGACAAACTTTCAATTCCATTTCTTCCTATTTATTTCCTGTTTTATGCGCACACCGTGTAGCTCCTATCAATCTTTGAGGTATTTTTGAGGCACTAGCAAGAAAATTTCGCGAGGCTATGACATATCGCTTCGTAAAAAATCGAAGAAGTTTGAACGTAATTTCTCCCATCTGGCAAACCCTCAAAACGCATGCTGTTTCCGACGCTATAAAAAGCTTCAATATAACCGGCATAACAAAGAAACCATAAAAAGAGATCGGAAATAATAGGTCCATGCTCAGCCCGGCCCAAAAACGCCTGGTTGACTCTAGGAAAAAATCAGCAAGCCAAAAAGATGAAATCAAGTCACGCGCCGTCGTATTTACCTTACAAGTTTTAGCCCGGAGGAACTCTAAAAATCCGATAAGATACTTTTCAAAGGATAAAAACCAAAATAGCTACAGTAACAATGATGTACAAGCAATTTAGTCCAAGTTAGCTTTGATTTCTGAGGAGCTTGAGCGCGAGCAACCTTCGAAACACCCTTATCAGCGATACACAGGAAATTGATATTAAATTCGAAAATAATCATTGACATGACCAAACTTTGGCGCAGACAGGTCCGTTTTGCCAGAACACGTCATATCTTGTCCAGAAAAACGTCGGAACACTTTTTGAACCCTTGCCCCAAGTTTCGTGCTAGTTATGAGGCAAAAAATCTTGCCGCGTTCTTCGCTTGATTCTGAAGTTATTAATGTGTCTTCAAAAAATTTTTTTTTGCTCAGAACATTGCAAACGCCTCAAAAACTCATATGAAATACATTAGGTTGACAGAGAACAGCGGTAAAGGTGAAAAAATGACTATTTCGTTTTGTCCGGATAATCCTGAGACACCCTGTATAACCTTTTCTGATGGTTTATATTGCAGGCCATTTTTTGCTAGCTACAAATAGCTTAGCGGGGGGATAGAATAACCGGAAAATGATGCTTTTAATGTTGTGTGGTTCTTTAACCTGTTTTTTTTGCTGCTTGAGTGAAAGCCAGAGAGAGAGAGAGAGAGAGAGAGAGAGAGACGGAGAGAGCAAATTCTACGCATTCCCTAGCGTTTCCAGTTTTAAAATTTTAGAGATAATCTCAGGTCCCCAAAAGCCGTCTGACGTCATCAGGCGCGCATTAAATAAGCCGTGAAAATCTGGGGTACATCGTATTTTATCCATCTATTTTCTCTCTCTCTCACTGGCTCTCTCTTCTCCCTCCCTCTCTCTCCCTCTCTCTTTGTCTCCCCTGTCTCTGTCTATGTCTCTCTCTCTCTCTCTCTCTCTCTCTCTCTCTCTCAGTTTCTCTCCCATCCTTCCAACGTCACAATATGTTCTTTCCTCTCATTTTCCATCCATATTTCAGAAGCCTGCCCCTTTCTGCTTTTCCATGTTCCCCCCGATTCGAAATGTCGTGGGTGGGCCCTTTTCCGCCCTGGTGGGGGGCACAGCGGCGGTTTCCGCCTCGTTCACTTCTAAATTAGAATGGCTCTAGCTAGGGGAAAAGCAGGGAGCAGGGAAAGGGGGGAAAAGAAAGCCGATGTCCTTCGAATATTCTCACGGCTCCGAGGGCACCGGAGCTATGGTTTTTGGGCGTGTTTGCACCTTATTGCGGTCTCTACGCGATTCATACCTTACCACGATGCGCACCGGGAAACGCGAAATCGACCCCTTTACCTCGACTGGGTCTCGACTTCGCTTCGTGCTGTTTTTAACGATTGCCAAACACCTGACCAGAAATTATCTGTGCGTACTTTACTCCTAAACCCTACTCTAACAACTGTAGGACTCTTAAAAGTACGAAAACGCACTTTAATGTCACGCGCAACTCTCTGACGACACTACGTCCATGAAAACTTTTGATTCTAAGACTTTTTAGTTTTTTACGCTGCGCTTCTGTACTGATAATGAGCCCATACTCCAAAAGACTAGGCTGAAAAGTTATATAAAATCGAGTAAAATTCGTTAAAATTTACGACGCTGGATTTAAGACATCTTCTTCATTTAAGGTATAGTCTTGTAATTTAGCTTAAGTTCTTGATAATAACTTTTGCAGGGTAATTTTCCCTCTAATGCCAACAATTTTCTGAAAGAGCGGCGACCTTCAATTTTCATAAATTACCCTGGAGGCTTTTCTCTAGCTTTCTCTCTCCCTCTCTCTCTTGCTCTCTCTCCTCTCCCTTCCTATCCCTCTCTCTATCGCTCTCGCCCCTCTCTCTCTCTCTCTCTCTCTATCTCTGTCCCTTTCTCCAATATTCATTTCCAGGGTATGACCTACTAGAAGAAGAACGTCCAAATCACCAACCTCCTTTTAAAAAATGAGCGCCTTCTCCGACATCTTCAAGAAGGCCCAAGACGCCATCAGCAATTTGAGGGGTTGGTTTTAAAATCGATTTAGCGTATTAAATTTTATAATTTTTAACTTACCTTTAAAAATCCAGTCCACCCAAGCACATCAGCCGAGATAGGTACCGGTAGATTTGGTTTTGAGCGCAAATAAACCCGTGATAATCCCCATAGTAATGCAGCCTGTGGATTGATTGAGTTTTGTGCGTAGAGATTGGAAGTAGATTTGTAAATTTGATTATTTTACATACTTTTAGGAGGCGGCAACATCTTCTTGGGACGTGATGGCGACATTGTCTACAGCAAGAACAACGTCTGTGTGCACGATATTCTTGGGGAGGAGGAGGTGAAACCTGGGGTAAGCCTTTGAGTTCAGCTGCAGTTTTTCACTTTTAAAGGGACAGACGGGGCACAGTAATCGATTTTTTGGCAAAGGGTTTTCTATGGATTTTGTCCCGGTCGCGACACGCAACGCGCGAGCAGTTTTCCAGCGTCTAGATTTTTTTTGTCCACGAGAAGCGATCGCGTGCGTAGGGTGCCGCGGCCCTGAACGTTACGTGTGGCGGTTGGCACGTTGCGGCCGTTTGGAACGCCTCGCGTCGTGTTCTCGCGCGTCGCGCCTCCGCCTTGGTGTCGCGGCCTCGAGCTTCCGCGTCATAGTTTGGCGCACTGCACATCGCGTTCTTGCGCGTTGCGTGTAGCGATCTCGGTTGCGGTCGCAGCCGCGCGCTGCGCTGCGTCTCTCAAGCATTGCGTCTCAGGTTTTCGCGCGATGCATGTCGGGGTCCAAACGGCTAGGAACCAGTCAGCGACCCGACGCGGTTAACACTATCCTTTGAAAGCTTCAAATACGAGAGAGATCCACGCATTAATCAAATCGAAAAAAAATCTCTAAATGATAATTTTCATAATATTTTTTTTCAGGAAGAAAACATCATCCACACCCCCGGCTACCTCTCCGTGCAATGCCAGTCGGATGAGACGATCGGGGTGACGCTGGTCTTGCAGTGGCTACCAAACACAACGTTGCAGAAGAATCCGGCAAGGTATCGAATTTTAAGGAATATTCTTACGGTCTTAGGGTGCCAAATACTTTTCTGAAAATGACTTATGTATTAAAAAACCCAAAAATACCTTAATTAATCCAGGGTGAAGCCGCAATTACGGTAAAGCAGATAGCTAGCGATTTACAGCTGTTAGTGTATCTTTTTAAAGGGTCAGGCAAGGCATGGTTATGCTATGTTTCTATCCAATTGCCGTGCGCTGTGCCGCTATACGCAATACGCCTACCGCTAGCGGGATAAAAATGGCGTAATCGATTACGCGATGGATGGATATATCCATGAAAATTCGTAGCCAAAAAATCGATAATTATGCCTTGTACTTCCCTTTAAAAACCATTTCCAGGCACGAGAAATACCTAAACTTAAACCTTAACCCCAAGCTTTTAAAATCCCATTGCATATGCAAATTTCTGAATTTTTAAAAGGTTTTTGTTAATTTTTCGAACGCCATTTTAGCATCCGCAGCGTCTCCCCGAGAAACAACGACGGCAAGAAGCGCAGCAATGATGTTTTTTCGGTGAGTCCTGCTTTTTTTTGAGGGGATTCCCTCTCTGGTGGGCTATTTAGTGGGCGACTGATGGGCTATAAATAACAATGGTATCCGCCAATAATGACAAATAAAGGGGAGCCGTTTAGCCGGTACACGTCTCCGCCGCCGACACCGGCGATACTACGCCCAGCACGGAGATTACGGATGAGACTACGGTAGGTGGGGGAGGGGTGAATTTTAGGGAAGTGTGAGACGTTACGGAGATAGATGAGAGATAGGTAGAGAAAGAAAGAGAGACAGAGAGAGGGGGAGAGAGAGAGAGAGAGAGAGAGAGAGAGAGAGAGAGAGAGAGAGAAATAGAGAGAAGCGACAGATCGAGAGCCAGAGAGAAAGCTAGAGTAAGCGAGAGAGAGAGAGAGAGCGAGAGACAGAGAGCGAGAGAGATAGCGAAAGAGAGCGCAATACAGAAAGTTCAAAACTTTTATTGGCCTGAAGCCCCATCTCTAACCTCAAAATTCAGAATCCAGATCAAATCACATCCGATTAGAACCGAAACCGCGAAAGGGCCGGTCAAGGCCGGGTTTCTGGTAGCTTTTTAAAGGGGCAGTGTCACCAAAAAATCTCAACATTTTCCAAAATATTGTCCAATCCTTGCCATTTAGCGCTCGCCCGTTATTATGCCTGAATTACCGACAAATCTTAACCATTGTGCTTGAAGCCCGAAGCCCAGGCCCAAAATGTCGTGTTTTCAAAAAACATTCTGCGATATGCTTGCTTTCTTATCCCATTTGTCGTAATTTCCAGTCGTCCCCGAACTCGCCGGAGCTGCAGGTCGAGATGACGGGCGACATGATCACGGTTATGCAAATTACGGAGCGCCCGACGTCGCTACACGTACGTGAGGATACCTCGGCTAGTCGGTGGTGTAGATTGGAGCATGCCGGAACTTTTTATATTTTTGCTAACCCAAGCTAAAAATGCCAAAGAAAGCGTCGTAAAGTCAGAAGCTTGAAAAAAATAGCAATTGTTGGATTTTTGTTTTTATGTTCTGCTAACTCTTATGCCAAGCTAAAAATCAGAAACTCTAGCAACAACGCTAGGCTACGGAACGCAACGATAGAAACTCGAAAAAACAAAAATTCGTTAATGTTTATCAAAGTAAAGTTGTACCTTACAGTTAAGAATACGTTAGGTGACGATACGTGAGGGTACGCTACACTACGCTACCATACGCCTCTCCGTTTAGAAAAGACCTCACGGGCCCAAAACTGCAACCCCAGCCATCGGGGTCCCGGATTCTGGAGGAGGCGGCGGCCTCGGAGTACCGTCGATCAATTTGATCCCAAATACCCCCGTGGATCCGTCTACTTTTGATGATGAAAATTGCCTGGTCGTGAGGACACCAGATGTTACTGTAAGTTGTTTTAGTCGCCAAAAGCTGCTTATCTTTCCCAACAGTTATTGCATCTTTTTCTCCGTTAAATTTCATTTCACAGCACAAAGACTATAATATAATACTTTTTGATTTATTATCTATTATCGTTTATTAGCTATCATCTATTATAGTTATTTATTATCGATACCTTTGACTTGTCTGTCTTCCGTTGCAAACCCTCGGTTTTAGCCCGAAAACCTTGATATCCTGGTAAGACTCCCAGTAGATCTTGCTTTTTTGAGTTTTCCACTAGAAGCTGCTTCTTAAGTTTTCCCATAGCCGTCCGAGTTATTTGATTTGTATGTTCCAAATGTGTTTCAAAGTGTTTAGTAATTGTAGAAATTGTCGGATGTTATACTGCGTTTAAGAATCGTTTTTAGTCAGTGCAATCCGATGCCACCTCGGTCTCTTCGCAATCGACCTCTGGAGCTGATGAGCTTTCAGATAAAGATGAGGGCAGTAGCTCGTGCGATGAATCAGTTGCAGATCCGAAGGGTTAGTGTTGGTGAGTTTAAAGGTGCTAGTAGGAAGTCCGAAAACCGACCCCTGGCAGGTCTGGACGCGACACTCCTAAAAACGGAAGCCAGGCCACGTGAAGATGGGTATCAAATTCCCATACTGGCTAAATCTGACCCATCAGAATCATATATAGTAGTTTTAAGCAGTGGCGCGTAGCTGTCGAGACCTAGCCGGACAGGGGTCGATTTTAGCGGTGATACGCTTCTTTAAAGGAACCGTGACGCGCCATTTTTTGGCAATATTGTTAGAGCGGGACAGCGGGTAAGAGAGACATAGCGCGAAAGCGAGAGAGAGAGAGAAAGAGAGAACGCGAGAGAGAGAGAGAGAAAGAGAGAAGGAGGGCAAGCGAGAGTGTGAGTGAGAGAGTGCGAGACCGCGAGGGAGGAAAGCGAGATTATATAGAGTTATCCTTATTTCAGAGCTTGCCTCGATCCCGGAAAAGCTCAGAAATGAGTGCGCCACCATCCTATCCGCCACTCCCGAGCAGTTCGCCCTGGAGCACGATATGATTCTAAAGGATCAGAAGGTACCGAACTTTGTACGTGCAGATGAATCCACAGGATCCTTTTTTTGCCTTCCTAGCCCCTTTAAAACCGAATTCAGGATCAACAAGACGATGGTGCGGTGGCCATCGCCAGAGGTCGAGCGATGTTTAACAGCCGCGCAAGTTCAGCGAGCCTATTTTCGGTGAATTTGGGTGGGTCTTAACACGTTTTTGGAAATTTAAATTTTTCAGGAAAAATGCGGACGATGAGGCTGTTTTTCTCAAATCCGGAAAATACATCTGGCCAGCTGGTTATAGGTTAGTAGGTAAAGTGGAGATTACTTGTTTTTAGCCACCCACGACTCGCACTACAAAATTCTCCACTTTCACCATGGTGGTTTGGACAAGCTGGCGCAGCTCTTTGAGCAGTGGTCGGCGATCAAGGCGCGATCGGTGAAGGAGGTACGGGAATAGGCGCAAAAGTGGAGATTTGAAAAGGACTGGCAAGGCATGAGCGAGGATTTTTGTGGCTATGGATTCCTGAAAACAATTGGCTGGAGCCGCGAGACGCGACCCGCACGCCGTTCGGCCAAAATCTGGTTGACCCTCCCCCGAAGCTCCAAAAATTTCTAGACATTTCCGCGATTTTGTTGGGTATTTGGTTGCGGGATTTAAAGGGATGCCCAACCTTTCCGGAGCTCAAAAAGCAAAAACCCTGCCGCGGGCGGGTGTCGAACCCGGAACCCCCGTTTTGTAGACCTGGATGCTATCCATTAGGCCATAGTGGCAAGCCATTCGGAAGGATGGGGACGCCACAAGTGGGAAAGGGTCCGAATGTGCTGCAATGGGCCCCCGTTGCCGCACGAAATTCGCGCGTCAGTACTGCCCGGAATACATAACTATATATTTGCAGCCTAAACCTGGGTATCCCTTTAATAGAGCATCAAAAAATATACTCAGAGTTGTAACTACAGCTCAAAACAATGCAATATGAAAAAGTTATTGCCAAAACCTTTTTGGAACTTTCCGCTGTGGGAAGGCAAAGTCAGTTAAGCATTTGAAGGCATCGCGTGTGCGTTGCGTGTCGCGGTTGCGCTCAACACTGGGGACCGAAGGGCGAAAATCCATAGTTTTCCCTGAATTGTTGGTTTAAAGTTGTAAGCTTTCACTGGATAAGATGCCATACCCACATTTTAGGGCAGTCCCTCCCCGGCCCCCGATCGTCATCTCCTGATTTGCCAGCCGGCAGTGAAGAAGAACGAGCTCGATCCGGAAGACGGGCTGTTTGAGAGGGTGCACTGGGACTACTGGAAAACGTTCAAAAACGCCGAGGGAGCAATTCATGATAGCCAGACGATTAGAAAGGTTAGTAGTAGTGCTAGGGAGAGGACAACTCTGTCGTCGTCGAGCGCTGAGTTCGAGGTTTAAAGGAGCAGCGACACGTAACGCGTAAGCGCGCATCCACGAGCCCACAACCAAAAGATTCGATTACATAAATATTCCTGTGACTTCAGGCCCTCTACTTTGCCTCCATGGAACCAAATCTCCGAAAAGAGATCTGGCCCTTTCTACTCCGCGTGTACCCTTGGGAGTCGACGGTGGAACAGCGGGAGACGATCCGAAATGACCTGTTTCTGGAGTATCAGAATATTAAGCGAAAGAGGTACGTTCCTACGCCTTAAATACGCTCTGTAAACTACTTATTTGCTTATCGCTGTTATAGACTGAAGAAAGCGGCCAGCTCGAAGCACTGGGACGGGCTGGAAAATACGGTAGTGAAGGATGTCGTGAGAACAGATCGAAAGAATCCGTTCTTCGCGGGGGATGAGAACCCGAACGTCGACCTGATGAGGTACAGAGAACAATTTAGTTAAAACAGCGTATGTGAGAAAAAAATCAGCGTTAAAAATAATGCAGATAGACAAGAAGAAACCCTTAGAAACGATCAATTCTAGGGATATCCTCCTCAACTACGCTGCGATGTATCCAGATGTTGGATACATTCAAGGAATGTCGGACCTCTTGGCTCCACTGCTCAGCACTTTAAAGTAACTTTTTTATTTCGACTTCACGATGATCTTTCAGAGATGAATCTGAGGTCTATTGGTGTTTCGTCGGGCTGATGCAACAGACGTTGTTCAGCAAGTCGAGTGAAAGTTTGATGGAGCAGAATTTGGTAAAAAATAATGTTATCGATGGCAACGTTAAGTCTAGGAATACCTTCGTGAGCTCATCAAGCTCCTCGTCCCTGAGGTGTTCAGCTACCTCTGGCAGCTCGGTGGTGATTCGTTGCAGTTCATGTTTGTGCACCGCTGGATTCTGCTATTTTTCAAGGTATGGGCCCAATTTCAAGTTCTGCGTCCCAATCTAATTTGTTTCCACGTATTTTTTTTGCATTATATGCCCATTTTGCTTGCATAGGGAGCGTGACAGGCTGGCCATCAATTTCTGCAATCTGATTTTAGAGAGAATTTGCCGAATCTGATGCGCTTCACATCTGGGAGGCGTGTTGGGCCCGATACCGTACCCAATACTTTCATCTGTTCGTTTGTGTCGCGATTGTATCCATTTACGGTAAGTAATTATCTAAAATTTGACGTATCTACGCGCTCTCTCTTTCTATCTCTCTCTCTCTCTCTCTCTCTCTCTCTCTTCTCTCTATCTCTCTCTCTTCTCTGTCTCACTGTCTCGGGCTTCGATAGTCGAAGCAACAACAACATTCAACCATTTATCCCCAATTTGACCTTCAGGGCCCGACATCATCTCGCAAAAACTCCCGCACGACGAGATCTTGCTCTACTTCTCCTCCCTAGCTAACCATATGGATGCTCGAGTGGTGTTGAAGAAGGCCCGAGGACTTCTACACCATTTTGTGAATCGGGAAAAGATTCCGTGCTCCTTGGCAGGTAAGAATTAAGATAACACGTCAATCCTAATTTGGAACGCTACACAATCGTGAATTCAAAATTTTCAGGAGTCGTCGAGTCCAGCGGGATGTCACAATGGGATTCGCACAAGAAGCTACAGGCCTATGAATGTGTCAAGGTGAGCAAGCGGTTGGCTATCTCTATATCTCTCTCTCCCTATCTCTCTCGCTCTTTCTATCTATCCCTCTCGGCAATCTTGCAGAGATTCTTTAGAAACGAATACCAACCCCTCACATTTTAACTATATTTTTCAGAAGCACGGCGACGACGAGCCATGCCCATACGCCTAATCCTCATGCGGTAATATATCGACAATTGCCATATCGACCCTCATCCATCTCGCGTGTTTGTGTGTAATACTTATATGTATTTGGGATAGATGAAAAAAATAAAGCATACATTTTTTGGTAATTATACCCAGCAATAGAAGGAAGCGCACAAGGTTTTTCGGCTCGTAAAACACACAAAAAAGTGGACAGTGTACTGTAATGGAACTCAAGAAAATTTGCATATATTTGTACAATTTTGAGATCTATCGGATGTAATTCAAGCTCGTGAATTTGAGAGTCGAAGCACAGGGAAAAACCGAATCAGAGTTACCCTAGAAATTGGTTGATTTTGGGGGGTAATTTGGCTATTTTTCAATGTTATTTGGCTTAGCAGTTCGTGTCCGGTTTCTGGGGCTTCGGGCTCGTGGCGACGTGTCAGCGCGTTTTTTCGCCTCGGCGGAAGCGGTGGTCTGGAAATGAACGGTTTAAAGGGCGAGCTTCATATTTCGCTATAGTACCCTCTGTATTTCCCGGTCTCGCTCTGGCTATCCGCCTTTCCTCTCTCGCTGACTTTCCATCTCGCTGTTGCTCCTCTTTCTCTCGACCTCTCTATTTCTCTTTCTTTTAAAGGACGGACAGTAAGCCTTCCTTGCTCGCCGGACCCTGTCGTTGAGGCGTCGAAGCGGTTATCACCCTACCCGACGGCTTCGGTTGTGGTATCCCAGTCCTTGTTGAACTTGGCGCGGAGGTAGTGTTACTTTTAGCGGGCGCTCCAGTTGTAGTTGGCGTCCGCTTCGGCACGGTAGCTACCCTCGAAGTCCCTGCCAAGGGTGGGTCAGCTTTTGGCATCGGCTTCACCACGCTTTTCGGCTTTTCGCCATTGTCCTTTAGGGGGGATGGGCCGGGAAGGTTTGCTAAAAAGCGCTCAATTACCGTATGCGGATTTTTTTGCCTACCTGTCCTCACCGGATCGTTGTGGATGATGGTGTGCGTGTTTTGGCGTTCCATTTTGTGCTGAAAATTGGGGAATTTGCATAAAAAATTTCCGGTTTTTCTAACTACGAATAATTCAAGATTTTCGATCGATGATTTGATGCTTTTTTGGTACTGTTTAGCTGATTTTCACTACGTAATGGATTGAGTTCTGCTACATTTAGTAACTTTAGCGAGCCAGAAATATTTGTTATATTCCTTTCCAGTACTATTGAACGCGTTTATCGTTGCGTCATCGATTGGATCAAGCGACTTTTAGCAAATTTTAGCCAGAATTTGGAAAATGGGGTTTTTTGTCGCTTTTGAATCGAATTTAATGCATTGTTTTGACGCATTTTTGGTACTTTTCGTAAATACTTAGCTCGATTTTCGATAAAAAATAATTTTCCCTACCTTTTTTGGGCAGTTTTGATTTGTTTTTATAGCGTAACCGATTGAGTTTTTTTGAGCAATTTTTGAGCTTGATCATGAGTTTTGAGCACCAAATTTCCGCATGCACTGTTCAATTCTTGCCAAACAACTTCTTCACCCGCCCCAGAAATCCGTGCAATTTTTTCCGGCCAACCTCTTCGAGATCCTGGATCCGCTTCTTTGTCGGCGATTTTGATTTCGTAGCCGGTTTCTGAGAAGTTTGAGCAGTTGCAGCTCCTTTCTTCTCGACCCTTTCGGGCTTGGCTTCAATGGCTTCGACTTCCGGGCCCTTCGAGGTGCTGGGTTCGGGTTCTGGAGCGATTTCGACGGGTTTTGGAGGTGCTGGCTTCTTAACTTCCGCATCTGGCTGTTTTGGCTTGGGTTTTTCGACATGAGCTTCGGCTTTGGCCTCAGTTTTTGCTTCGGGTTTTGGTGTTCTTGGTGTTACTTCTTTCACAGTTCTTGGGGTAGATTCTCTTGAAGTTGCTCTGGATGAATTCCGGCTTGATCGCGGTCTGGGAATTCCGGATTCTGCTGGTTGAGGCGGCTTTTCTTCCTGAAACCAGTTAGTTATTGTTAGGTACAATAAAGTTTTCTTACCTTTGTAGGCGTTGGCTGCCTCTGCTGCTTCCTAGGGCTCTGCTGCCTCGGGCTTTGCTTCTTTGCCTCGGCCGATTGAGTTGTTTTGTTTTCTTGGCCCATCTTTGGTGATTTTACAGTGCTGGTGCTCGGTTTCGGTTCTTCGAAGACTTCCTGAAAATTAATTTTAGATTCTGTTTGGTTGTTCTTGTCCTCTGCTACGATCTATTCAAAAACTCAAGCTCAGCAAACCGTAGGAATCTCTACAGCTTTCACTATCTCGCTCTCATTCCTTCTTGTGCGCTCTTTTACTCCTCTCTCTCCCTCTCTTTCTCTCTCCCTATTTTTCTCTCGCATTCTCTCTCTTTTTTCTCTCTCCCGGTCCCGATACGTGTATCGGCTCCATCTCATTTCCCTTCTCGCTCTCTCCTCTCTCTCTTTCGTCCAATACACTACACCAGAATCTCTGCTAGCCTGCTCTACCCACCTTCTCATCCTCAATCGGCTCCGACTCGGGATCTCGAGCCTTTTGTTGTATCATCGTCAGCGGCTTATGCCGCTCCAGGCTCCTCCCCCTTTCCGGGGTGTACAAATGGCCCATTTGCACTCCAGCCGATGCACTGCGTTTGTATGCCTAAAGTATAGAATTTTCTACGGACCAAAAGCGATACTATCAATGGGTAAAAGATTATTTTGCAGCCATTTGGGACAGGGCATGCTCTATAGGTATTTTTTTGCGGCGCTTCATGCTCTATTTTAAGCACATTCGAGCTCAAGGAAAAATTAGTGAAAAAATTTTGGATTTACAGGCAAGCGCTAGGTATATTGACACCCGATCTGGACGTGAGTAGAAGTGTAGCGGAATTTTCAGAATTTTTAGATACTAAACGTAAGTTTTCAGCTCTTGCTTTAATATATAAAAATTTAAATGTTGTTTTAGCTTCGAAAAAGTTCAGCTTTGATTTTTAGCGCCAAAAAAAGTTGAACTTCCGTTACCCTCCTCCTTACATCGGCAGTCATCGATGTATCAAAAATACGAGGGAAAATATCCATATAGCAGCTACAATTTTTATAAATAACCTGCGGATTTTCCGTTTTTCCGGGAGCACTCTTCTAAAGAAAAGAAAATTTAAATGGAGTTGGTTAGCAGAAGTGTAGGAGTCGAAAATTAGGGATTCAGCAAGGGAGAGTGAAAAGAAAAACGACCCGAGGAAGCCACTGATCGCGGCAGGCACACAGTAAGCCAAAAGGCAGAACCAAAAAAAAAATAAAATTATGTACCCGATTGTTGCTGCTGAAGCGCGGCATGGAGGCTTTTGGTTGGCGCATTTCGACGAAGATTCCGGCTGGAAAAAGTATTTAGAAAGAGAGAGAGAGAGAGAGAGAGAGAGAAAGAGAGCGAGCGAGCGAGAGAGAGCGAAGGGCGAGAGTGATAGAGTGAGATAGAGAGGGTGAAAGCCAGATTGCGAGAGAGAGCGAGAGAGCATAGAAATTGTATTGTTTTATGAATTCAAAAACCCACTCTCCCTTATCCGCACTTGATCCCTTTCATTCAACAAATTCCAAGCTTCCGCCCGGACCACCGAAGCGGCGTAGTGCAGCAGATGCTTATCAACAAGTTCGTAGAGCCGACGGACGAGAACGTAGAACCTCTATAAAATACAGGGAGCACTAATTTACCGCTTTTTTTTGCCTACCGGGCTCCACTCATCGATCGGAATCGACAGCGTCTTCTTTGGAGATGGTGGGACGCTTTGAATCTCGGTCAGCAGGTCAGCTAGTCCCAGGTACGACTTGATGGCGACGTCGGCGGACAAGCTGTGGACCAGGGTGGGGAGGATGTCTTCGAGGATTCCCAGGTTTAGGGCGAGACCCTGAAAAACCACGGTATTATGGCCGAAATTTAAGGCGTTCTTACTTTAAACGGACCGCTAATGACTTGGAAAGTCCATGGCCAAAAAATGCCTTCTCCGTCCCTTAAAGACGTAAACTGCCCTACTTACCTTTCCTTGGGCTGCAAAGCTCTTGCTGGTGATGACCAAATGGAAAGAGTGAATCAGGTATTGCATTCCGACGTCCAGAATATCGTTGACCATGTTCAGAACGGTAAAAGCCGCTTCGCTGCGGGACCTCGAGAAGGCGACTTGGAGCCGTTCACAGCCGAGGATCGTCTCGATGAGGGTCTCGTCGTCCTGGAAGAGATTAGTTTTCGTTCTCAATTCTCTCTCTCTCTCTCTCGCACTCTCTCGCTCACTTACCAATTGCTGTATAACTCCTTCAAAGCATTCCTTCAGCCACCTCTCATTCAAATGCATAAAGACACGTCCTTTCCAGATTCGGGCAAAATACTTGGCTTGCCATTGGATTGCCTAAAAAACGTTATTAGTAATCTTACGTATCTTAACAAATACCTCTTCATAAAGTGGCTTTAGGCATCTAATGGAATAGAATTGTGGGAGAGCGTCAAAAACGGCAGAGACGCAGACGGCGCATGGCTAAAAAACATTTGAAAAGCGATTCCACCACTCTCTCTCTCTCCCTCTCTCTCGCGCTCTCTCTCTTACCCTATGGAACCAGTGACATTTCGTAGCTTTCAGATGTAAGCTCACAACTTCGATGAGATCTTTCAGATTCAGATGAGTAGCCAGGGCAAGGACCTATAAAACAAGATAAACTTGCTGTCATGATTCTCTAAAAAGATGATGCTCATTTTGTGGCGCTCACCTCCCACGTGTCCACCTCATCCGGAATCGCCGTGAGCCCACCGTAGAGGAAACAGAGCAAAAAGTGGACGGAAGACTTGTTGTAGCCCTTCAGCTCGATGCGTCGGGATTTTTGAAGTTGTTGGCGGAAGAAGGGGCACGTGGCGGAGAGGATGCATCTGTAAATTGACAATCAGAGAGAGCTAGAGAAAGAAAGAGCGAGAGAGACGATATAAAAAGAGAGCGAGAGAGACGATATAAAAAGAGAGCGAGAGCGAGAGAGAGGAGAGAGAGAGAGCGAGAGCGAGAGCGACGGACCTATGCGCAAAAAGCTCCCCGTTATCGCATTTTATCACCACATCCGAGTCCTTATTGTCGATGTACATCTCCAGCAAATCGGAGGCTAATTTGCATGAAGGAGTACGATCCGCAATAGGCGCATTACCTAAAAAATACCGTGTTTAAGGTACGGTAGGCATGATACGATAGCCCAACTAGATTTCCTTGACGTTAAAAACCCACCATCATGATTCGGCGTCATGTCGATGCTGGTCAGCGAAGAAAGAGAAGCAACAGATAGCCTTTTGGCTATCATAGCTCTCCCCCTAACTCCTTCTGGTACACCTCCATACAGCATACGCTCGCCAGGTGATGTCGACTCATCGAGCCCGATGAACATGGAGAACATCGGCTGAAAATAAGGTAATTAATGCTAATGCTAATCAAGGCGAGTCCCATACCTTGTGAATATTACTACGCCTCCTGCTCTCGGTCTCCGTTCTCTCGCCATCATCCGTCGAGTCCAAGCGGATGAATTTTCCCATCGTGGCTAAAAACCATATAATTCTTGTTTTATTTAAATGATATTAAACTCAATTGTAATCTAATTTAAAAATCTGTAAATGGCTTACTTTCCTGTCTCGAACTCTTGCGCCTAGCAGGTATGCAAGTACCATCTTCGTCTTCTTCCGGTATGTCCGGCCCTACCTGGAAATACAATGTTGTCTTCGGACCATCTCGTTCTCTCTTCTTTCTCTCTCACTCTCTCGCTCTCTCCCTCTCAACTTACATCTGATCTCCCGCCAATCGAGTACAGCGATGAGTTCATCGGGGAATGGGAGGCAATGTCTCGAAAGGAGGTCATCATTGGGATTTGCTAAAAAAATCAGGAATTTCTTTGAAAAGTGGAAAGAATTGCCGTAAACTGCTGATGCTGATTGTGATGTTGGGATGAATGTGGCTGGGGGACGTCGCCTTTGGGGAGGATGTGCTCTTCTCGATCCTGAAAAAAAAAGTTGATATTAGGACTGGCGCATTTCCTTGCAAATTACGTTTTATAAAAATATTGCGTTTTTCCTTACCTGGGCCTTAAAATCCTCCAAATCCGTCGAAGCATCCATATTGAAGGAGGTGTTGGAGTTTCGAGAGTCGGAGTCTCCTGAAAAAGTTGCAATTTATATCTTTCGGACAACTTCAGGACCCTCATGCTGGTCAATTCGATAGATTTGAACTTAGGAACCAATAGGAAGCCCTGGATAAATGGATGGACGGTGGGTGGGAGCAGAATACGATGATTTTTTTCATTGCCAGGTTGGTGCCCTCTCTCCGAAACTTACCCCATACCAATATCCTTGGTACGTTCGGCATTGGCAACAGCCGATGCTTGCGGCAATTTGTGCACACTGTTTTGGTATGGTTTTTAGGGCGGATGTTACATTAAAGTATTTTAATCGAATTTTGGTCTCAAAACCCTATTTTTTTTACTCTTCCTGTCAACTATTGCTCTGATTTCTGTAGGTTCATGGTTTCAAAAAAAAAGTTGATTATCGGAGACTGTTTAGGAGTTTGTTAAAAAGAAATAATAATAGCAATTATATCATTAGTGAGGTACTCTTACCTCAAAAAAGTGTTTTTGGGTTGGGTTGAATTGCACATTTTTAGCAAATATTTTTTTACAAAATCCCCTATAAGTGTTTTACATGGAATCTGCAAAGTATAAAACTCACTGGGTTCCTCGTCGACCGTTTCCCCGAGGTCCGGCGGAAACTGGGCGATCTCGTCTTCTGTGTACACAGAATGGATGAAGAACTCCAGTCCCGACGAGTCGATGTCACCAACTGCTACCTGGACATGGAAAAATTGATTCAGTTTTTTTTTTGATACTTTTGGCTTTGTCCCTTTAAAGGGACACCCAAGGTTTTGGCGGCAGATATATGGTTATCTATTCCGGCAAGTACAAATGACGCGCGAATTTTGTGCGCCAATGGGCGCCCATTGCCGCACAGAATTCGGACACCTTTCCCATGGCCTAATGGCTAGCATCCAGGCCTACAAAACGGTCGTCTCGGGTTCGACCCCCGCCCGCGGCATGGCTTTTGCTTCTTGAGCGCCAAAAAGGTTGGGCATCCCTTTAAGGACCAGCTAAACTAGCCAAAATCAAAAATTAAGTGCCGTTGACCCTACCATCATCTGAATCTTACCTCTCTAATCTTCCCTCCAACCGCCGGTCCCATCGCGACGACGGTAGGCTCTATGTGACGCTGATAAAATCCGGGAGCTCGTGCTCGAAGTATGCACTCATGGGCCGGCAGCTTTTTCCCGTCAGCCGCCACGAGGAGTAAGTCTGCGGAATCCATGTTTCCTACCTAAAAATACGGATATTTTTAATACATATTTTTACTTTATTAGGTTTCACTTCAAAGACTTCAGATCAGCTGCCAAAACCACTTGAACTTTTGTCACGAACTGGCATGCTATTACGAGCTTAATTTTATGGCTTAAAAGGAGTTACTTGAACTGGTCGTTTCAGCTAGAGAAAAATAAGGATAATTTAAATAAATTTCTACTACTTAATTTTAAAATTATTTTTTGAAAACGATTTGCGGAAATTTAGACAAATTAGCAACTAAAAAATACCTTAGGTTTAAAAAAATAGCTATTTTATATTATTAGGAAAGAAAAATTCCTAAAAAGTGCTATGAATCCCAAAATCTGCATTTTGTCGGAGGATTGATTCGTCAAAAATGAAATATCGCAAAGATTTGGCTTCACAAGCTCTTTAAAACAGCGCTAACGATTTTTGGTATACAAAATTTCAGACTTATTAAAGCTCCATAACCATAAAAAATTCCCTACCAGTGCGGCCATCTGCGAGCGTATCTTGTGCGCGAGCTGGTTCTGTAGCTTTTCACGAGCGTAGCCGTACTGCTCCCAAACGACGGCCGAGCAACGCATCAGCCCATGCGGACGCTGAACATTCGAGTTGCGTTATTTTTTTGAAAAATGCTAATAAAAAGGATCCTCGAGACAGGCCGTTCATATCCAACGAGGTGGGGGCTGTGTAAATATGGGGGTAGAGGGGCATGATTGAGGATCCGGGAATGGCCATCCATACCGGAGAAAAGGTAGCAATTCGTGTTACGAGGGCGACGTGCAGACGTTTTTGAGGAAATTTAGAAATATTACAAAATTAGAATATTTTTGAGATTGCTTGCTGCGTCAATGTTCCATAGAAAAGCAGTATGAGCATAAGTCGTGGAAAATCCATGTTCCAGCCATAATACCGACTACCAAAAATGGATAGGCCGAAATCCCGACAGCGAAAATCCCGACAACCGAAAACTGTCGTACTCGCGCCGTCTGAAATTTGGGATTTTCGGATTTTGCCTTTGGGATACTGCTGTCGGCTTTCGGTAAGTCTACTGTCGGCATTTTTGCGTTTTTCTGGAAAATTCGCTAACGACGGCAAATACTTCCTGGTCTAAAGAAGATATCAGGCCCATGAATCCGTAAACTTGGCTAATTAATTGCAGTCAGTTAATAAATCTAAAACTATTGTAATTTCGAATCTGTACAAATATTAAACGTAGTCAAAAGCACTCCGGCCGAATATAAATTCAAAGCAACGGCCGATTTTACATTAATCCACAAAGATAACGGTTATTTACTACGGCTCTTTCCATGACGAAAATACTGCCAGACGTTACTTTTCTCAAAAACTAATTTAAAACAAGACTGGGATGACGCTGGAAGCAACTTTTGTCTTGCCCCCCCCCCTAGCTGAAATTGGAGCCACACGCGAAAAACATGCGGAGGGTTCTTCCCTAGGGGGGACAAGGAAGTGAAAAAGGACAAGGAATAGGATGAAAAAGGATGTTATCTTTGCTTTTAAAAATAACACCGGGCAGACGTATTAAAAATTCTATAGAAAAATATCGACGTTACGTTTCGGCGTTTCCTGGAACGTAGCGGTTCTTTATTTTGGCCTAAGAGAATCGCTGATTTAAGATTTAGGATTTTAACCTGAAATTTTGAGGCGTTTTTGTCCCTTAAATTCCCTCATACTGCCTTTTTCTGTACAGTTTTTAGCAAGACAACAATTTTTAGCAGATTTTTTGCATCTTAAAACCCTTAATTATCATTTTGGTAAAAAATGAGGGGTAGATTACGGAAAATAGGGTATCAAACCAGTCTCGAAACCAGTTTCGAAAGCTAAAAAACTCGAAAACCCTCCCAAAAAGTGACGGGACAACTTGAAGGATGTCCCAAACATGGGTGTTAGGGGGCCTTGGAAGTGGGGCATTTGCGGCTTTAGCGTGAGACAATAGGGGGCCAAAAGAGGGGCGGGAGAGAGACCGAGAAAGAAGAGAGAGAGAGAGAGAGAGAGAGAGAGAGAGAGAGAGAGAGAGAGAGGAGCATCCCTTCCTTTGAGAGCAAAAGGTGTGAATGCACAAGCCCCGGAGGGAGCAGAGTATCGAAACGGAATTCCTTGGAAAAGAGGAGCAAGAGAGGAAGAGGGCCCTCTGAGGGGTGGAAGTCGATGGCCGTGTGGTGGCCAGAAGGGAGGAGGGGGATCAATAGGACCCAAAGGGGGGAAGGGCCCGGATGGGTGCCCACTAAAGGGAATACGACACCCCATCCCGATTCCGCTGGCTTTGATGCCTTCACGAGGCCTTTAAAGGGACCGACAATGGGCTTCTGGTAGATTTGGGATTGGGCATTTAGGTGCTGCTATTATTTGGCTTGAGATGAGACAGATGGTTGCTTCTTGGCGAAATTCCAAAAGTTTAAAAACGCGAATTTGCCACAGGTGCCTTGCTTTTTTAGCTCTTTTTAGATAAATGCATGTTTACAAGCTTTAAGATAAATACTGATTTTAGCTTTCAAGATTAGAGACACAGGGCCAGAGAGAGCGAGTAGGAGAGAGAGAGAGCGAGAGAGCGTAGAGAGAATGAAGTCCTAGCTCCAAAAACTTGTGACTTTCTGGGTCTGACCCCGCGGGCAGCGGCTACTCTTTCATTCTTTCGCCCCGGAATTCTTCCACCAGCCTGTTCCTCCCTCTCCAGACTGCCGATGCTGCGTGTTTGTGGCCTCCGAATGCAATTACCAGCTTTGGATCTGGCTCTCTCTCTCTCCCTCTCACTCTCTCTCTCTATCTCTCTCGCTCTCTCATACGATACTCCAAAGCCGGGTCGAAATCCTAGGGAATTCGTTACGTTACGTCATGACCAAAAAGTTTCAAAAGCTTGGAGCTATGATCGCAAAAGTGGGAGATAATGACACGGAGAGAGACAGACAGTGAGAAGGACAGATAAGTTCGAAAAATTAAGCATCGACTTTACTGGTCCGAAAAATGGCTGAGCAGGAGGTCAAAGCTCAGGGAATCGGGACTCCTCTCCAAATAACTTTGATGAATGAAGGAGCGAGGAGCCAGCGAAACTACGCGGTGAAATCCGAGCCGTGTTAAATTTGAGACGGCGCACTAACTTTGGCCAGCAATAACAGACAGCTGTCGAAAAAAAGAAAGGTTGGTCGTCCGTTCCTGCACCCGGGGTTTGGACGGTTTTAAAGGGAATATGACATAAGAAGCGCGGGCTTTAAAAATGTCTGCTAATTGAGCTCGAATGAATGTCAAATGCGCCTTTTTAACCCGTTTAAAAGTATGCAAAAATTCTTTACAAGAGACCGACGTAGGTTCAATGATTTTTATGGTCTTGCATCAGGTACGGATCCGATCCGCTGAGCGCCGCGACACGCAACGTGCACGCTTCCTGGAGGATTTGAAAGTGTAGTAATCGAAAGTATAAGAATGATTAAATAACTCTTAAAGAGTTAAAAAAGGAAGAAGATTAATAAAGTATAACCAGGTGAACCTCCCACTCCCATATCCCACTCCCATATCCCACTAAATAACGAAACGATAGCGCGCGCGTCGCGTGTTGCTGCCGCGGTTAATTTGGTAGTGAATCCATTAAAAAACAATATCTAAAATTTAAAGGGATCGGAACAGCCACCCCAATCACATCCGCATCGTAAATGCTCCTTGCGAACTTTCCGAAGAGCCATTTTCGAGATTCGAAAAATTTAAGGGTAGTAACTCACCCATTTTCGCCGGTTTCACGCGTTTTCCACAATTTTCGGTTTCCAATTACAAAAAAACCGTCGTTTTAGAAGCGCCAAAATATGTCAAGTCTGACCAAGCCCCAGGCTTCGGGTCGTGCGGTGGGAACACTATGTGGACACAAGAAAGCCATGAATCGTTGAGTTCGGTGTGGAGCGGCAGAATGAAAAGAAGGACAAGGAGAAGAAGATGGAAGGCCATGAATTGCTAAATAAGGGGCTCAGGGGTTAAAGGATCTGTCCTCTAGATGTAGCAAGTTTTGGCAAGGAGTTGGGTTGGAAAATACAGCGTGTACTCGCCGAAAAGCTGTGTAAAAAAATAGAAAAAAGCCAGTAAGGCTTCCGGAAACTCATGATCCTCTAAAATTCGATAAAATAAATCTAAATACGAATAATAATAGTATTTCGACAAAAACCTGAAAAATTACTTGTATCTTGGATCTCTGGCCAAAACGAGCCGCTACTCACGTCGAGAAGTCTGCATGTCATGATTCTGGTTTTTTACATCCGTTATAACGCGTAAAAAAAAATTAAAGTTGACCGAAACTCGTTAAAAACTCAAATTCAGCAGCCAGCCCTGATATTAGCCACAGCTGTCCGCGAAATGTGAGCCCGGGAACGCGGTAGGCGAGGCGGCTTGGGTAAATAAATTTGAGCCCCAGCAACACAACTAGCCGCAATCCTCTTTCGCCTAGGTGTGTACTGCCAACACCGGGGAAATACGATCAAATAACATGAATCGATGGTCAGCTACCAGGTAGTGGCGGAAAGCAGGTAAGTTCCGCAGTGACCGGAAGTACGGATTCTAACGTAGACAACGTGAAATTCGGAAAAATGGGTTGTTTTAATTTCTTCCAGAAATAATTTAAGTCGGTGGGTAGTGGTGGAGGGAAAAAAGAAAGCTAGAAAGCCAGAGAGCGAGAGGGACAGAACCTGAGGGAGAGGGACCCAGAGTCTCAAAAATACGTAGTAGCAGCTCAATTTCATGCATAATTAATTTAAATACGAAATACCGAGACAGCGAGAGCGAGAGAGAGATATTGAGAGAGAGAAAGAGAGAAAGAGAGAGTGAGAGAGAGTGAGAGAGAGCGAGAGAGTGCGAGTGAGTGTGCGAGAGTGAGAGAGACCTACAAGCCAAAAAAGGCGGAAGCGCTGCTCCATATGGGTCCTGCGTAGGGGGGTTATAACAATGGGCCCCGTACCCACATTTGAGGGGTCAAGGGGTCACCCGACGAGGCGAGCACATTTTAGGGAGCAACCAGATGAAGGGGGTGGGTGGATTAGCGGCTTTGCAGTAAACGATCTGGGCTGAAAAGCACACTATAAAATGGACCGATGATACGATAAAATCAAAACTTTTGGAGATTCTTAAAAGTTTAAATTAGTTACAATTCCGGGCTTTTTTTAAATAAAATAAGCCAGGCCGTTTACGCTTTAAAAATCAATCAAAACGCTGTCCGCTGCCAGAAATGGCCTCGCAGTACCAGTTAGTACATAGAGTAGCTGACCGTTGAGTGGAGTGAGTCCCCATTTTGAGAGCATCGACCCCCGCATCGGGACAATTTTCCAACCCCCTGACACCCGCAAAAAAGGCACGAACATTTTGAGATCGTCTAGCTAGAGAGTGTGCAAGAAACGGGGGCCCAGACGGTCAGAGAAAAGGGCAATTTGTATGGAATTTTCGGATCTCGCGGTTTTCAAATCGAAAAGCAAAAGCAAAGCAACTTGAAAATTCTAAATTAAAAATGGTTATTTGAAATACAGAAGAAAGAATTGCTTTAACTTTGATTAAAAAGAAGAAAACAACGAAGTGATAAAGTGCGATTCAAATTGTTCTTCCTTAAGCCAACTTTTTATTATTGCCTTCCTGAACTTTTTAACATTTTAGCACTTCTCGAAATGCTATGCTAATTACCATCAAGCCAATAAAATTATGAAACTTTCCAATATTACTTTCGATTTTGCAACAAAAAAAAGTTTAATTTCGTAAAAATAAATATGCAGAAAGTTTGAATAATTAAAACCTACTTAAAATGACGTATTTTGGCTTCTTATATGCTCTCTTTAGCCTACTACCAAGGATACTACCCGCTAGCTGGCCGCCCATTTCCATTTACGCAATATGCACAGGGATTGGAAAGAGTGGGCATGAGAGTAGACTGGTCGGATTTGCATTCGGATGTACCCTCTCCCCATTCCCTCGAAATGGAAGCTTTCAATGTCTCTCGTTCTTTCTCTCTCTCTACCACTCTATACCTTCCTCTCGCCATGCACAGCTCAACACACCCTCCCGTAATTGGAATGGAAACGGTGGTGACCCAAAGAAGGGTATGTGGCAGGTGGAGGGTAGATTAAAGAGCGCGGGAAGGATGGATAGAACACTTTATAAATGGAGAACGTTAGGGGATTTTAGACTGAAGAGAACGCCAGTCGAGTTCGGGCAAAAGTTGGGTCAAAACTAGACTTTAATTTCGTCAAATACACCATTTTGGGGAGCTCACACTGCTCTAATAAACGATTAAAACGATATAAAACGAATAAACGAAACGATTCTTTGAAACCAAAAGCAATTTAGTAGTTTCTCATCCCAAGATCGAAATTTTGATAAGGATACCTTTAAGAATATCAAAAGTTATACTAATAAGTTACAAGAAATAGTTTTGACATTATAATGAACATCCACATCCATTTTAGCCCCACCGACCATCTGACTTTAGCCAACGGCCGGCGCGCTCCTTTCCAGGGCTAGTGGTAACCCTGGGATACGCAGTAGTAGGCGCAACAATTTTCTCACTACGGGGTATTGTCAGCATTCTTGAAGACAAATCAAATTGCATGCGAAAGGTCGTAACTAACTCCACAAATTTATTAACATTCTATAAATATTATTATTATTTTAATTATTGCTATGTACAGACAAGATCTGTGAGGTATGATGATAATGGGAGAAATGACGATCAATTAATTATCCGTTTGAGACGTTGCAGCAGATTTTGTAAGTGGCGTCTTCGGAGTCGAAGCAGCCGGCCGACTCTGGGCATCGAGTGGGGTACCTTAAAAAAAGATATAATTGGTTAATGAATTTTCAGATGGGTTAGACGTTAAGGTTAAGAGAAAAACCAACCACTCTCCATCTTGGTCTCCGCACGCAATTACCATATTCGAACGGTCACGAAGGGCCGTATCTTTCGTGCAAAACGTTAAATCTGAAAAATCCACGATAAAATACAAAAAAAATATATAAAAAGATCAACAACCGATTTTCAAACTCACATCTCTGCTGCTTCTGCAACCTCGGTCTCAAGGTGTGGAAGTACTTGGAAAAGTCGTAGTTGTCGGATTCTTCGGTTGTCGTCTCCGCAACCATCGTCGTCTGGGAAGCCTGCCAGGCTAGCCAATCGGCATCTGTGGTTGTGGGTTCAGGGAAGCTGGTTTCAGTGGTTGTGGCTTCCTAAAATGCGCAATTTCTCTCTCTCTCTCTCTCTCTCTCTCTCTCTCTCTCTCATCTCTCTCTCTCTCTCTCTCCCACATACCGTAGTCGCATGCTCAGTAGTTGTAACCGTCGGGTAGAATTCAGTAGGGTGCTTCTTTTTGTAGAATTTGTACTTCTTGGTGACTTGCATCGGGACGAGCTCTGAGGGTGACACAGGCTAGTAACTATAGCCTCAAAATTCGATACCTTCCGGAAGATCCGGATAGTCCGGCTGGGGAGTCGTATGCCGTTTTGCAGCTTCTTTCAGCCTCTTAGGCGCTGACCTCCTTGTTGATGTCGTTGGGACGGGAGTAGTCGTTGTCATTTCTAAACCCTGGTGAGTTGAACCTTAACTTTAATAAAAAATTGATCTCTGGGATATTTAAATATTAACGGGCCTCTGTAAAACCTCTAACCAACCTTCCTTCGGCATCTCCATCGTCGCCGTCGTCACCCCATCTTTCTCATTAAATTCCGGAAATAGGATCGGCTCGTCCGATACCAGGTTCTCAAACTGCAGCTCCTCTTTTGAAGGCTTCTCCTCTGAAGTCTTTTCGGTGGTCGTCCGTACCGGTTGTTTTCTATGTTCCGTCTCTTCCCTCGGTTTCTCTTCGTTCTGTTGTGCTGGAGTGATCCCTGCAGATAGCATTACTTTAGAAGGAGGTGGCTTACTAGACTGCATTCTTCGGATTTCATGTTTATTCTCAGTTAAACGACGAGCGGCTTCTTCGACGTCCATGTCCTGTTGGAATCCGAGCTCTATCGTGGGTTTTCGGGTCGGAGCTGGCTAAAAGTAGAAATATGGTAGAGCGAAATAGAGAGCGAGAGAGAGGGCGAGAGTGAGAGAGCGAGAGAGGGGGTGTGAGAAAAACACCGGGAGAGCGAGAATGAGAGGAGGGAGAGAGCTAGTTAGAGAGAGTTACAGTGAGTGTAAGATTGGGTCAGCTTTTCTAGTTTTTTTACCTGATCCGCCTCCTCATCGTCAAATGGTGAGTACTCCGTCTCCTCATCGATATGCTTGGCATTATCGGCCTAAAAAACCTTTCGATGCATGGGAATCGCTTACGGTATGGAAAACGATCGAATTCTCCTTGAGCTTCAACTCCTGGTAGCTTTTGACGATATCATCTCGTGAAGAAGTCGTTGTTGTGTGCTCTGGATCCTAAATACTCAGATTTTAATATGCAATACGGACTTTAAAACCACGAAAAATTAACTTACGAGGTACTCGGGTTCCGGTTCCGTGGTCGTGGTTGGTGCCGGGGTGGTTTTCCGGATTTTGCGGATGATTTTACGGATGATCTAGAGCTGGGTTAGAAGCTATGCTTATTGCGCTTACTTTTCTTCTCCTCGGCTTTTCCTCCAGGCTCTTTTCAGTAGATGCCGAGACGAAGACTTCACCAGAATTGTCATTGAGAGAAAGGGCTTCCATTAGTTTCTAAAAAATCGAAACATCGGTTTTCTTCAAATGGTCTCTGCTAGCTGCTTTGTTTTTTTTCCCTGTTACAAAGCTTTTTGAAATCTGGAAAAGCACATTTTCACAATGAATCTCGTAAAACGCCACTTTTTCTCAACGATCTCTGCAAGTTATCCTACTTCCCTCGGCTTACCTTCAATAACTTCTTCTTCTGTTTATTTTTCTCCACCTCCTTCTCCAATTTCAGAGTTTCCGCGTCCAAAATATCCGCAAAATCGGGCTCTTCACCCCCTTCTTCAGACCATAAATCCTAAAATGCACCTATATAGCTTCGATTTCTGTTAATACACACCTAGCTACCGTACTTCCATGCCAGGGTCCCGTCTATAGGTTTCTATGGATGCATTAATAAAAGCGGTTTTCAACCAAGCCAAGCAGCACCTTTATTAGAGGGGAACACAAGGGAGTGGAACGAAATCACAGAGCAGAACAGACAATTTCTACAGTATAAAATCATGAAATTATGAATACCCGACAGAACTTTGCACAAATGACAGATAGGGTTAGAAAGATTACGATAGGAAATTAGGAAATTAGCATAGCGTTAATTATAATTGCATTTAATAAGCAGCATAATTCCGAGGCACAACAGAAAACGGGCGTTTTGCCGTTTTTCGGAGAAAAAAGGTTTGACATTTTGTTTAGACTGGAAATTTATCATATTTTTCTCACTTATTTACGGTGTTAATATTAGTATCCTACATCATGGTACTATTCACTCAGGGCCAAATTAATCCTCCAAATCATAGATGCTCACAACGTGCTTGCGGAATGCCCGAATTGGTGCCCGCCGGATGGGGCCCTTCTTCAGCGACTTCAACATGATGAAGTCGGCGGATTGGGGAAGTTCGGCTGGGATAGGGACGTGCTAAAAATTGAAGTATTGGCGCTATGCTTATGGATTTTTTGCATTGCATTTGCTCGGTATCAACCTTGACTTTTGACTTGTCTTTAGTTTAGGAGCTTTAAAAATAAGGCAAAGTTTCTCGCGTATTTTGGAGCGTCCTGTAACAGTTAAGACAATTAAAATACCAATTGAAATAAAAGCTGATAGAAACATGTCCTTTCGGAAACCGGAACTAAAAAGGGACTTACCACAGCCTCCGTCGTTTGCTCCACTTCCTGCTCGGCACTGCTGGGTGGTTGTGGGAAGTCGCTATCGGCAAAGGTGATCCTAAAAAATACATAGTCTCGTAAAAATCAGCTTCTAACTTACTTGGAGACATCAACGATCTGCTTTCCAGCTTCAGCCGAGGTTTCAGGCGCCTGATACTCCGGCCGCTTGAACACCTTGAGCCGGACGGTGGTTTCCGGCTCGGCGGTAGTAGTCGTGGTGGTAGTAGTTGTAGGTGCCCTGGTCGTAGTCGTGGTGGTAGTTGTGGGTGCCCTTGTCGTCTAGAAAAGGCCGAAATTGATCAGAAAACTGGGAATCAAGAGGCGTAAGTAGGCTTCAACCTACCGTCGGTGCGTCGGTTGTCGTCGTAGTAGCCCTTGCAGTCGTTGTCGTGGTCTTTGTCGTAGTTGTCGGGGTGGTGGTTGGGGTTGTCGTCGTCGTCGTCGTCGTCGGCGTCGTCGTAGTGGTCGTCGGCAAGACTCGCTTTGGCGCAGACATTTGCTCAAACTCAGGCAACTTCTCCCCCAAGAGTTGAGCGATGCTCTCTTTGAAAATCTCGGTCTTCACCTTCTCGCTGGAAGCGGACTCGATTCGCCTGGAAAATTACGTTAAATCGAGTCGGTACTGCTCCAGGTTATCAAGGAGTAAGTGTTTGCATAGGTGCTTATCTTAAAACCAGATGGTTGCAGTCGCTTCGCGACTGCAACCATCTGGCCTTCGGGCTACCCTACATGTCCCACTCCACCACATCCTTTCCGCAACTTCATCAACCCTCCACCCCCATAGCAGAAATCCCCTTCAAAAACTACCTAAATACCTTCCTAGATACTTTAAATAATTTGAATAATTAATTAACATAGTTAAAAAGTATTAAAAATATTAAAAGTATTAAAGTAACTTAAGAAAGCGATCTGGGCGCGGGAAGGGGCCTGGCGAAGAGGGGCGAGCGGAAAGGGGGCGTGGCCTCCCGGGAGAGGGGCCCCCACCCCTTTTACTAAGGAAAAACTTTCAAAGTTAATTTTAATAATTTAAACGAAAAGTTTTTCGTAATTTTTTAATCAGTTTGGGGGTTTCTGACGTCGCTCTATCCGAATCCGAAGAGAGCTAAGCTCTAGCTCATTTCCCCTTCGAGTTGAATTCGGCTTCAGACAGACAGACAGACGGAGACCACAGCAAAATTATTATAGTTGATTGATCATCACCTACTTCAGAATATCCGAAACCATCGGTGGTACGGCTTTTCCTTGGGTATGCAAAGAGGGAAGTCCGTGAGCATGAGGACGGTTTCCTAGAAAATACATCGTTTCTCTCACTTCCCTATCTCTCTCTCTCTCTCTCTCTCTCTCTCGCGATAAAAATTTGCTTACCAAACTTGCGTCCTTTCACGAATTGAGGTTGCTCTTGCGAATCTGAACCAAAAAATCAGCATAATTTTGGGGCCTAGTACCTTGTTGCTCCGTTGACATCTCAACCATCGGGACGACGGGTTCAGGCTTCTGGTTTTGATTCAAGACCGGCTCGTCTTCAACAGAATTTGAGGCGAGTTGGCTTGCTCTCGCTCGGGGCCGGGTGGGGGTTTCATGAATTCCTGGAATTTCGTTGTAGCGAAAGACAGAAGGACATAGAGGGAGAGAGAGACAGAGAGTGAGAGAGATACCTTGGCCGTAATCTCCTCTGCTCCAGCAAAAGAACCATCCATGTTAAGCCGAATAAGGGTAAGTTTAGGCTCAGTGGAGCTCCCCGACGATGGCAACAGGGTCGGCTGGGACCTTAAATTTACATGAACTTACAATTAGAAATCAGCAGAATACCTAGTAGTGGTCGGTTCTGGTCTGCTAGTAGTAGCGGTGGTAGTCGTAGGAGTGGTGGTGGTCACCGGGGTCGTCGGCGCTTGATCCTCAATTTCAGAGTCTACGGCTTGGTTGCTGTTGCCGCCGAGCTCGTTGGATTCTCTAAAAATGCTCATTGAAAGATGTGAAAATTGCTTGAAATGTGACGGCAGCTTTTTAGCATTTTAAAAGGGGCATGGAGTGCCAGATTAAACCTCTGCTCCCACTAGGCATCGACAGCTACACCCGCACCAAATGCCACACGAGATAGTTTGTGATTTTAGCCGAATCTGCGACATTACTAGCGGCTATGAAAAACTGTTTGAACATCTTTTGGTGTCTCGCGTAGCTGTCGAGACCTAGTCGACAGAAGGGTCGATTCCCCTTCTTCCTAGTTCCTCTAATGAGCTCTGGACTTACTCGGCCGGCTGAATCAACGACGCTTCAGTGGTAGAAGCCAAAAACTCCTTCTTCTTGTTCGCAGGAAGATCCTCATAGATGGCTTCTAAAAATTCCACTAATTTTAGGTATTTTGCAAAGCACGCACCAATACTCCTGGGTGAAAAATCGCAAAATCGGACACGATATTGCATATCTTTGACGGCGATCGAGTTGAT
This sequence comes from Mesorhabditis sp. LJ9110, assembly GCA_038088335.1. NCBI lineage: Eukaryota > Metazoa > Nematoda > Chromadorea > Rhabditida > Rhabditidae > Mesorhabditis > Mesorhabditis sp. LJ9110. Next base: position 197,727 of record JBBGBA010000103.1, on the reverse strand, counting down.
CAGCATGTTGTCATTTCTAAAAAATCAGGATTTCTTTGTGTAAATCGGATCGGAACGTACTCAATAATCGTGCTCCTCGTCGGGCCCAACGGTTTGTTAAACACCTGCTCGTTGCAGTTGAACTCTTCGCGACTGCGGAGGCGGCAGCACATGATTTGTATTCTGGAAAAGTAAATTTTTTGGACTTATCCTTATTTTGTTTTTTTTTTCAGCTTTCTAGTTATGTTATAACGAAGTTTTAATTAAGCGTTAATTATGCTTAATTTTTATGAAAGTGGAGAGTTATTGAGGTAAGTAATTCTCATGTAACACATTAATTTTCCACACTCACTTGGTCTCGGCAATTCGAATAATCCCCGCCAAATATTCTCGATTTCCGCACGACAGCTGGCTCTCCTCATCGATGATCGGGTCAAACATGTGGGAGTAATGGCAGTCTTCGCGCTCCATATCGACGATACCTTGAGGGAATGTTCTTCCAGGGATACAGCTGAAAAAAATCTTGGTATCGATTACTTAGCTAAAAAACTCTTTTAAAGGACTCCGTAGCAATTTTTCGATCAATGATATCGAGAGTAATATACAGCAGCAGATCTCGAAAGAAAAACCTCACCTCTGACACCTCGTCGCACGACATCTCAAAAACGACGTCTTGTCTTTTGGCTCCTACTGATTCGACCATCCGCACCCCGAGGCCGTTCGCTCCTAAAATTAATTAGATTCTTTTATATGCGTTTTTATTTATTTATTTATTTTCTGCCGTAATTTTTATCACCTGATTTCTTTGGACACTCTATCCGGAAATTGTCAAAAGGTGACGAGACAAAAACATTCTTGAGGCCTAAAGCCGATGAGCCCAGGCAGAGAAGGCCCAGGAGGAGCCGCATGCTAAAAAGATGGCATCAATTAGCCTTCCAAAAATGGTTAATTTTTCAGAATATCGAGGAAGGTTTGAAAGCTTATTAAAAGGACAAGATAATTCGAGAATGGAATACAGGAATGAATTTTTTTTTGCGCATAGAAAGGGAATAAAATCAGAATTTCTCAGTAAAAGCCTCAAATTGCAAAAATCCGGGTGTTTCAGCTAATCTATAGAGTGCAAAATTAGAACTTTTAATGGCTGTCCTTAGAAAGCAAATTCTAATTTTCCAGTAAAATGTTAAAAAACGGAAACTCGGATTTCTCAGCAAATCCTTAAAGATTTCGACTGGCACCCACAGTAATCTTTGTTGAAACTGTTATGATAATTAATTGAAATCTTTGAAACGGAACTAACTTTTAGAATTTTAGAAATTTAGAAATTAAGATTTTAGCGCCGATTTTTAGAAATTTGAAAGCTTCATGGAGTCGCGGATTTTTTCTTTAAGCCTCAAATCAGCCTTTTTAGAAAATTTTCAAGCCGGAACCGTGACCAGCCATCCAAATTACACGCAAAAAAGGCCTATTTCCCTAACCAACCCCCAAAAAAGTGCAAGTGCGCAAAAAACGGCTCCGACCAGCCGGGACGCGAAAAAGGGAAATTCCCCCCCAAAGCCCCGGCGAATTGGAGAAGCCGATCGCATTATTTTGCGACAATTGCTGAGGGGCTGTCTTTAGGGATGGGGGCGAGACATAGGAATGAGGAGAAATTGAGATGAAAGAGAAAACGGGGCCGGATACCCGTTCTCGATTTGGGTCAGCCCAATGCCGAATATCAGAACCCCTAGGAAAGGGTGGAGGGGTGATAGGGCGTTTGGTTCGAATAGTAGAGCTACGGGGCACAGCTCAAATACAGTACTTAATTTATTTAATGAATTGAGTAGTACCGTCCACGAAAAAGAATCGATTTTTGCCTACCGTATAATTTTCATTACCGTACCTCTTGTAAACTTCAAAAATTATACCTCACCATTAAAGAAAAGAATTATTTTCATAACACATCCTTACCTTATATAATTTGGTCGCGTATCTTTGTGTGTGTGTCCGGCGCCAAGGAGGGCTACTTTGCATAATTCCAAAAAAAATACAAATTTCCTTATTCTTGCAAGTTGCACGCGCGGGTATGGTCGGAGAAAGGGAGCAGTCCGAAGGACCCAGCTATCGGAAAGTCAAATTTCTCATGCAAAGGTCGCATTCCAGCGCCCAAGGCCCGCGAAGCGGGTTTTGGGCGCTGGTTACGCAATAAAAATCAAAGTGCAAGCGTCGCGCGGAAATCTATAGGAAATACGATTATGGTCTGGCCATGCACGCTCCTTGAAAAGGGCACAATACTCCTGTAATCAAAATTTCCTGAGCCTGCCAAGAAAATTTAGAAGGCGCCAAAGAACACAAAACAAGCCTGAATTTAAAAATCCGAGCTCCCAGTTCTGCCGGATCTACCGGAGCAATCTATCCGAAATCCCGTCCCGACTACGCAACCGAAGGGTAGATGGGCGGTTCATTGTTATCGGCCTCCGTCATCCGCCGCGCACCCCTATGAGCAGCAAAATCTGGCCCGCCGCCCACCTAGCCAAATCCCGGCGGCACACCGCTTCTTTTTCGATTTTCAGGATGAATTGCCGATGGAGGGAATGGTTGGTGGGGAAGGCAAAGTTTTTGTCAAGAGGAAGTTGGGCGAGGGGATGCCGCGGTTGGCTTAACCGTGAGGATAGTTCGAAAGCTGAAATCCTCAAATTACCAAGTAGGCAAAAACCCCGCGGTAGATGAACAGGCTGCAAATGTCGTCCGGAAACAGCACGTGGCGGACCTCAAATGGGTTAACACGCTAAAAAAAATTTTCGAGCTCCGAAATTTCACAGCGAAGGTTTATAAGCAAGCAATCACGACGAATTTATTACTTCCAAAAACTGGAAACCGTAAATTTAATAAATCTTGGAGATACATCCCATTATAAGCATTACATAGCCCAGCATCGATGCATGGCAGATATTATAATATATGGCGTAAAGAGGGTTAAAGCTTAATATACCGAATCTGAGGGTCCCTGAGTGCAAATGAGTGCGTCATGGATATCTTTGGAATGTTTTGACAGATAAGAAGCGGAAATGAGGATTGAAGGATAGAGACGGGAAATCTAACGAGTAGTGAGAAGAAAAGTGGGTAATAAAATGAGGCCATAATTTAATGACGTGGGGGTAATGATGGGTGGGGCTGGAATCCGGGCGGTGGCTCGACGGGCTTCACGCGCACCTTCACCACGAAGCGTAGTCGGGCCTGGTCCGTCTTTGGGATGATGAAGCTGAAAGAATAACGTAATTAATGATACAAATTTTAAATCAAATTTAGTTTTCATAAAATACAATCCACCAAATAGAGAATTAACGATTGTTTGGCATTATCGGGGGCAGCAAATTTTTTCTGAGAATCCAATTTTTCAAATATAAATAGCGAAAAGTGTTTTTTGGCTCTTTTTTGCTATTTTTAAACGTAAAAACTTTACAAATTTTGGTTAATAATTATAAAAATATCGATTTATGCCAAAAATAAGCGGGGTTTTTTACACAAATTGCAATCAGGCCCTCTTTTAAATTTTTTGATCGTTTTTCCACTTGAGGTATAGCTATATTTTTCACACCAATAAATTGCTGGGCATTTCTAAATTCATACACAAAAAACTTGATCCCCCGATAATGCAAAGGAACTCGAAAATTCAGAAAATCTATTAAATCGGTTTGAAACGTATATAAAATAAGACGCAAACTCACTAATTCTGGCGAATCTGCTTCACTGGATATGGCTGGCCCAGCGGCACAACATAGCCGTCCGGATGCTGTATATGCTCGGGATCAGTGCCAATGTCCAGGGCGCCGCTCATCGGGCTGCGTCGCACTAAAAATGCAGAAAATATTTAAAAATACGGCTTTGACTAACCGCACGTCGAGTTCCAATTCTTGCCGTTGCTGAGGTTGCCCGAACGGAATCCTTCACGACACTAAAAAAATGTTCAAAATGACGTTTTTAATAGAGTAGAATATATAAGCTACGTTTCAACCCTCACAACACAAAAAACCTTTTACATCGATATTGAAAAATTTGTTTATTATGAAGTCTCCAAAACTGAAAGTGTAGAATTTCGCAAGCTACACGTTTACGTTCTACTACGTTTACCCAAAAGTCACCTCTCCCAGCGCCACCTCGCACAACAACATCAACGCTTCTTGCTCGTACAACGCGCGGCAGTAGTGTAACGACACGTTGAAGTTGTCCGAGAAGTAGATGCCGCGCCCGAACGCTTGGCCAGTCTTAAAAAAAGTGATAAATTACAAAAACGAAACAAGTTACAATCGATGACGCTTCTTTCGGCGCGATTCGCAAGCCCTGGGTCAAAATCCCGCAGTAATTCACGACCGGAGAGCCATGCCAGAGTAACGTACGGTTCGGGAGATCTTTTCGGAATGAGATATCCTCGCTGAGGCGGCGTAGGGAGAAGACCTGAAAAATTGAGTATTAAGGTATCAATATAAATTAAAAGGAAATCTGATTTTTTACGCTAGTTCGTGCGACTAATAGCGCTATTCTACATTTATAGACACTATTTTTAGCATAATTAACGCATATAAAATCTATCACCTCAGCAATCTCGTAGTTATGCACGAGGTTGTAATTACAGTGAATTCCCGAATCCATATATCGCTCGATCATCTTGAAGTCGCTGCACTCCCGATCGAGCGGCTGAAAACCCCGAATTTTACGGAATTTTTCGATCAGAAAACTTTTTAAATTCGCTAACTTACCACAATTTCACACTTGATGTGATCGTAGAGCTGGTCGAGAACATGGCGCGGCCCAGATATTCCATGCATTTGCTTCATTTTCTCAATTTCGACAAGTTCGATCAGCTCGCCGAGTTGTTCGATCTTTTTCTAAAACATATATAGACTGCAATAAGAGAATAACTATTAAAACAAATAAAACGGGAAGTATTTAGTGAGAATCGAGTTTTTACGCGGAACCAAGCCTATCTTGTGCAGAATTTAGCGCTGATTCCGAATTTGTTTTCAAAATCTGGCAAACGACAGGTTTTAAATAGTTATGAAGCTTTTAAGCGCGAAAACAGGCCAAAATGACCCAGTGCGCGAAATTTTTTGCCTTTTTGCGCTTGCAAGCACCAAAACGTCTCTTAGCAAAACGGACACACTTACCTCAACTAACTCTTCAGTGTTCAACTCAACCGGATCGTGATGCGGTATAAGTTCATAGAAAGCCGCCATGCTCTTCGCCAAAATGGCTCGGCGTTCCTTGGTTTGTTCCTGGATCACTGCCTAAACTTCGAACTAAAAATGCAACCTTCAACCCACATCCCGAATTAGGTCCAGCACCTCAAACGCCCGCTCAATGCGCCCCATGATCGTGTGAGTGCTGTTAATTTTGTCTGGGTCTATCTAAACCAAGTTTTTAAGCGCTAAAACCTGGGCTTACCCTCAATTCCTTCATGCGGTCCCCCAAAAAGTCCTCGTTGAAAACCTTGGCGATCAACTCGGCGACCGGGGCCCGCAGTTTACAACGAGTATCATTGGTCTAAATTAGAAAAGTTGTTTTATAAAATGAAAACGCACTAGTTTACGTCCCTCGCCGCTGAACGGGATGACCGCATTCATGCCGGAAACGGCCTGAAAAAAATGATAATATTCTTGTTAGAAAGCGCTAAAATTCGCCTTGAAAGAAGTCAAAAGGTATGTTTTTGAATAGAAATAAGGCTTTAATGAAATAATGAAAATGCTAAATAATAAGCTAAACGCAACGTACGATTTTGAGCTGCAGTCTTTTCTAATTTTCATGCCGTACCTTTCCTAGAATTCCCCGAAGGTTAGTTTTGCTACACTTCTAGACTACCCGCAATTACATTCGTAAAAATACGACTATAAGAAGGTCAAATCTTTGCCTGAAAAAGGTCAACGACCGTCCTTGTGTCAAAAGAAGGGCCAGGAATGCATTAATGAATCACCCCCGCGAAATTTTTGCTATCGGGATCCTTCCCGTTATCTTAAAATCGGTTTTCTGATCCCCAGAAACTGTTTTAGCCAAGCCTCCGCTTTTCTTTACGTTGCTGGCGCTGAGCGGCGGAATGGAGTTTCGAAACTCACAAGCGCCTTCTCACCACGTCATCAAAGAGCCCCGTTATTTGTTGCGCCAGGAAATTGCTGCGTTGAAACGAAAATGGCACCTTTCGCCGTGGAAGCGATTTATTTGTTCATTTGGCTACATTTTTTTACTTGATTCAATCTGATTTTAAAGCAGCTTTCCCCGGGTTTTTTTTTGTTAGCGATAAAACAAATTATTGGTTGATCATGCCCTATAACTTTCGACATAGAAAATTCAGTGCGGTTCTTACCATTATCCAAATCAATCCAGAAATCAGGATATTTTAGGTCATCACTAAGCGTTTTTAACGATATTCTTACAATCCACTTTCTACGAGTGAAAATAAACCTATAAGGATCTATCACGAGCTATTCAAACAATACGGCATTTAAAAAAACACTTTCCCTGTTGATTAGAAGAAAACCACGGAAAAATACACGTTGTTTTATGTCTGGCCTATGAGTTTTGGCCCTATTTTTAGCCTCCATTTCCTAAGGGGAAAATTTAGTTTCTGCGAAAAAAAAAAACTTCTGGTTTTGGCAGTGCAATAAAAACTATTTTTTAAAAAGCCGAAACAAAGAGTTACGGTATGTTAGTGCCGTTTGAAACTTTCGATTGATTACCTGGCGTAATCGGGGGCTACGCGGCGCTCCGATTGACGTAGAAACCCGGGAAGACAAGGGCGAAAATTTTCCACACCATCTGCCCCTCCTGTGTATTCACGCGCCTCTTCATCTACCACTTTCAAGCCCACCTTCACGAGTCCCGCGCCGCGCACACGCCATGAAGGAAATAACGTATCAGGTCGAGGGACGGAATGTGCTGGTTGGTGTATTTATAAAGACAATTTATTATCAACCAGTGGAAAAAGACCGCTTCGCGGCCCTTTTCCACTGGACCCCGTCCAGAAACCATGAATTTGAATACCTTCTTTTTTTTGGGTCTGCGGCGCAGGTACCTGAGTCAAGGATCCATTCTTTGGACTGCGGCGTCAGAGACAGCGTTGCGCTAGGATAATTGGGTCTGAGGCGCTAGTTACTGGTTTTCCCCCCAAGCTTGGCCTGCGGCGCGAGACCCTGGGCCAAGGACCCATCGTTGCCTGCGGCGCGGACCCTGGGCCAGGACCCATCGTTGCCTGCGGCGCGAGAGCCTGGGCCAGGACCCTCGTTACCTGCGGCGAGAGCCTGGGCCAAGGACCCATCGTTGGCCTGCGGCGCGAGAGCCTGGGCCAAGGACCCATCGTTGGCCTGCGGCGCAAGAGCCTGGTTCAAGCTCTTTTCTTCGGCCTGCGGCGCTAGAGCGACGGTCAGGCCTAAACCTCGCACATCGAGAGCCTAGAAATACGTTTTGTTGCGAAACTACCAAAAAGCAAAAAGTTGGATTCTCGCAGGACCCGAACTCCTGAAGATAAGTTTAGTAGACCGGGCGCCAAGCCACAACACCACAGGGACGATGGGAACGGGTGTCCTGAAAGGCCTCTTCTTTCTGGGGAAGACTGGGGGTAGGGGTGGCAAAGAAACGGGCGTCCCAATGATCCCGGGCGGGTGGCCTCCTGGTCACTTTACAAAACTCGATCTTTGAGTCTGAATCTGCTGAAAATTTCTAACGATAATAAGATGCGCGTGATCCCCACTATCGAATACATAATTTGTCCAAATTTCAGCCCGAAATTCCAAATGGGCATCGAGTTATGGACTGAACACCACGGCGCGCAGCCCACTTTGTTAAGGACTTTTTAGAAAAACGCACATAAAAATTTTATTTTACAAAATCTGAAAAAACGCAAAATTATATATCGGGAGAATTCGATTTTCAATCTAACCTCCAAAAATTAACGCTGAATTCCTTTTGGATCGCGAGATATCCTCTGAACAAACCTTTTTTTGGCCAAAATGTTAAGGGTTTTCCACTATTTTGCTTGTAAAATCCTTAAATGAGGGGATTTCGAAAAACAAAAAAATGCCTATAAAGAGGATGTGTTTCTCCACTTCCATGCCAAAAATCAGCGCAAAATTCGGCCTAGCGGCCGAGAAATCGGCTGCACAGAAAACAGACATACTTTTCTCGCTTATAGGATAGGATTTTAAGCGCAACGATGCTCGCTGTAAACTTCGCGCCCCGGTGGCCGATTTGATAGCCATGGTGTTCAACGAGAACTTTTTGAAGGAGCGCATGCTGGAATTTCACGTAAGATTGTTTTGTCTTTTTGGAAGACACATGAGCATTTTCTAGATCGACGCCGAGAAAATCACGGGCACCGGCAACTTGATGCGCCGCATCGAACGCGCCTATGAGGCGTTGGACAGAATTCGGGATGTGAGTAGTTTCTTGGATTTTAATAACCTTTGATAGCGTTTTAAATAGACAAGAATATAGAGTTCCCGCCAACATTTTAAATCTTTATAGTGGCTATGATAATTTTACTATCAGTTTTGGAGGGTTTGAAGCCGTTTTAACCTAATTACGACGAGTGAGTGACAAAACTGCGTTTTTCTCTATTTCTCGGGCAAAAAAAACTTCACGAAAAACTCATGAATGTCATCCAAAATGTCTGATTTTTGCTAGTTTTTATTTTTTACGTCGTTTATCCACTCAGATATAGCGAATTTTTACTGAAAATTTGATTAAAATACTTGCTGAGACATTATTATCCATAACTGGACACTTGGAAGGATTATGGTCTCCCCGGAAGCAGAAATGTGCCTATATCACTACTTTTTTATGCTGAAAGCAATGATTTTAGGCGGCCATCCAAGAAAAGACCGACGAGCGATTGGCCAGATTGGAGAGAAGCACGATCGCGTTTTACGAACTAATCCCGCACCACGAGCGGGCGCCTCTCGACACCGAGGAGCTGATCGATGTAATTCGCAAAAATTCCTTGTTAGTAAATCCCAAATTTAGAAAAAAATTGAGCAACTCGGCGAGCTGATCGAGTTGGCCGAAATCGAGCAGATGATGGATAAGCACGGCAGCAAAGAACCACGGCATATTCTCGACCAACTCTACGACCATATCAAATGTGATATTGTGGTAAGTTAAGAAGTTCCAAAAGTGAATTAAATCTTGTTTAGCCACTCCAACGAGAAGAGGATGATTTCAAGATGATCGAGCGCTACATTCTGGAATCGGGCAACTCGCAGTATGGCGACTTCAGATGTTATGATGTTGCGGCGGTAAGGTTCCCGTAATTCTTAGTTGTTGTTAGCTGTGGTCCTTTGGCATTATCGGGGAGCAACTTTTTCTTAGTATCGAATTTTTCTAATAAGGAATGAAGGCTTTCCCAACCGTTTTTAATATTCCTGTACGTAAAAACGTTAAAGAATTTATGAAAAATGTCAAAAATATCGATTTTTCGACCAAAGTTCAACGAAAAATCTTTCCTAAGTTTTTTGTATTCTTTTCAACTTTAAATATCGTTGCATTTTGCTACAAGCAATATTAAACACTTACTACGCAATACGTTACACTGCATTTCTGGACTTTGCCTATTAAACGTTTTGCCCCACCCCCGCTAATGCCAAAGAACCGAAAATAAGCGAATTTGTTTTGAAAATGATTCTGAGAATTATTATTTCCAAATTAACGAAATAATTTTAGGCATTCTCGCTTCGACGCGGCGGCGAAGATGCGGCATTCCGGAAAGATTTGCCCAACCGAACATTACTCTGGCACGGCTCGAACGTCGTCAACTACTGCGGAATCTTCACACAAGGCCTCAGGATTGCTCCCAAGGAAGCGGCGTACATCGTGCGTCGAACACTAAATTTTTTCAAAGTTGTTTTAGACCGGTCAAGCCTATGGCCGCGGCCTCTACTTCTCCGACAACTTCAACGTGTCGATGGGCTATTGCCGGGTGAAAGCGGATGAGGAGCCGCTGATTTTGTTGTGCGAGGTGGCGCTGGGAAAGGTACGTGATTTTTGGAATTTTCGAAATATTTTGGATCATTTTAGAGCCGGAACTTCCACACTGGCGGCGGCTACCACTCGGATTCCGGAAAGTCATCATGGAATTCGACGTTTGGTCAGTTTTCTTGATTCTTTCATTCCTTACTTGAGCAATAGTTTATAAACATTATAATAACAGACTAGGAGACTTGATAAAGAAAATGACAAGAGGTAAGCTTTCTGCAACAAAACTAGGGAATGAAACTTCTAAATTCCATGTTTTCTGGCTGAAATTCATTAGATTGGTATATTTCTCGACGTTCTATCGGTTGGCCTTTTTTTCAAAATATTTGGAAATCGTGAAATTAAGCTATTCCAACGGTTTCAATTTGCTGAACTTATAGCAGCTTAACAATTTTTCTTTTCTCAATGAAAACGAGCAATTTTTTCGGATTTTAATTCATCTTGTTAATGTTTTTTGGAGTTACTTGAAAAATATCAGCACTATTTTTCAAGTAACTCGAAAAAATAAAAGCACCTTAATTTGTATTGCGTATGATTTCCTTTTTATGCGTCAATTTAGTGGGTTTCGGCGACAAGCATACAAATCCCAACGAGGATCCTGCGAGTTTTGTGCCCCATCCCGATGGATACGGCGTTCCGCTGAGCCCCCACGTCGACCTCACATCAACGACAGAAAAGCCGCTGCGCCAGAATTTGTAAGTTTGCACGTTTTATTGGACGAACTAGGTTATAAAGGCGTCTATGCTTTTTGTGATTTTTTAAAGCGAGTTCTTACGCAGTATCGGAGGGAGCAACTTTTTCTGATGATGCAAATTTTCCAATATAAAACAAGGAAGTGTTTGTAAACGATTTTTAAACGACTTTACAAACTTTTTTGAAAGTTACAAAAACAAGATAGTTTTCGACTAAAATGGCCGATTTTCGGACGAATTTTCGACTATTTTTCTGTTATGTAGGTTGGGTTTTCACTTTAAGTAAAGCTAAATTTTTACTAGATACATTTAATAAAACACCTACCACCACGTTACTGGGCCTGCCAAAAAATAAATCGATTTTTCGACGAAAAGTCCCCTTTTCGAGCAAATTCCGTTTACAATGGTTTTCGGAGTTGTTTTTGTTTGTTTTCCTACTTTAAACATAGTAAAATTTTACTATAGAACCTATTAAAACACTTATTATATTTCCGTCCATTTTAGCCACTTCAAGAGCTTTTTTTAGTTACGTCGTGCCCAAGACGGACCAGGCCCGTCTCCGCTTCATCATTCGGCTGCGGTTGAAGCCCGGCGCCCAAGTCCCCAGCACGCGCCACTAAATTCACACTTTTCTCGCCATACCTTTGCCCTCCATTCCGTTGCATATCAATTCCGCGTTGTCGTCTTTGTTGTTGGGTGCCATGATGAGCATTACAACTAATAATTCCAGTCCATAATGCCATTGAAATCCGTCGCCGAGATTTGCGTATTTTTCCTACGAGCTCCTCCAGGGTTTTGAACCTCAATCCGCAATTTTTTGAGCTTTAGAATCGGATGATTCTTAGATTATCTCCCGCTGCCATGCAAAGTTTACGCCGTTCAATAAAGAGTTGTGAAGTAGAAACATGCATACGGCTCGCTTTTCTTTGATGAAAAGGTATCGACTAGCTTCATTGGTACTTTAGTTATGAAATGTGGAATTTTAGATACGGTAACGGCATTGCATTATCGATGGGGGCATTATGTTTTCCATGAGTCCAGAAATGTTTTGTAACGTAATAGTTTTGCCGAGTTTTTAATAGTGTTTTTAGCAAAATTGAACCATTTCTCGAGTAAAAAAAAACAAAAAAATGTTTTTGGTGAAATTTTCAACGAAATTCGGCCATGTTTGGTCGAGAATCGAATTTTTCTAAAGTTTTTAATGAGGATTTGCAGTTTTTACGTTTAGAAATAGTAAAAAGCGGTTTAAAAACACCTCCATCTATATTAAAAAAATTAGATCCCGGAACAAAAATATGTTTTAGTCGATGGTAATTTGCTACTCGTTTAGACCAAAATTTTCTGCCCCAAAAAGCACACAGACGATCACGTGCTCCTCGGATCTCGGTCTCCCAAATTTCTCATAAATTTTCCAAGAAAGTGATCCCTCGGATCTGTGTATCCGCTTCTTTTTGTGGTTCAGCGAGGGCGGGGAGCAAATTTTTACCGTTTCGATATTTTGTGCGTTTTCAGACTAAATTCTTTAAGCGCTAGAGATCAGAATGGACAGTTATGATTTCATCACTGCGCAATCTGCCTAAATCGAAAACGCGTTCCGATTTGTCGGCGACAAACCGAGGATTGATGGGGGGAATTTGGGGAATGCGCGGAACGACGCGGACAATGAACATTTTCGGGCGGTTTTAGCAGATCGTTGCGCGCCTTGCTGCGGACTTTGTGATCTCTGAAAATTTACCAGAAATTCAGATGACTCGAAAATTTTTTTTACGGTTTCCTTTTGTCAATTAATTTAAGATACTTGGTTTCAGCTTAAGCTTAGGCTTGACTTAGGCTTAACTATGCCTAGCTTAGTTACCCAAGCTAACTAAGCTAAGCTTATCTTGACCTTCAAATTGCCTTACGAGGCCAAAATGTGGTCATTTAGTGGTCAGCTTAGAGCTAAGCTAAGCTTCGCTGAAGCTAAGCCCAGGCTTCATTTGTATGAAGCTACCTAAGCGTAGGCTTAGCTTAGCTTTTCCGGGGGGTTCGAGTTTAAAAAACGGCATTTGGAGCATCTTGTAGTCAAAATTCGGACTGCCCCCCAAGTGCATTAGCACCATTAATTTGGTTATAGCATTTTTGGGTCGGCGCGTTCTTGCGTTTTTGTGATCTCTGAAAATCGTCATAAATTTATCTAGTCCTAATTCTAGAGTTTGAGCACAGGCTGAATTAAATTTTAGCCTGTTCCGAGTTAAAACTCGCTTTTGAGGACGTTTTCGAGTGACGAACCTTCTAGCGCGCTCTCGTCCTTCTATGCTATAAAATTTGCGCGTTTTACCGCTAGCGTAAATCAGCTTAATTTTTCTCTAAAACCCGCTTCTAATGACGTTTTCTAATGACTAATGTTGGAACTCATCCACTCGTCCTCCTTTCGCACCCCATATCATACCCGTCCTTGCTCCCCGGACGTCATCGCGCGTCAAAACGCCGGAAAACATTGCCCACCAGCGGGTATAGGATTGTCTCGATCGCTATAATCATTCTTCATCCTGACTTTTTGACATTTTTATCTCTGGTCGATCTCATCAGACTTAGATGAGAGAATTGCCACTCGTTCCGTTTTCATCTATACAACCGGACGGGATGTCATCTCTCAACTTATCGATTTGGATGAATGTGTATGATGGCCGTTTTAAGTATATTTTTCTAGTCTTCGGTCCTCAAGAATCTCTGCTAGCGCGTGGCTTGAAAAAGTGGCAGTATACCGTGCACTGGCTCTACCAGAATCTAGTCAGTTTTTTTCGTTAGAACGTTTTCGCCCATTCGCGCGTGTCTTGCCCCACAGCCGCGAAACGCAACGCGCACGCTCAGGTTTATCGCGCGCTGTCCGGTCGCGTTGCGTATCTCGCCTGTTGCCGGCTGCACGCGACGCGCATGTTCCGCGTTTACCACGCACTATCGCTGCGCTCAAATTGTAAATACGCTTGATATATTGCATTGTTTTCCCAATCCAATCGGAAATTGTGACAGATCGTTTTTCGAGCCGTCGTCGATCGTCTGCCCACATCCGACCGCCAAAGAAGTTGGTGATTGATTGGGGCAACGGCTATATCGGATCGGGGGCTCAATCATTCTCCCCCACCGGGAGCACTACTATCATTCTGCGCTCCGCATTTTTTGGCCGCTGCTCTTTTCCCGCGCCCGGGTGTTGATCATCCGGTTTCCACCATTCAGCTCTCCGGGTTTTGACCTGACACACTACTTTTCGGCCTCTCGGATTAGAAAAATCGAGAAAATGCTAAATTTTCTAGATTTGGTAAGAATCTCGTGCCCGATATTTATTAGGACCGTTTTATAGTGCTTTTTGAGTTCATAGAATTCCCTGATATTGATTTTTGGTTATTTTGGATTATCGACGATGGGAATGGATTTTTCCCTCTAAATATGGAAATGAATAGCAACTTAATAACAGATGTTTTATGGTTTTTCCTACAAAAATTACCTAAAAATTAGAAAGTTTTAAAATTTGCAGGAGTTTTGAATTTTGAATATCGATGTTTGAATCGAATTTTGATTTTGATAATTATTTGATGTTGTTTTGACACAAATTTGTAAAGAAATTCATATGTCTTTTCTTTTCTCCCTGTTGCTGAATTTAAAAAAAACATTAAATTTCGAATCCAATAGATGCCAGTACGAATAGCTAGTTTAGCTAGCTACTCTCCAACTTTCCGATGTCGTGTTTTTATTTGAAGACTTTTTCACTGTTTTGTTCCGCGTCTTTTTCTCAGCATCATCTCGTGGCTGCGATCCACTTTTGGGGTCATTTTCTGACCGTTCCATGGATTGGCGAGTAGGCTCTCCGGAGGCCGTAAAACTTTTTCCCGGGTCGATCAGTACGTACAAAGTATCACATTTTGAGAAAACGTTTTGGTCCGTACTGTCTTTATACCTTGATGACTTTCTCACCCCAACTTGCATATTTAGCTAGCTTTTTTTATAAATTTTCTAATCTTAACTTTTAAAATCTTTTGCCAGATAATTCTAGGTATTACTGGCCTTTTTACCATTACGGTCCAAACTTGTCGCCGTTGCGCGACCTAGTTGTCTTTAACATGCCCTCAGGCCATAGACCTCCCTCGAATCGTTTGCTCAAACATACCCCCAAGCTATGATCGCACCTCGTCCTCATCGCGTGACTCGTCCAGGCTACTTTTTGCTGGTTTTTCCCCGTTGCTAGAGACGCTCAGCTGATTTGGGCAATTATTATTGATGTCGGGGCGCATGAATTTTTTAGCTGTTGGTGTTGCGAAGTAATATCTATTATCGGGAGAGAGAAAAAGCTAAAAAGACCAGAACGGCCAAATCGCCTTAAAATAGCTCGAAAATAGGAAAAACGTGATTTTCTGACTATAAACAGTTATGATAAAATATAATTAAATCGGAAAAATCGAATAAATCGCTATGGAATACAACAATTGGCTAAATGAAAGTGCAAATATAGAAACGCTAAACTACAAACTACATGCTAGGAAATACGAAAATTATGAAAATCTTTTTAAAGGCTTTTTACGCTTTTTATGGCTTTTGCGTGTTTAATTTTTTATGTAAGGTTTATTCCATTTTGGACTTTTTGAAAGACTACAAACTGCAAAAGTTTGAAAATTAAGAAAGACATCTAATACCACCTTGCTTTCAGTATTTTTCCATGTAAGCTGATAGGTTTTGTAAAACTTTAAGTCTTCATGACTGTAAATATGCAAATTTTTTCCATTGAGACTACAAATTATAAAGGTGCGAAACTGAGGTAAATCACCTGCTGACAAATTTTTTTTGGGTGTTTTTATTAGAAAACTATTGGTTACCAGGAGTGGAAGTCTAGAGAAGTTATAGAAGTCTAATAGATGCTGCTTTTATGGCATCAGAAAATTTATTATTGCTGTTTTTAATTGTTTTTATGCTAAAAAATCCATTTTCACACCGAAATATCTCAACGTGCAACCAGAACCCTGTTCCGGCCAAAAATCCTTGAAATGCCCGACCGGAAAAACATGGCATCAGTGAGTCGACCTCTTCTTGCCCCCCGTGTGCAATTTACTGTGGGTTGTTAGGTGGAGCGGAAATGGGTGAAATCACATGTTCTCTCATCCATCTTATCCTCCACCCCTCCGACAAAATTCTTATCCGCAACCCCGTCTTTTCCAATTTCAACTGGCCGCCGAGGACAAATCGGTATCTTAACCCGACGTACTGGGGGTAAACGCCCATATCCCCGTCACAATTTTGGGTCCTGTGGATCGATTGGGGTTAGTCATGGTTTTACTATAGTTTTGATTATGTTAAAAATGTAGAGCTGTTAAATTTCTTAATTTTAACATCATCCACGAACCATGTGGCTTTAGTTCGTTTGTACAAATTTGGTGGTTTCGCATTATCGGAAAGGGGGGATATCTCAGAGGAGGACCGATTTTTTGCTTATAACTTTCCAATTTTTCTTATGCATGTAAATAGAGGGACTGTTTTGTAAGCTATTTTTTCTATTCCTAAGCGTAAAACCTACAAATTTTCTTTACGGAAAATACTGACATTAAAAAAATGGGTTTTAACCAAAAATCAGCGATTTTTTTACCAAGATTTCAATACTTTGTAGGTTTTACATAGTTCTTCCTGAAGGAATATACATCAAATTTTAGTAAGGGCGCTAATAAAACAGTTACGTTGCTTAGTATTCATTTGCAAAAATTAAAATAAATTTGTTTTTTATTTTCCTATGATTGATTCCAATCCTGTACTCCGTACATTTTACCGTACTCTTTTCTGTCTGCTAGCTTGTCAGAACCAGTTTTAGATTTTTCCAAGTACTTCGGCTGGTTCGCCTGCCGAATTTGATAATTTTAAAACCAACCATGTGATTAGCGTTAAAACCCCCATTTGCGCCATTTTTAGCAAATAATTTTATTTGCATAAAAGTAAGATATTTTCTTGGTTTTGTTCATTTTTGCTTTGTAAACCCGTTTTCCATACCTGCCATTTTTAGCCCCTCAATATTGGCGTCGCCAGCAAATGGTATGGGGCGGACGGCCCAGTTAATTTTTATTGTCCTCCTCGTCCAGCAGACCTTTGCCATACAGGAATTTGTTGTAAGTTGGAACTTGTCGGAATTTTAAAGCCTGAATTCGTGAATAAAACACTGGAAATTATACATTTTCTAGGCCGAATCGTTCAGCAGCTTCGACTTTGACAGCAAGCACTCGATCTCGTTCAAGCAGCTGCTCTTTGTGCTACTTGGATTTTTGGCCACTTTTGGAGTGTTGGTATGTTAAATTTTGTAAAAAACAAATCATAAAAATACGGTAAGATGCGCACTACAATTTTGGTTTTCAGCTAATCGTCGTGTTCCTCTTTCACCGCTGCATGGAAAAGCTCGGGTATAACGACAACACCAAGCGCTTCGAGCTACCGTCTTTCGAAAACGTGGGTTTTGATCGTGGAATTAGCGCAAATATACTATTTTTTAGTACAAAGTCGTCGAGGAAGACGAAAATGAGAACAAGCGCAAAAGCTTTCAATCGATCCTCGTCCACTCGGAACTGATAAAAATGCAGGGTACGTCCAAATATGCTTCTACTTTGCGAATAATTTCTTTTGTAAATTTATCCAAACTCTTATTTAAGCATTTTTAAGTAAAATAGTACATTAAAAGCTACGTTTTAGGTGATGAAGAGGTCCTATCCCCGCTGGGTCTCGACAAAAAGCAACGTCGGGAGTTAGCCATGCTCCTGGGTGGCTATGTACATTAATTCATACCTTTCCTTATCTCAATTTATGGTTTTAGTTTAAGACTTAAAATCCTTCCTTCCCATTCCGGAAACTCCTATAGACCCGTTGTCACTTGATGATCTCTCGAATTTGCATTTTTTTTTTGATAAATCGGTGCTTCTGTATCCCCCCACGATTTTCACCCCTATTCCAATTCCCCAAAAATGTTTACCGCTACGGGTCTGTGCGTATTGACGTATCGGAATAAATTGTGTATCTGGAAATATTGTTTACCCGTCAGACGTTCCGCATAAAAAGGGGGTAAATCCGAGCATAAAATGGGATCTACAGGGACGCAGGGCCGTTCCAATGCGAGAGGAAAAAGAGAGAGAGAAAGAGAGAGAGAGAGAGAGAGAGAGAGAGAGGGGAGAGCGATGGCCAGAAAAAATAACTAGTAGTCCCTCTAAAACAACCTATAAGTATGTCGATTTCCAAAAGTGGAAAAAAGGTAATTTACTGAATTCATCGCTCTATGTTTGAGATACTCCTTGAAGACGTTGGGGTCTTTCGGAAGGAAAAATTTACTATAAATTAAATAGTTTCGCTATCTTCCCGGAATTTTAATATTTTTTTAAAGAAGGTTAAAAGCTGTTTTGGAGCAACAGCTGTATTTTTTCGGTACGGTAACTTTCTCAAACATTTTCCTTTGATAGACAATCAGAAAATCTTAAGTTAGATAATCACCACCTGCAAAAGCCGCTTCCTGAAACCCCGTTTTCAATTTTCTCACGGTCTTGGAGCCCGTATCGTTCCGTAGCTCTCAAAAACAACTTGTTCCTGCCCTCCCCCCGGCTGCCAGCTTCTCTTGTTAGCAACTTTCGCGCCAAAAGCCACCGGGTGCGAGCTGGGGCGATGGCCGGTAGCGGCGGGCTCTTTTAGCCCTTTTTTGAGACTTTTCCCGTGCCCCCCGCACCTACCGTTGTCTTTGTTCAGCCGGTGGACCCGGCAGGCGGGCTGCCGGGGGAGGGTTGTAAAACTGTCCGGCAATCCGGTATTTTATGGGCCTTAGACGGTCTAGGGCAGCCAGGCGTGGGAGCCGGGGATGTCCCGAACTTGGCAGCGGGTTTGGGCATAATTTTGTACAGTTTCCGTTCAAAAATGCGTTACAGTATTACACAGTCGAATCTGAAGTTACCTTTGAAAATCCAAGATCCTCGCTTTGGAGAACCATATTTTAAGGCATAGTTTCTATACCTTATTACCTAGGGCCTTTCTGGCTTTCGTGTTACCATTTTATTTTCATTATTAAGGCTTAACCAACTCTAAAAACCCAAAACGAATTAATAAACCACCAAAACAATTTAAGGTATAGTTCCGATACCTTGCTACTTAGCTCTTTTCTCGCATCGGATTCAAATAGAGCTCGAAATTCCGCACCGGAAAAAACTGCTCTTGAACTCTCAAAGCTCAATACATCCCCGCTTCCCAGTCAAAATTGTGGATGTGGCCATGTCCACGTCGACCGTGTCCACGTCGACCACCTCGTCCTGTACATCTCTTCGTCTCTTTCCGATTCCCCTTTCCCCGATCATCGCTTCCAGAACAGCACGTAGCCTCTTTCCTCGCCCGGGCCCGGGGGTTGTCCGTTCCTCCCCGGTCCCCCCCGAACTTGGGCGAGACGGGAGCCGATCGGGGGGTGTGTCTGTATCTCTGGCTCTCTCGTTCTGGCGTGTTGTCTCGCTTGACAGTACTTTCTATGGGTCTGGCTCTCTCCCTCTCTCGCTCGCTCTCTCTCCTGAAGCTGTGTCTTTTCCGCTTAACAGCCCTGAAGCTGCGTCTCTCCCCCAATCGCAGTACGTCTCTCTTTTGCTCGTGCTGCACCGGCCTTTCTCTATGTCTCTTGCTCCGTAATGCTCTCTCTCTCTCTCTCTCTCTCTCTCTCCTTCGGCCCACACTCTCTTCTCTTTTCCGGCATTTCACTACCACTTCTCTGTCACCTCTCCCCCACTGGCACTCCCTCATCCCTTTCCCCGGTATTCCGCTAGCAAGGCGCGTCTCTCTCTCTCTCTCTCTCCTCCCAAATCCCTGCATGCCTCCCCGTAGATCTCCGTCGCTCCCCTTCTGGCTGGATAGTGTGTGTGCCCGCCTCGGAGACGACGGTGTATGTCTGTCTGTTTTGGATGCCGTGTGTCGGTGTGTCCTCTCCTCGTGGCCGGGGCCCCTCCAGGCGGAACACACACCACCACCGGCCCTCCTCTTCCACACGGCTTTATCTTTTTGAACGCTCTAGACAAGTGCCCGGTGTGGGGTGTTGCGTCTTCGCGGCCTTTCTTTTCCTAAAAGCCGCCACTTTCTGGGTGTTTAGCGCTGATTTTGGGGGTGTTACGAAACGCTGATGTAAACGCTTACTCGTTGCCCACGTGACCCATGTGTTCGGCTGTGGCATTTCGAAATGTATTTCCGGTTTTGAAATGGATTTTTGTGAGCATGATGATTTTGGATTCAGGACGTGTATCCTCTTGTGAAATTTACCCTTTTAACGTATGTTTTTCACCGTTAACTGATTTATTTCATGCTAAATTCCCGACTCTCTCTTTTGTTCATCCCGCGCTACTTTCTGACTTGATTCGTCTCGATTTCTCTTAGTATTCGTCTTCGTCTGGGTATTAGTACGTCTGGGAATTAATGATGCCATTTTGATAGTTTCCTATACCTTCTCGAAGCCAACCGTTTTCAAGGGATCTTTTTCCGACCGTCAACTGATTTATTTCATGTTAAATTCTCGGCTCTTCTCTTTCGTTGACCCGGCGATACTTTCCTGTTTGTTTCGTCGAGTTTTTGCCAGGTTTTGGGCAGTTTTCATGCCGTTTTTGAACGTTTTCGATCCTTTGTGCCTCGTTTTCTGTATAAATAACTTTATGCTCTTTTTCGCAGTTTTTAATGCGGGTTTTCGTTGGTTACTGTGCCGTTTGGCACTTTTTTTTGGGCGATTTTGACCTCCTCGCCTCCCCTCCGGCCCCTCCATTTCCAGGGCATAATTTCGTGGCGTAAGCCCTTTTCTTGCGAAGTCGAGCGATCCTTATGAAATTTCTATACCCTGGCAAGATTCAAACTTATTTTCCTAGTTCTAGTTTTATGGAGCGCCAGGCGGTTAGCTGAAGCTGAAATGACACTTTTTCGATGTGCGATTTTGATCGATTCCTATAATTTTCTAACCTATTAACAAATCCCAATTATTACTTACCTTTTCCCGCCATAAATTCCACTAATTTCGACTTTATATCCGATGTACTACCCGGCTACTCCAGCCTGGTTATCAATTTTCCACCCGCCCCCTCCGGCGCCACACCCCTTATCGGCATTCGGCAAATTTTTGAGGCGCAAGGGCGGCAATTAGGATGGCGCCTAAGTAGCCGCGCCCTCGGTATCTGGCAACAATTATTGATTGGATGTAGGTTTTCTTAGCCTTGATCGTATTTTTTTAGCTTATTATAACAGTGTTAAGATATCTGGGAATGCGCGGAATTTCGCGGCCATCGTGACTGAGAAAACAATTGAGGCTATTAGGATAACGTCCAGGTATCCGTCTTCCGTATCTGACAAAATTTATTTCCGTTTGTAGATTTTCTGACCCTTGAACGACAGTTTATCAGCTTATTACATTAATTTTAAGCTATCTTTGAATGCGCGGAAGTTTGAAAGTGCGCTCGCCGTTCTTTGGGAAAACAGCTGCCAAAGCAGGTGGTGGTCTAGTAATTCGCGTGTTGATTGGCATTAATAAGATGCTGTCAAGATTGAGTCCCTCATTAACATAGGCATTTGATGACTACGAAACTATGGCACACTTTGATTGACCTTAATTCTGGCATAGTTTCTTTTTTGCCATTTTTTCCTGAAAACTGAATCGTTTTCCGGGCGTTCATTGCCGGAATTTTATGCAAATCTTATCGATTTCCTCTATGCACTTCATGCGAAACTGATTGGGAAATAGAACTCCGTTTTTTGGAGTGTATCGTAGCGTCTTCAGAGTATTAGAGGGCCAAATGGAGTTTTTTCTCTATTCTATTGCTTCGTTTCTCCTATAAACCTTATAAAGCTTATGAAAGCTTCTAGCAATGCTAATTTTTACCGTCTTCCTGATTTTTGAGCATTTCTGCCTTTTACCAACGTCTTCAAGCTGTACTTTCCGGTCCAATACCCAAAACACAGCTGCCAGTGGCGCCCTTTTTGCCCCTAATTTCCTGGTGCCCTCAAACTTTTTGGCCGGGATTTCCCATCCCTTGTTTCGCTCGTGTTCCGTAGTACTACTCACTACACGGCGACGGCCCGTTCGCAGATTATTTACGACCCTCACCACCACTACTACTTCTTGTTCTTTTCCCTGTTGATGTGGTGGTGTGCTGTTGTCCAGCAACCCATCCTCAACCGGCCCGTCGCGCATCGGCGCGGGGGGCGCCACCCACAAACAAAAACATACCCACCCCCACTACTTTTTTTCTTACCCACTTCGATTTTTCAAAGGATTTTCTTGGGCGTTGTTGTGAAAATGGCCTCTTTGGGTCAATTGGAAATTTTAGGAATCAAAAATCTTGTAAGGATTCGAGGTCGACCATTCTTATTTTGGATTTGAATTTGCTAGCTTAATTAATTTTAAAATTATTGAAACAATTTAAATAGAAAATTTTATAGAAACTTTTTTTACTAGGAAATAATTAAAAAACACTTAAAATTCATAAAAAAAAACCTTAACCTTTAAGGTGTATTTTTAAGGGATTATTGCTCAGTTATTTCATTTTCCATGGCCAAAAATTAAGCTTTGGCTTCTATAGCTTGATTAGAAAAATTTAGATTAACTCAGAAAGATCTGCAACCTCATTTTCCTTGTAAAATTAATCAGGACGTTATTTTTCGATAGTAATCAACGGCTCAGATGAGGGTATTTTTGTATGTTCATCCGTTTTCCATGGCTTCCCAACACCCACTTTTTCATGTTGCACTTCCTAATCCTGGTCGGGTTGACCGGGATTTCCTGCCCTTTAAAAATCACTTTCCAAATTTCGAACGCGCTGTAGTTTTTGCGTTTTTCATTTTGGGCCCCTCGTGACTGGGCGTGGTGGTGACTTTGTTTACCCGCCCCTTTTCTTGAAACAGCTTGAAATTGAAAACGGTTTGTTGAATTCAGAATCTGAACCTGGGTGTCATGCGGCTCATCCTCCTGTTTTTGTCAGGACAAATAGTGTACTTTATGAGAACTATGTAAGCATCCTTAAAGTCCGCCAAATCTCGCTTTTTTTCATTATGCAAATTGCGGTGCGATCGGAGTTTTCAAGCCTGAAAAATGCATGAAAAAAACACCGTTAAGCCTCCTGTTTTCAAAAAAAAAACGAGAATTGAACTTTTTAGCTATGTTTTTTCGTTGGTTTTCTCTGTCCTTTTGGATCTCTCTCGCTTTCTCTCTCTCGCTCTCTCTCTCTCGCTCTCTCGTTCTCTCTCTCTTTCTCCCCCGCTCTCTCACTCTCTCTAATCTATGTCTCACGCGCTCTCTATCGCTCAATCTCTCCCTTCTCTCTCTCTCTCTCTTTCTCTGTTGCTCTCTCACGCTATCTTTTTCTCTCACTCACGCTCTCTCTCAGTCGCTCTCTCTTTCTCTTGCTCGCCCAAATGCTAACATATTTTCTTTCCAATTCTTACGAGCTCAAAATGTCGAGAAGCCATTCAAATCCCGCGCAGCCCTCCCTCTACCCCAAGGCGAACCCCTTAATTTTCGGTTGCCACGAGCCGCATCGAGGGCCAAGCGCGTGAGCCCCGTCATTTCGTAAATTCGCGTAGCTTCAGCCGCCGACAACTGGAGGATCGGCTGGAATTGGCTTGGCCAGGTGAAATTCGAGCCCTGGAGCCCTATTCTGCCCTTCCCCCCAGGCAGGGCACACGTTATTTTGGTGTCCGCCCTACGGCTGGAAATGATCGAAGCAGACAAATCGCGATGCAGTGCCTTCGTCATCAGGAATTTTACGTAGTTATAAGAGAATTAGACATTTCTCCTCAACTTTCCCATCTAATCGTATTTATATAGCGTCATCAGGATTCTCACGAAGTCCGGAAAATTCAGGTGATAAGGTAAAAAAGTCGGGATTCTGAAGATATTAATTTTTTTGATTTTGTTAAGTGGAATTGATCCAGTTTGAATTTTTGTAATTCCAATATTTAATTTATTTTTTAACCAATTTTTCGAGTTTTTTAATTTAGATATCTTGAGGAGGACTTGTGTTAGTTAAAAAGCTGATATTCAATGAGAAAATACTACCGTAATTCCCTAATGGTTTTTTTGGGTATTTGAAGTTCATTTTCTCAGGATTTTAAGCTATTTTTAAGCAAGATTATGACCTTAATTTTCCTGAATAGCAATAATGTAATTATCAAAAAAACTGTCTAATATGATGTAATTCAATTTTCCGGAAAATATGTGAGCTTTTCAAGTTTCCAATTAGCTCAAAAATCAGCGTTCCTTCCATTTCGCCGCGCCCTGTTTTTGGCGGCATCAAATTTCGTGGGGGGTCGCGGACTTTTGGTGGGCCGATAGACGCACTGAATCATCCCTGTATTTTTCGCTGTCCCGCCGCCTTTTTCTGATACATGCGAACGGCCGCTTGTCCTTTTTGGTGAATCAATTTTCGCGGAATTTCAATGAGGATATCTTAGTTTTATAGCCCTGAGTCAGAATAGTTTGTGAATTCGGATTTTATGAGTCTATGAATGCATATAAAACGGTTTTCAATCTCAAAATGGCCTTTTTGGAGGTAATATCAACTCCAGAAAAGTTAGGCTTAGCTTAAGCTTAGCTTAGGCTTAGCTTAGGCTTAGCTTAGGCTTAGCTTAGGCTTAGCTTAGGCTTAGCTTAGGCTTAGCTTAGGCTTAGCTTAGGCTTCGCTTAGGTTTTAACTTAGGTTGGTTCCATCCCTGGCACCGAAAAATCGCGGTTTTCACGCCGTATTACTACCAAAAATCACCAAATTTTGTAGTTTCAAGTCCAGACAATCTATACGGTTTTAGCTAGCCGAAATTTCTCCCAAAAACGCCATTACGATTCTTAAGAAATTTCCCACGCCCAATTGGCTAGTCTGACTTTTTTTGGGGGTCCGTATTTTGGCGTCGCTCGTTCTCACGTTTTCTTCTAAAAATATTTTGGTCTACCCTATTGAGAACTGACCATTTTTAGTCCTTTTTCATCACCATACATCTTACACAGAGGCTAGCAGCAGCATAGGAAGATGCACGTATTAGCGTACCCCGGTCGCGAGTTTGCACAAGGCGTCAGCAGGGAGGGAAGATGGGATGAAAAAGCCGAGAACATGGTCCACTTCAACTGTCCGCTTTATCTATGTCTAGCTGATAATTATTTAGCTAGTTGCGGACTAGAGTTTTGTTGTTGGCTGATATTGCCAATTTTGTGGTAGATGATCATAAGAACTTGCTGAAGACGTGGCCCGATACCTAGAGATTTAAAGGCGTTTTCCAGTTGACCTTTTTTCTTTTTATTTTACTCCTTTCTTTTTAATAAATTTTTTTCATCATTTACTTACTTTTTCCGTCTTGAACTTGCCGAACTTGAGGCGCGGTCGTTTCGTATCTGCGCTTGGAACTTGAAAGTTTCTTAGGAAGTTCTTTTTTCTTGAAGCCGACATATATACACCTTCGAGACATTATTACAACATCTATCTGGCCGTGTTCATCTACCGTTTTTCCCTGTCTTCTAGAAGTTCCTCTGGTACTTCTCGACCTTTGACCAACGTTTAAACCCCCCTGCGTGCCTCTGGAACGTTCAGCCCTTCTATATCTCTCGCCCTCTCTATCTCGCCGTCTCTCTCTATCTCTCTCACTCCCCCTCTCTTTCTATCTCCCGTTCCCTCATAAACCCCGCCTGAACGATAGATTCCTCAGCACGCCGTCTTGCTGAAAAGTTTTAGAGTCAAGATGAGAGAGTCATAGAGAGAGAGAGAGAGAGAGAGAGAGAGAGAGGGAAGATAGCAACAGTCAAACAGTCAAACACAGTGCAGCCGGCTGGGCCCTCGTCTTGTGCTGACGACTCAGCTGTGGGCCCTTCAAGTGCACCGCCTCAACCCCCCACCACCACCACCACTCACACCCCGATTATCCAGCCAAGGCCCGCTGTGTGTGTGTGATTCTGTGCAGGCTGCGTCCCTGACCAATCAGTTATTGATTGATTTATTAAATTTGGAGCTTATAGTGCTTGAATTTTTGCGAAAAATAGTCGGCCTCCTCGGAAAAGCTCTCTCTCTTTCACTCTCTCTCTCTCTCTCTCTCTCTCTCTCTCTCTCTCTCTCTCTGGGTCTCCCACTCTCTCTCTCTGGCTATCGCTCGCTCTCTCTCTCGCGCGCTCTCTTTCAACAATTTTCTCACTCATTGTTTGATATAATTTGCAGAACTGGGAATGGTTCTAAACCCCGTGAAATTACCGAAAGCTTGAACTTTTTCATCCAATTTTGCTCGTTGTCACCTTTGAACTCCTTGAAGTTGTTGCCGTTGAATTCACTCGATTTGACCACGATTTTTTTACAAAACTTGCTGTTTATGCCGAAAAAATGTTCCTATCCCAATCTTCACCCGGCATGTTCCATGCTCGCCTTCCCTCCCCCTCGGCTTACCCGCCATTTCCATATCGGCATATTCAATTTTTCATCGATTTTGGCTAGACGGCAGGGTGGTCAGGGGACGGCTAGGCGCTAGCGATTTTGATCCGGGCATTTTTAGCATATTGTACAAGATCGTTGGCGTACAAAGCGATTTTAATCGCTTCTTTGGGCCCTACGCAATTTAAAATATTTCTAGGAAAGGAACAAGTGATCTTGAGCTTGAGAACAGGTTTCCAAAGGTATAAAAAGGCTGAAAATCAAATCTAACATAATTTCCAGCAAATTCTATGCAAAAAAGATATTTTTGATGACAAATGAAACATTTTTAAGATTTTCAGTTAAATTCGGCTTGACCAGTCAAGTTCCCCAAATATCTAAAAAGTAAAATCAAGTTAAATTCGCGCAGGCTTGTCGAATCAGATCCACCTGTGGGAAAGGATTCCACCAGGCCACCAGCTATGTCAATAGGTGTACCATGTTCCTACGCGGCTTCTCAATATTTGCACCTGGGCTCATGGGTTATTCCGGATTTCGGGCGCCGGCTTCGGCATGTTTTATGGTGGCGTTGAACTTTTTCGGCTCCACTTTTTGAAAAAGTGACTTCACTGTTCCTTTAAAAAACTAAATTATTATTTGAAAGCTACTTTTTGTTCATTTTTAGGGCAAAAACCCGTAGAATTGAGTTTAGTGGTCCTTTAAAAGCGAAAAGGATTGGCGTTGTTGTATCTCTTAAGTTTAAAAAGCCTTGTTTACGTCTTCTAAGCATCACAGGTCCTTTAAAAACCGAAAATTCCGCTAGACTCCTCTATACACTTCCATTAGCTTGCCGTTTTTTGAGCGTCCGGTCTTGCCGCCGGCTATTCCTAATCACATGCCTCCATTTGCCAGGAAGAGAAATATTTATGTTTCTGTCTGTCTGTCTTCTCTCTCTATCTCTCTCTCTCTCGCTCTCTCTATCTCTCTTTCTCTCTCTTTCTCTCTCTCTATATGTCTCTCTGTCTCTCTCGCTCTCTCGCTTTTGATGCGACTGCCGTTTCTCTCTTTCTGACCCATCCACTGCCCTTTAGCCGACCATTTCCTATGTCCACTTTGCTCTCACTGGGAACACACACAGCTGGAATGGGCCATAAAGTGTGGCTGAACGGCTTGCCCTCGCCGCGGCTGGAAACGTTTTTCTAGTCTCAGGTGGTTTTTGCGTGAGTAGCTCATTTGTCCGGGCAGCGCAATGTGTTTCTGAACGGCGGCGGCGGTCGGACTTTTGCCCTACCGCTGATCGTGAGAGTTCAGCTACTATTTGGCTTTACTGTGTCTCGGGGAAAATTTTTTATTAAACGCTTATTTGAAAGTTATATATTTTTTGAAAGCTTAATTTATATAAAATCCGAATTTTTTTCTTTTACGTACAAATTAGTGCTCCCAATTTGACTTCACGGACTCCTTGAAGACGCGCGCCATTTTACTCAACTCTTCTCTCATTTTGATTATTTTTCTTCCTCGGAATTCTCGCCGATTTTTCAATGTTGATTCAGTCATATAATGTTCCATCTCTCCCATTCATATACCTTTTAAATGGGCGTGGCAACTTTACCTGCCTATTTTGTTAATCACCAGTTTACGCCTGGAACTTTCCGTTTGCTGCAATTCACCGTATGATCAAAAAGGAAACCGTAATTAGTACTAGGCGGTGCTTTACATACTTAAAAGTTCAGTAGATGATCTACTGCTTGCCAGACGTGTTTTGATGTTGAGCAGGATAGCGCGAAAAAAAAGACTTTTTCTCGATAGTCCGGAGGAGTCATGGAGAATTCCTCTGAACGGCTCGAACTCGTCTTGAATTTGGACCTGATCCGTTGTTGATATAGATACCTGAACGTCTTGAACATGTCGTCATGTTTGGCACATTGGTACAATTTTCAACAATTTTTTCTGCTCTGAACGTCTCCAACTTCTCGTAAAACGGTCTTGCCGTATTTTGGGCTTTTTGCAAATTTCCTACTGTATCTGCAAGCTTAGATCAAGCCCCAGACACGGTTCCTGAAGAAATTACAGAAAAACCACCCTGCATCACCCCAGACACTTTTTGGCGGCAATTTTCTGAGAGGGGGAGGCAATGGGGGGCGATCAAACTTTTTGGCGGGGTCAATAGATCACAGGTTGGGACGTGCGGACAGCCGTTCCGATCGGAAACTCCTGTCTCTCGCGCTCTCTTTCTCTCTCCATCTCCTCCTGCTATAACTTTACAACCCCGTTAGCCGGTCCCTCCCTCCGTCCGCTCCGTGTTCACCGGAAAGTCCCGGAAAAACTGGGTTCCCCTCTGGGCTGCAAGGGCGCCATTTAGGAAACACGACCCGGGGGCTATCATCGTAAATATTTTGCACCCCAGGAATTTGGGTGTTCCTGGAATTGTGACTCATTTTGGGGGAGTTTGAGTTTTTTTTAAGAGCTTCCGGTCAGGAAACCTGAAAGCTCAAGAATTTCAGCATTACGTTATGCTGTTTATTTGGTAACATAAAGCATAAACTTTAGCTTGTTTCACTTCACTTATTTCACGTTTTCCTTTTTATAGATAATACCGCAAGGTTTCTATATTCGGTTTTGCAGCCCGAATCAGCCAAGACGCCGAGCACGAGCTTCTTCGTTGATGGTGAGCTGCTAGAGGCGGACGGAACGACGACCACGGCTTCCGGCGACACCAAGGTAGGTGGGAGAGAGAGACAGGGCGAGAGAGCGAGAGAGAAAGAGAGAGAGAGAGAGAGAGAGAGAGTGGGTGAGAGAGCGAGAGAGAAATAGTTGCTGGATACCCAAGCCATCGGGTATCCATTGAATCGTATTTTTCAGGTCCTCCGCAAGCGGATGGCCCCGGCTCTGGTTGCACCCCCCATGCGTACTGGGAAGGTTAGTTTTTGGACCGGAAATATATTTGATTCTCATAGTGCTTTAATTCAAACGTTAATACGAGGTATAAATAACAGCTCTCCTCTTATCAGTTCCTGAAAAACCCGCATTAATGTCATCTGGGTCATCTTGGCGCGAATTATCGATTTTTCGGTGCTTGGACTAGCGGAAAAGTCTTTATCGTTCTATTTTCTTCTATCAATATATTATATTATTATATCATCATAATTTTAAGCACTTTAAAAGGATTATGATATATTAAACTATTTGGTACTTGATTCAAATATTTATTTGGTCAGATTTACAGTCAAAACCGGCCGGTTTCCGATTTTCCGCGCGCTCAGTTCAATGCCGATTAACAGCTTTCAAAATCCGTTATTTTCAATTATTTTAAAGAGGCTTAACACTAATTTATCGGATTTCTGAAGATTTCTTTATTTTTCGTTATTTTCCGAAAAATTCGGCCCAATCCGCCCTTCCTTGTCCTCAATTAGTTCAATGAAAGTGCCGAAAAGCTTGGGGATTTTGTGTGGTTACATTTTTTCTTGGAAGAGAGATAGTGAGAGAGAGAGAGAGAGTGATAGAGAGTGAGAGAGATAGAGAGTGAGAGACATACAGGGCCCTTAAAAAACACCAAAAGACGCAAACCGGGCCCTTGCTGCCTTTTCGGACTGACCCGAAGTGACGGGGGTTGGCTGTCTGTGTGGTGGTGTTGAAGTGATCAGCTGTTCGGGGCGCCCGACCGGGCAAATCATGCGCTTTTATTGATTCGTTTGCCCACAGCCGCGTAGGAAAACCGCGTTCTTGTGTACCTACACCAACACTAGCAATTTGACTGTATTACAGGGTTAAAACGGAATTTCTGATACCCAGGAACTCGCTTGAGAAAGCGGAAAATCGGGAATTTCGGATGTTTAATTTTTTCGTAATTTTTTCTAGGTATGTTGATTTTTCTACTGACAGAAAAAGAAACCAATCATTTTTTACGACGCGGAATTTAGCTAATTAACTTAGCATGGGCTTTGATACCTAGAAAAACCGTTAAAAATCGGCCAAATTCTGGATTTTCGCGCATTTTTGAAAAATACACTGAACTTTAGCTATTTTTAAGGTTTCCATTAGCAGAAAAGAACACAATGCGGTTGAAAGCTACTTACCTTGAGCGTTCAATACCTAGAAATAATCCTCAAAAACGGTGAAATTTCCCTTTTTTATATTTTTAAAACCAACCAGGGATGTTCACGATTTTTCAAGGTTTATCTCGATAAAAACACCTATGTATGTACTCCTTAATTTATGTATGTTCAAGGGACTTTCTCAATTTAATTCAGATCCTTATTAATATACCCTTTTCAGGACGCAAAGATGGACATCACGGCCCCCGTCGGCATCGTCGGTGATCCGTATCTGGTGAGTTTTTCGCTTAAAATGTCGTTATCTTTTCCAATATTAATTTCCTCATTTTCACCTCCACCTCCGCTCACTAATCTCTTCTCAAAATCTGAAACAATGGGGTCCGGGGCGGTGGTCATCCTTTTTGCCTCACCGCGCGCCCAGCCGGGGCGTGAAAGTCGGCGCGGGCCGAGATTTTCGGAGAAATTGAGCGCGAGTGGTCGAGAGTCGGTTTTTGGAGGAATTTTTTTGACACAGTTTTTGCACTAACTACAGTTTTTGAGAAATTCATCGCACCTAGTTTATCGCTATATTTATGCGAACTTGACCGTCAGTGCAATTGCAATTTTTTTGTCGATTTCCCTTTTTAAGATTCCAAAAAATTGGCGATATTTCCCAAATTTTTTATCAAATTTTGACCGCTAGAACTCGATATCCCCAGATTTTGTTGATTTTTTGAGCTTTTTGATGGAAATCTCATATTTTTTAGCTCTACCACACCCCAAAATTTTACGCAAATAGACCTATGCTGTAAGCAATTTTACTTTTGCAAAAGTAGATTTTTGAAAAATTAGATTTGGTTTGTTTTAATCCCAACCTTTTCCAAATTACATCACTCCCGATTTTGGCATCCCTCCCGGCATTGGCGTGGTTGGCCAGCCGTGTGCAAGGGTCTAGCTGCTAGGGTCCCAGGCCGTGTGTGTCCGTCCCGAAAAGTGTGTAAGTCCGCGAGTCTTCCTGTTCCACCCCCACCGCCTTTCTTCTCTTCCCTCTTTCTCTCTTTCTCTCTCTCTCTCTCTCTCTCTCTCCTCTCACTTTTCTCGTTTCCGGTCCTCCCTGGCCGGCTAGTCTGGACGGATCAAATTTTGCATTTACGGCCCGGGTTTGTGGGCATTGCTTATTGATTGTTTGGGGTTAATTTTGTTTTTGGGGATTAATATAACAATATGGCAAGCATTTAAGGAAGATTTAAGATTGCAACAAAATACCGTAATTTTTCAAGAATTTAGAAAACTATTTTTTGTTAAAATCGACTGTTAAATCGACCCGTAAACCTAAAAATTGCTTGTGTTCTGGCTCAAATCAATTTTTTGTGGATCATAATCCTGGCACAAATCTTATTTCACCCTTTAATGAATTTTGTGGTCCTGGTATTTGGCAGAAATTTGATTTCTACTAGACTGCAAACTGCAATAATTCTCAAAAACTACTTTTCGCGAAAATCCGCCGTGCTTTTAGCCCTAACTTTTGCATTTTGGGCAAAGATTTGATTTTTTCACCCCTCTACCGGCTACAATTTTGCTAAAATTAACTGATCGTTTTTAACGCATCTTTTTCAGCAGCAATCCGGTGGCCAGACCGGCTGGGAGCCGCAAACCCGCGGCGCGCCCCCGTACGCAGTCCCCGCCGGCTATCCGCAACAGTTCCAGGAGGGACCCTTTCAGGTAAATAGCTCTTTAGAGCTATGGTTTTGAATTATTTTTTATTTGCTAAAAATTGCGCAGAAAAAAGCGCTGAAATTTTATGTATGAAGTTTTATCTTGATTTTTAGCACCAACAACTCGTCCCGCCCAACCCGCAAAACTACTATTCGATCGCGGGACCGAGATTGGTGAGTTCTGGTAAAAACTAAAAAAGCTTAGGCCTAGCTTAGACTTAGATTAGGCATGGCTTAGGCTTAGCTTAGGCTTAGCTTAGGCTTAGCTTAGGCTTAGCTTAGGCTTAGCTTAGGCTTAGCCGAGGCTTAGCTTAGTCTTAGCTTAGGCATAGCTTAGGCTGAACTTAGGCGTAGCTAAGCTTAACTTAGGCTGACAATTAATGCTATTTAAAGTGTAATGGGGTCACCCGACTCCACTGGCATATATTGGCACACAACTGAACTGTACTGTTACCCGGCAAGAGGGGCGCAAGGGAAGGGAGAGGGAGAGAGAGAAGAGGAGAAGAGGAGAGGGGAGGACAGAAGGAGACGACGAAAACTGAATTGTTTGACTTGTACACGCCCTTCCGACTCCATCTCCTCAAATCCGGGGCCGGATTTTGCCGGAGCGCGCGCGTTATTTTGAACTTTGTAGTCGTTCGATCAATCGATATTGTGGATTCCATACTTTAACTGAGCTTTGAAGGAACAGTGGCAGCAAGAAAATGATTTTTTTTGTGCTGCTGGAGAATTGAACTAGCTGTCATTGTCCCTTTAGGCTCTACGTCTAAGCCGAAGCCTAAGCCGAAGCCTAAGCTTCATTCTAAGCCAAGCCTAATTTCGTTTTGAAATGATTATCCTAAATTTTCGATATTTTTCCTTAGCTGACACAACCCCGTAAAAACTGAAAAATTACTAAATGCATTCAAACATTTTTGAAATTGCCTTTTGAGTACGACAAGCAGTACGGGTTCACGATGACGCCGGACCAGCTGCGGAATCCGGCGCGGAACCCGAACGAGGTCGTCCGGCCCAGCCGCCCCATCTACCGTAACCCGAATGAAGCGCCGCTACGCAAGCTTACGGTGGACCTCATCAAAACCTACAAAAACATTAATGAGGTACGGTGTTTCGGGGATTCTTGTTTTTCGTGCTACCACTTTCTGACCGTATTTACCAACTCCAGACCAGTATTGTCAATTGATAAGGCATTTGCTTGGTTTTAGGCTAGTTTTTCCGCTACCATACGCTACGGTACGTTACTGTACGCCCCTTTCCGCTTGTTTTACTCTATGCTACACATGCATTTTTTCTGGCTACGTTACGATACGTGGAAAAGCCAATTTTTTAATTTTTTTCTTCGAAATTATATGCTGGATCAAACATCTCGTTTTTGCGGCTTACTCAATAAGTTTCTAGTACCCGCTTTGTGGCCGTAATTTCCATGTACAAAAACCAATTTTTGCCGCCGGGCGGGACCGTTAAACTGGCCCCGCAAAATTTGTAGTACTCCGAGCGGCACCGGGGGTAGACACCAACAATTAATTGGAATTTTTTTAGGTGATTTGAGTTGATTTTTTGAGGTTTATAGACTTTATTCAAGGAAATAAATATGTGTTCGTAAATTTCCAGGCTTTAAATAGATAAGAAGGAAAAAAAACGTGATTAAAAGGCTCAGAAACATCAAGTTTGGGGGTTTTTGTTACCGTAATATCTATTTTTCATTTCTTAGCGGTTTTACAATGCCATGTTGGTTTCGCAATTAACAATTTTTAAAATAGGTTTAACAATTAATATTTTACAAAAGCTAGCCAATGACCGATTGTTACTATTTACCGCTTCAAACTCGCCTCCGCTTTATCCCGTTATTCCGAATTTTCTAGGTAGACAGGTGAAATTCCAATTCCGATATACTCACACCCCCACCTCCACCCTCGCCCTCCCCCCATACCCGAATACATGACAAAAAAATAATACCCAGCAAATACCCCCCTCCCCATATTTTCATTATTTTCGCGGGGCCACTCGGCCGGTCGTGAGAACGGCCCGGATTTTGTAGCTCTGAAATTATGAAATCATCGTGAAAATTGGCTCGTAATTTTGGAATTTTCAAATTTCATTCTTTTTGCTATAAAGATCGCGTGAGGCAACTGCTCTCACGAGCTACAATAGCCCATAAAAACCGTCGATTTGAATGAAGCTTTGAAAGTCCGTATATACTCAGAAATCAGTAGTAATTGGCCAAGTCCGTAGCGATACTCTTGACGTTGAAAACGTAGCCTTACGTAGTTAGTAACAGTTTAGGATCCGAAAATTCCGGATCTAAACCCTTGACGGTCACACTCTGGACGTTTCTTTCTGGAAATCAGAAAATGGTAGAAGTTGGCTAATTCCGTAGCGGTACTCGTGACAGTCCTTTACTCTGGCTTAGAAAATGTCTAAAATGCCGAAAATTCCGGATCTGAACACTTAGCGGTCCACAGACCAGCCTCAAAAACAAGAACTTCAGCTTCTGAATTTAGCACGTCCGATCGAATGTCTAGAAAATTCCGTGAATTCCCTAACCATACTCTTGACGCTCAATCCCTTTAGCCAAAAATCCTTAAAAATTTCCGAACCGGTTCTGTTTGTTCGAAAATCCCGACGAGGAGCTGGAAAAGCTGTAAATTTTAACGGGCGCCCCCCGGGGGTAAGCTGTTCGTTTCACAGCGCAAATTAGTGCTCATTTTACGGCCTAAGCGGATTTCGGGTCATGGGCATGTTTTGCTTGGCTCGGCTGTTAGTTTTTGAGCATGAAGTCTTAGCTTTAGCAATTCAGCTACGGATTCTCATTGTAGAATTCATTCCCACTTGTTGAAGCACATTCCACCACCCCCACATTTAATAGGCCGTCTCGCGCTGGCCATTCTTGGAATTCCTTGTTTTAGTGGTAGAAATTTAACAGCCAATGTGTTTTTAAAAATTCTTAAAAACATGTCTTCAAAATTCCAACATCAGCGCGATCGAGTAGACGCAAATTCTCGTTGCATCGGGCACTTATTCGGCAGATTTCTGCATCGGATAATGGAGGCTGGAAAAAAAGAGGAAAGCGTGCTCAATATCCCCCTCTTCCCAGCAGGATTTTTGGTCTTTAGGGCTCAAAGTTTATGGCATGTTCTGAACGCTAGTAGCGTGTTTATCAGAATTTTAATCCTAAAACTTTAAAAATGGATCTACGCAATTTTACGATACTTTACGTAGGCTACGAGGCTTTATCGACGTTACTTTACGTCACGTAAGTGCTGATACCTTTAACGTGATACCTTATGCTTTGACCAAGCGATACCTGGCCGTCCTCACTAACCTAGCACGTACGCTACTATATCGTACCAGACTATGCTTTGTACCGGGTGTACCTCACAACTCTTTTTTACTTTACGCTATCTTCTGAACGCTGGGGTACTTTGGGTACGTAACGAAACCATATGGACGTTGCTCGTCGTAGATCTCGCGTTTACCTCACGCATACTTTACGTATAATATTTGATGTATACCCACCATCAAGTATTCATTGATGCACCTCCTACACACCTACAGATACCTTACGTATATCGTAGACATCTTTGCGCTTACCGCACACATATTTCCTACTTTGATGTTCGCGTTTCCAATCCCCCGGCTGCTCCTACCTCCTCCTCGCCGTTACCCAACTTTGATGGAATGTCAGAAAACTTAAGGGCCTCTTGCTTTTCAATTCCCCTTGTTTCTTCGTAGTGAAAAAAGCTTTCCCTGCCCCTCCCCGGGGGCAAATCTCATTTTCGCGCATGGCGGGACCACTCAAGACTCGGGTGGCCCGGCCCCCCTTAACCCATGGGAACGGCTTTTCTGATGGCGGTTTGATGGAAAAGTCGAGCGGTTTTTTGCAGCTTTTCATGCTGTTTTCTGTAAGATTCTATTGAAAAGCGGGTGACTAAGTTTTTTTGGCAAAAGAGACCGTTTTAGGCGGCCGAAATGATGTGTTTTTAGGCGCCTTTCGAAATTTTGAGAAATAGGGATTTGCGCACCTTTCATTTCATATTTTTCGATACATTTTTCGTAGTCTTTCCATTCCAATTTTTTTCTGAAAGAAGCCGCACAAAATTTTGATCCAATTTGTAGGGAAACCTCAAAAATTCGAAGGTCTCGGCCTTTTGGAGGACTCAGAGGTCTCAAACTTGAATTCGCTTTCTTGCTTGCTCTCTCTCTCTCTCTCTCTCTCTCTCTCACTCTCTCTCCCTCTCTCATTATTTCTATCTCTCTATGTACCTTTACTATCATACTGATCAAATGCTTTATTTATCAAGCTTAACGTTCATAAGGTATCAATTTTCATTACTTCTAATGCTTCTCTGTAGTCTATTTTAATCCCCGCCGGTCATTGTTTATACTTCTTCCTGGAGTGCGGCGCAAAAAGATGCCGTCGATTCCGGGCGGCCTACGATGATGTTAGGGTGGTGTGTGTGGAGCCCGATTTCCAAACAACTCGAAAATTTCCTCGCCTATATATTTTCTTCCGCTTTTGCCTGAGCCGTGTATAACTACAAAAAAATTTATCTCATTTTTCCGAGGTGTGTATTCCCCCGGTCAATCCAAATAGCATAACCCAATTCAGCCGGCGGGGCAGTGAGGGTGCGATACCTCAACCTCATAACTGCCCCCATAGCAATCCCCAACCAAACCAGCCCCCTATTCATATCCGGCGTTCCCCCCTTTTTGCCCTATTCCCGGCTATTCTATCTAGCTATCTATCGGAAATCTTGTGCTCTCTCTGTCTCTCTCTCTCTCTCTCTCTCTCTCTCTCTCTCTCTCTCCAGGTCCTTCCATAACCAACAGAACAGCTGCATTCCATCTATGGGCTAGCCCCGGAAATTGGGGTGGAATGGATTATTTTACAATTTTACATAGACATGCTAAAACAGGGTTCCGTTGTTGTGCAAGCAACAGTTTTCGACCGTTTTACGATCCGTCCTTTCCCATTTTGTAGAAAGATGTAGCTTAATGAAGAGCCCCAATTTGCCAAAGCCGATTTAAGAATTTTGGTCCAGGCGTAAAAGCGAATCGGAAGTTCCGTAAAATCGAAAAACAGAAACCTTGAATCAGGGCCAGGAACATGAAAAAACAGGAAAAAACACCGTGATTAAAATATTTCTTATAGAAAAAGCAGAATTTTCCATTTTTAGTAATTTGTACGCGATAGAAAAGCATCAAGATTTTTGTGGAAATAATAAGATACTTTAAAACTCCATTTTAAGGTGGCCGCCTGTTAAATACCCTGCTTTTTTCCAATTTTAATCGCCTCCCAAAAGAAAGTAATTGTCCATCTTAAATACCCAGACAATAGCACAGAACAGACCGGGAAACGGGGTGTACCCCCGATTCTTTTGTGCTAATTGGGGCCATCCAAAAGGCAATCCCACCCCTCCAACCGGAATTCCCCCTAGGTTTTGGCAATATCCGGCGGGTGGCCTAGTCAAGGGCCCTTGGGCCACAGGAGACCCCGCGGGGCCCAGATGTGCTCGCATTTTGTGGCGCCCATCCTTTTTCTTTTCTCTTTTCGAGGGGGGCATGCAGCTGAAATCCAGCTCTTCCTCCCCTGGTCGCTCTCGTCACCAATACAAATCGCTTAAATTGGCCGCTTTTTGTGCGTCAATCGGCTCATTTCGTAATGGGATTTGTTAAGAAATTTTCGGACTGTCTTATTGTAATTAGGAACGGGTGGACATTTTGGGAATTCTGCAAACGTAGCGGATAAATTGGCTGGGAGCCAGACGCTGATTTTGCCGATATTTTGGGTGGTTGTTTTGTTCAGATTCTGGTTTAGGAGAAGGTAGAATCTCATGCTCAGTCTCACTCTCTCTCGCTCTCAGTATCTCTCGATTTCGCCTGATCTCTTTCTTTCCCTCCCTCGTCTGGCTCTTCTCATGCTCTCTATTTCATGCTCACCCCCTTTTTCTCTCCGTTTCCGTCTCTCTGTATTTTTGTCTTTCTGACTTGCTTTAGCTTTCACTATCTCTTGCTCACTCTCTCTCGCTTTCCCTGACGCACTCCCTATTTCGCTCTTTCTCTCCCTCTCGAGCCATAACAAAACTTTTTAAAATCAGAAAAACGGATGACCGCCTAATCCTGATTTTCACGCAGGCGTAGACGTAGAATTTTTGCAAAACCGTACCCGCACTTTTCCAAAAAAAATTCTCTGAATCCACGATCCCTGATCACTTTCCAGCCGTTTTCCCGCCCCAATATTTTGACCCATTAGAAAGGTGTCGTTTCCGGCGTCGATTTTCGGATTATTGCCCCTGTCGGCATTCTCGGCCCACTTAAAACTCAAAAATAATCCCCTCATGATCTTCGTCGAATGTCTAATGTATAATTTTTTACAATTATCACGTTTTTCAGTTTTGTTTTTAGTTTATTCTTTCGGATTTTTAGTTTCCTCGAAATGCTCATAAAATTTCGACGGAAAGCTGGATTTCGGTGACTTGATTATGCGCTACAACCGGTGGTTCTGCTGTGTGAGTTTGAGCATCTACTGGGGGCTTGAAAATTGGTCTGGAGTTGGTAAAAGAATAGAAAATTAAAGGGTTCCAAAAATCGACCATAATATGGGCCTGAATAATTCGGTATTTTAGTCGTTCTACGCCCGGAAGCAACGGCGTCACGATGCGCACCAGGCTGTTCATCCCACGGCCTCTGGTAGGTTACACAGAAATGTCAAAATTCTGAGACTAAAGGAACAGGTAAGGCGGGCGCGCGGGCCGTAACTGGCGAGAACTAGTTGATCCCGGGGGTCGACTACACAGCTTTCTAGCATCTTGAAAGGGAGGATCAAGGGTAGACTGGGCTTTTTTGGATTTTATGAGAGGACCGTGACCGCGGTACGCGACGCGAGCGCCAGCGGGTAGAAAGCTTAGCGTACGCGTTGCGTATTAGAGTTTCAAAAAATTCTTTTGCGAATCGTGTCTACCGAAATCCATAGTCAGACGGTACCTTTAAAATGCGCGCGTCAGAGATAAAAATGACAGAGAGAGAGAGAGAGAGAAAGAGTAGACAGAGAGGCTAGGTTTTCAACCGGAAAAGCTCTTCTTACCAGGCACGCGCTTGTGGCGAATTACCTGGCGTAACTTATTACGCCAATTTTTACAATATTAGAGGCGAATTCGAAGAATTTTCGTGTTACCGATTACGAATGATTATTGGGATTTAGCTAGCGTAACTAATTACACCGATTTCGGCGACTTTAATCCGAACGGTTTCCTAGGTGTTCACCAATCGATGGCCCAACAGCAGCAGCAACCACCACCCCAACAGCTGCAACAGCTACAGCAGCAGCCCCAGAGCTCCGGCCTGCAACAGCAACAACAGCAACAAGTACAGCAGCAGCAGATGATGGCCCAACAACAGCAACAGGCCCATATGCAACCGACGAATGACTACGTGCTCCAACAACAACAGATCTACCAGCAGCAGCATAAGTAGGTTTCCTCGGGGTTTATCGGGTGCAGAAAACAGAGTAGAAAATTTCTGGGTATCATTTAAAAGGGAATTTAAAGTCAGCAAGCTTCATGAACGAGTAAATTTTGGGTAAATATTTTTTTCAGAAGTAAAGGCCTGTCATTTTTTGTTGCTAGATCCTTTAAACCGACCGTGTAAGGGTTTTTGCTTCAAATCAGAATTCTGACTTTCCAAAATTTTATAACTTCCACATTTTTTGAAAATTTGAAAATGACCTTATTTGGCTTTCTTCTCTTTTTAAGGCACCCTGAATCGATGTGCTAATTAAAAGATTGATTTTGATTTTTGGCGATTTGTCCAGATTTTTGAGGTCAGAATTTTCTGAAATTTAAGTAGACTTTTTTGCCTTCCTCGTCCCTTTAAAGCGACCTAGACAGAGCTTCGGTTTAAAAACATGATTATATATTATGTAAATTTCATGCGTGCAGGAATCTCTCAAACTTCTTAAGTGAGAGTTTTTGGCTTCGCAGTCGCTTTAAAAATTCTAGAACATCATTTTTTTGATTTTGGCAAATATCTTATCGATTTTGCGGGATTTCATTAATGCACCGACTATTATAACCTGTAAATCCGTTGAAAAATCGCTTTAGATGGTCGTCCTAGTTACCATACGCAATTTTGCGCTCAAAGAGTCAGCTGAGAGAGTAGGACCAGCCCCACTTCTCTCGTTTTCTATTTTGCGCCCCGGCCGGCTGGGGGCAGATCTGTCACTTATCTGATAAGCGGGCAGTGACAACGAAAGGGCACACGGCTCCCACAGACGAAATCCCGTGATTTCGCATTTGCCTATTTGACAGTTTTTGATGCTAATTTGTTTTGATTTTATAACATCAAGACCTTAAAAAATGACGTTCCCGTTCTTTTAAAACGGCCAGAAAGCGGCAAAATCGACCCCTCTCGGTTAGCTGGCTCTCGACAGTTATGTTCGACTCCAAATTACACCTCAATTCATTTTTATAATGCTTAGAAAAGCAAGTTTTGGTGCGTTGCGTAGTTGTCGAGACCCAGTCATCAAAAGGGGTCGCTTTCGCCGCTTCCCAGCCACTTTAAGGATAAAAATTTGATCTGCCTGTAACCTTAATCTAGCCACAATAAGGAAACGTTTGTTTGCGGAAACTTTTTTAACGTCTGCACCCCTAAAAACGGGCTTCAATTCGGCCGTTCCTACGTGGAGGGAACGTTGCGAGTCCGCCCCTTTTGAGCTCAACCTCAAACAGCTCCCGTAAACTGCTAGGAGTCGTAGAAAGTTCAGGGCATTTTCTGTTTTCTGCCCCGACTTGTCGTCTCCTGGGTTTTGCTCCAAAATTTCTGCTTATCATTTTTGAAGGACGGAAAGTACCCTGAAGGAGGCAGGTCGAAAAGTACTGAAACTCTGATTCCGGTTTTAGCATAAAAACAAGTATCGCTGGGCTGGTTCTGGGGGTATATAAGGTTTCGCGGAGGTGTCTGCTTTCAATGCGATTTTTCAGCTAGAATTTTTTTGCTCTCCCTCTCTATCT
Source organism: Mesorhabditis sp. LJ9110 (assembly GCA_038088335.1). Lineage (NCBI taxonomy): Eukaryota > Metazoa > Nematoda > Chromadorea > Rhabditida > Rhabditidae > Mesorhabditis > Mesorhabditis sp. LJ9110. Next base: position 156,941 of record JBBGBA010000103.1, on the reverse strand, counting down.
CTCTCGCTCGCTCTTTCTCTCTCTCGCTCTCTTTCTTTGGCTCTTTCTCTCTCTCCTTGTTTCTCTTTCTAGATACCTCGCATACTTCTCATCTCACCATGCTGCTCTCCTTTCCCTCTCTCTCTCTCCCTCTCTCTCTCTCTCTCTCTCTCTCTCTCTCTCTCTCTCTCTCTCCCTGCAAGCTTCCCCCTTAATCTCTGCAAGCGTGCCAACCCATAATAAAAATCATCACTTTTCTTGCATCCAAAAACCTATACCTCTGTGACAAGGTAAATATTACACACAGATCCCCGAAAATGAGTAATGGCGGCCTTGTCGAGCTAGTAGCCGAGAGAGAGAGAGAGAGAGAAGAGAGAGTGAAACAGAGAGAGCGTGTGAGATTGAGTGCCGACTAATTTCCCGGAATCCCCGTCCTTTGCTGCTGCTTGTTCTTCCCCCTTTGTCAGCTGCCCCATCCTCCTGGGCCTAAAACACTGGCGTGATCTTGTGCGTGTAATGGGGCGTTTCAGGGCGTCCTCTCTCGGCAATTAGGCCCGCTAGTTAGATCTAACTAGGTGACATTTTTTTTCCACAATTTTGGCAGCTAGTCAACAACATTTCCTATTTTTATAAACCTTTCCGCAAATCGCGCTTTGACTATGTGCGCATTTTTCGGTGATTTCTGGCAAATTCTTTTTCCTAGGTCTGTATTTACAGTATCTTAATGTAATGACATGTAATATTCGTTGCCGTAATGCACCTATTTGATCAAAAACGTATTAAAAAGCTTAAGTCTTCTCAAAAAATTTTTTTTTGTTTTGACGTCTACAACGAGCTAATGGCACTGTTTTGGGGCATCCTTAAGGTTATCAAACCTCTCATTTCCTCGATCACGCGTCCCCAACAAGCTCAAGTTCATAGTACCCCGTTTTGCCAAAAGCCCTGTCCAGAGGCGCGTTGCGTAGTGTGTGTGTCCCGAGGCACGATGGGAGGGGCCCGCTTTCACAAGGTCCCAGCCCAGCCGGGCCTAAGGGCCCAACAGGACCCCCCTGGCTTGTCATTTGACCCGGCGAACGGCACGGGAACGGGTCCCCATTCTGTACGAGCCATTAAGAAAAATGACGACTGCGGTTAGAGTGCTTGAATTTCGGTTGTCTAATTGCTATAGTATGGGTAGAATTACTAATTTTCTTTCTTTCTCTGAATATCTCTATCTCTCTCGCTCTCTCTATCTCTGGCTTCACCGCTCTCGCTTTCAACATTTCAAAAATCTATGATTTTTTTTAAGGCGAACCTTTTTATAATGCTTGTTTTCCAATCTCTCTCTCTCGTTTTTCGCCTTAATTTTCCGACTTTTAGTCACATTGCCGAGATTCTCCGCCTGCTAGTCTATTTTCTAAAAGTCGTCTCGGCGCGCATTCGACTCATGGAGCTGTTGACTTCGGGAGCTCTGGTAGCCTACTGGCTACCAAAGCCCTTTTCACCAAAATATTACAAAATGTAAATGCAAATTTGATTACCCTCACCTGGTGTAAAATTAGCTTAAAACCAGGGTTGAAAAGCCTTGCGCTTTCAACCCTGTTCTTGACCGCATCTGTTCTACGCTTTATAATTGCTGAATTCAGATGACAAAAATAAAATGATTCGCTTGTGACCCTTTATATAGGAGACTCCCTACTTCCGGTCAATGCTAATTTTTCCTAGCGAAGAGGGTTTTACAAAAACTTAAATTTAATGTCGAAAATGACTGGTTTTCATAAATCTGATATGTGGGCAGCCATCCCTAGACCATTACGCACCTAATGACATATCGTACGCACCCCTAACTTCTTCCCCTATGGAGATACTACTGGAACAACGATACGGAAGTGGATGCAAAGTGGCACACACACAGACACTATTTTTTTATATACCAGGGTTGAAAAACCGCTTCGCGGCTTTTCAACCCTGGCCCCGTCTAGGCCTTGTGAAAATCCTCAATTTGCATGCTTCTTCCCGAATTCCAGCATAAAAAAGTGAAGAGTGCGGCCTTTCTTCCTTTTTATGGGCCGCCTCCACTTCCGGTGTATGGTAATTGATTCCTAACAAAGAGAAAAGCCCAGAATTTTAGAAAAACCTAATTTTAATGTCGAAAACACCGTATTTTACAAAATATGATAAGTGTCGGTCGTTCCCAGGCCATTACGCACCGAATGACGTATCAAACATCCCCCTAGCTGCCATCCTTCTTGAGATACGACTGGAACAACCTGACGGAAGTTGCATGCAAATGCACACACACACACACACACAGGAACTATTTTTTTATATATAGTAGGATAGTAGGATCAAGCTTAATGATTTTTGGGAAGTTGGCTTCCGAAACTTTGAAATAGCGTTAAAAATAAGCTAAATCGCTAACTTTAAAGCTCACGCCGATTATCATGTTTTTTTTCAGATTCGAGCCCCTGCAACAAATCCCGGACCCGATCGCCCACTCCAGCCACCAGGACCCGAACTCTTTCGACCCGAACAAGTCGGCCAGGCAACGGGCTAGTCGGTGAGTATTTGAGGATTATCTCAAATTCTTGAAAGTGTAAACTTATAATTAATGAGGATACTAAATAGTTCCATCCGTTGCTAAAATTGTACTTAAAATAACGCCTCCGACAGTTTATCGCCCATGAGTCAGGCAGTTTATAAACACCCTGTTTGTCACCTGAGTTTCCTCGCGGTTTTTTAGTGCGGTGACCGGGTGAAAAACCGGAACCCAGATGTGGGCGGATTAGTCATTGGTACAGGCGCGTAGGACTCGACAACACGACCGCAAAAAGTAGCGTAGTGTACTTGGGAAAATTTGTAAGGGGAAAGGCTAGGTAATACCATCAAAATTCCGCAATTTAGCTCGATTCTGAACACCTTCTATCGCTTATTAACGATACTAGCCTAGCAATCTTAAAATTATGCAGGTTACTGTACTTTTATTCTAGTTAGATAGCCATTAAGATCAGTAGAGCGTACAGAACGGTTTAGTGCGTAATTACGTTTCATACGGATCGATAGGATCCACACTTTTGGGATTTTTGATCAGGAAGTACCTTCCATAAACGACCGCAGCCCTGTAGTCTATCGGGGGAGCCGTTCCGCGAAACGTCTCTTTTACGCCTTTGCGCTTCAATTTTGAGGACAACATCTGGTTCTCAAGAAGAGAGCGGGAGATAGAGAGAGAAAGAGAGAGAGAGAAAGAGAGAGAGCTTCGAACTACAAAAAGCGCAGACATACGGACAGACGGCTTTTTTCCCCTTAGAGCGATGTTATGGGATGGGAAACAGCAGCAGCAAACGCACGCGTAAATAAACATCCCTCCATGTGGACTTTCGTTTGTCTCGCCTGGCCTCCATGGGGCTTAAAATCAGCTGGTTATCAACCCGGGGAATACACACAACAAAAGCGGACCACCGCTTAAGAAAATAAACACGTCGAAATTGAGGGATTGTGTGTGGTGTACCATGGGGATCAAAGTAAAAAATGGCGTTTAAATCGAAAAGTAACGTTAAAAATTCGAAAATGAAAGATTTAAGATAAAAAATACGAATAATCAAGCAGACCTGTAGTTTTAAAATTCTATTTTAAAAATTGGTAAACACAAAATCTTTTTATAATGCACCTATTAATTAATTAATATCACCAAATTAATAATAAATAAAAAGAAACAAGAACAATGATTAAAAAGATAATGATTTTGCCCCAAAAAATAAGCATTTTAGCGTAAAACCCATTTTAAATAAATCTAATTTTTGACTTTGCGATATTTTTAGTGTAAAAATTTTTATTAAGGCAAATTTTGGGCTTTTAAGGCATTAGAATACCAAAAAAAAATTTAATTTTGGCAGTTTTTGTCATTGCAAGCATCCCTAAAAATTATTTAAGATGACAGTTTAAGTTTTGTTTTAAGTCTTAAAAGCTTAAAAACAATAAAAAGGATGAATTTGAATTTAATATATATTTTTTAGTAACGGCCCGAACAACGACGGCTACGACGATGTCAATTTGACTATATCGTCAAGGAGGGCGAATTTTTCAACAATCGATACCTGATTATGGGGCCGATTGGGAAAGGGTCGTTTGGTCAAGTGACGAAGGCATATGATAAGGTAATAGATTTCTATTTAAATCTAATCGACGCTAAATTTAGGTCGAAAAAGAGTACGTTGCGATAAAAATCATTAAAAACAAGAAGACGTTCTTCGACCAGGCCCAGATTGAGATTAGGCTGTTGGAGATGATGAACCGGCATGACTCGGAGGGGAAATATAATATTGGTAAGTCAAACAATGTTATCAAATTTTGTATTTAACCCTATTGTAATATTTTTATACTAAATATAATTTTACTAACCAATAAAAATTTTACCAGAAGGATTAAATCGTGATTTCATCGGCTTAATGGGATTTTTGCGTCATTTAACGCTTTTCTAAAATTTCAAAGCCTATTTTATTTCCATAGCAATAGTATGAATTTGAGTAATAAAAAGTTAGCTAAGAAATAAAAAAGCAACACAGTTTTTTAGTGGCAGGCTAGCAGAGGTTTTTCTGGACAGTTTTGACGTTTTTTAAAGCATAACTTTCGCCAAAAATGTCTTTTTTCCACGGCCATATAAGCATAGCAAGATTAAATAGCATGAAAATGCAAAATTACGCAGGCAATTAATCATTAAAATAATCATAAAACCAGGGTTGAAAAGCCGCTTCGCAACTTTTCAACCCTGGTCCCGTCTGATCCGATGATATTCTGTCCTTTGCATAATTCTCACGAATTCCCTTGTCAAAAAAAATCAAAGCATCTCCCTCTCTCTCATTATATAGGCTACTTCCACTTCCGGTGTATGCTAATTGATTCCTAACAAAGAGGATCTCCGATTTTTCATGAAAAACTGAATTTTAATGTCGAAAACAGCTTATTTTCTAAAATAAGATATGCGTGCAGGCATCGCAGGGCCATTACGCACCTAATGACCTATCAAACGTATCCATCCCTTCTTCCCCTATCGAGATACGACTGGAACATAGGGACGGAAGTTGCATGCAAATGCACACACACACACACACACTATTTTTTTATATATAGTAGGATCATTAAAGAATTTAAAGTTTTTCTAAAATTTAAGTTATCTTTTTTTTTGGAGATTTTGCCCAAAAAAACCCTATTTTTACAGTGCAACTCAAGTCCCACTTCGTCCACCGCAACCACCTGTGCCTCGTTTTCGAGCTGCTCAGCTACAATCTCTACGACCTGTTGCGGAACACCAATTTCCGAGGCGTCTCCCTGAACTTGACGCGGAAGTTTGGGCAGCAACTTGCGAAGACGCTGCTCTTCCTCTCGACGCCCGACTTGTCGATTATCCACTGCGATTTGAAGCCGGAGAACGTGTTGCTTTGTAACCCGAAGCGGTCCGCCATCAAGATTATCGATTTTGGATCTTCATGCCAGACCGGTCATCGGATATACCAATATATTCAGTCAAGGTATGTGTTTTAGTTATAGAGGTTTTTTAAGAATTCATCTAAAAAAAATCCATCATAGCCATTCGTTTTTTGGTGATTTCCACTACCCTTGAAAACCCAAATAGTCAGCGAGAAACTTTAACTCCGATATTTCCAGATTCTACCGCTCTCCCGAAATCCTGCTCGGCATCGCTTACGACACGAAAATCGATATGTGGTCGCTGGGTGAGTGTTCCATTGAGGCCAACTTCTATGATTTTTTCTGCTCAAAAAGAATGTCGCCTGTAGCGTGATGGAACAGACGAGTTTTTGCACCTCACTCGCCTCGGGGTACACAGCTGTTCGGGTCTTTTGGACTTGCAAAAGCGAGAGAGAGTGAGAGAGACAGAGACAGAGGGAAGACAGATAGTTGATAGTTCGAGGAAATATGAGTCACGAGTTTGGGTTAGGGCACGGGAACAGGCGAAAAACGTGACACTTGTGAAATCGAGCCCCAGGTGGTCAAGGGGAGACTCTAGGGTTTAGCAGAATTTATCATTTTAAAGGGACGGGTAAGGCGCGTCGTACTAATTTTCCGCGAGCGCCACACTCAACGCGCCCGTTTACAGCTCCATTCTGTAATGTGTTACGTGTTGCATCTGAGGGGAAATTTTTCAGAACCCATAACCAAAACATTCTTGCCTTAACCGTCCCTTTAAGGATCTTAATGATCACGAGAATCGATACTTTCGTTAGCTAGGTCTAGACAGTTATACAAAACAATACGCTTAACGATGTTTCGAGGCCATTGTGGTAACTAGAAAAGCGTTAACTGGAGTATCTCGTAGTTGTTGAGACCTAGTCAACCTAGTGGGGTCGAATCCAACCATCCCAGACCCATTAAGGTCATAGATACAGCAAGCTTTGCTACAATAGTTTTGAAAAACGAATGGATTAAACAATTACAACCAATTACCCTATGTGTTTTTCAGGCTGCATCCTCGTGGAGATGCACACCGGCGAGCCGCTCTTCGCCGGTTCCTCCGAGTTGGACCAGATGATGAAGATTGTTGAGGTGTTGGGGATGCCGCCGAAGGAGATGCTTGATCAAGGGCCGAAGACGAAGAAGTATTTCGACAAGACTGAAGGTGAGTCGAAAGAAAATTTGGTCTATCGTTTTTATTCTACCTTTAGTCCCTTCTAAATTTGAGAATTAGTGTTTTTCTGTACACAAAAATTACAAACTATCTTTCCAGATGGTGTGTACTACTGTAAACGAGCCCGTAGCAGTTACACGAAGCCGTACGAGCCGCCAGGCCACCGGAAACTTCATGATATTCTTGGGGTAACAAGTGGAGGCCCGCATAGTCGAAGAGCCGGAGAAGCCGGTCATTCTGTTGAGGACTACTGCAAGTTCAAGGTTGGTGTGAAAGCGAGAAAGAGAGAGAGAGAGAGAGAGAGAGAGAGAGAGTGGGACAGAGAGAGACAGATAGAGATAGTGAGAGAGAGACCACTAAAGCCTCAAACGTTTCAGGACCTCATCAAGCGTATGCTCACCTACGACCCTAAATTGAGGATATCCCCGCATTTCGCGATGCGACACCCATTTTTGAAGAAGACAAAGGAGGAGCAGGGCTCCAGTATGGCAGCCCCTCAACAACCACAACCCCAACAAGTCCAGCAAGCTCAGGAGATGGTAGGTGGAGCAGTTTTTAGAAAGTCAAAAGAATCACCCCGAAAGTAGAAAACTAGAGCTAAAATATACAATTAAATCGTTAGATTATGTTTTTTCAGCCGCGATACGCGCAGGAGATGTGGGGAAGTCAGCAGATGGACACGAGCGAGCCGATGGACCCGAATGCACAGCAGCAAATGGGATATGCGCAAATGCCCGGGCCGTCGGCTGTGCAGATGCCACCCCAGATTGACGTGAGTTTTCGGGTTTTTAGAGTTTTCTGATTTCTCCAGGTACTGTAACGTCTGAGATTCTTTTCTAGCATTTTTAGACCAAATCTTTACCTTTGAAAACCCTCAATACGACAATTTTTACAGTACACCCGCCGGGACAACAACGACCCAACCAAGCCGAATTTCGGAGGCCACTTTTCGTACTCGACGAACGACATGTACCACCCGAATGTGAGTTTTTAAGAATTAATCAGCCTGTCAAAAAAAATTATGAAGTTAAATCTATTAACTGTCATTAAATTTATACTTCTTAAACCCTTATTTTCAGGGCGCTGGCCAGGGCCCGATGCGGAATCACTCGTTCGACTCGCGGGTAGCCCCTCAACCGCCAAAAGCCCCACCAGCCCCGGCTCCGAATCAACCCGGCTACCCGGGTTTTCAGCAAATGGGCCAGCCACAAGCACCTAGTTTCACTTAAAAAATTTTAAGCTATATAAAACTTTTGCTTTGCAATTTTCTCCAAATTTTTGTAAGGTCTGAGAATCGTTCAAAATCTCAATTTTATAACAATTTTCAAAATTGAAGATTACTCATAATTCCATTAAATTTGCATATTTCCGAATTTCCATGTTTTTTTGCTTTGAAACCCGGCTTGAAATTTTTTCGAAAAACCCAAGGGTTGCCGGTCCATATAATCCGGTCAACCCTAAAACATAGACATATTTTGGGAAATTTTGTGGTCTGGGTTTTGGAGCTGAAAAAGGAAAATTTCGAAAAATATGCAAATTTGACCTTTGAAACCAAAAAATTGAGATTTTAGCGATTTTCCACGCTTTACAATTTCGGTCCATGGCTTAGAATTTTTCTAAACTTGACAGTGCCTTTTAAATCCGAATAAACCGCTTGTGGCTCTCATTTTATGAGCTCTCCACGGCTCCTAGCTCCTTACAGGGTTTTTCCGAATTGGCCGATTGCCAAGTCGCAATTTTTTTTGTGAATTTTCTTACCCCACGTGCCTTCACCGTTCCTTTAATTTATTGATTTTTCGTTGCTGACATTATACCGATTTGGTGCCCAATTTCCTGGCTTTCACACACACCGTATCCCCCCTATAAAATTTGCTGCAAAAAACCCTGAAAAACTTTCCATTGCTAAAAAAATTTGCGCAAATTGTGATCCCCCGTCTACCCCCGAAATGCCGGCGACTGTCTTTCGGTGTCGAAAAAAGACAATTTCAGTGATTAAAAATTCAGAAATCCTGAAAATTGCCTACCTACCGTACCCTGCTTTTTACATCAGTTTAAACCTTAATGAAAACCTAAAAATGCTCTAAAACTATTTAAAAATCAATTAAGTGCTAAAAATAGCTAATTACTGTAGCCAAATTCTTAAATCGATTTGGAACACAAATTAAAGCCTGAAAATACTCTAAAACCATGTAAAAATGAATAAAATTCTAAAATGCGCTCTACCTACCGTACCAAACTTTTTAAATCGATTTGGAATCATGCTAATTTTAAAAAATGCCCCACCTACCGTAACCCAATTTTTGTAAAATTCGTGCGATGTACATAACATTTCTTTGTCCATTTTTAAAACTATCCTACTATACTATAAAAAAACCCCGTTCTCACTACCCCCATATATTTCATTTTTCCTATATTTGTCTTTTTCTACGCGTATACCAATTATTGATTTGCTCATCACCCGCCGCGCGGCGCACCGCCCCTTTTCGCGTGCGTTTGTGCGTGTTTTTCCACTTTTTTTATTCGTGTATGTTCGTTTCGTGTCCTTCCTGAACCATTTGCACAAGGAGATAAACATGTAAAAATTGTAAGATGGTCTGAAAATCACACAGCATGATCATACCTTAAATTATATAAATTAGGCGTGTTAAAGACGCGACGCTACGGAAGTACAGAATACAACAAATCACGGGCAATAACTACCTTGCACGGTAGCGAAATTCACTCTTTCAAAGGTAACGATTTCGACAAAACATTTTCCGAGATTATTTCCGTAAAGCAACCTATTCGAAACGTTTTTCTTGTTTTCTTTATCACTTTTTGCTTTTAGTCTTTTCGAACATTTTCTGTGGAAAAACTGCGTTTTATTATTTAAATTTTTCCAACAAGCTTTTGAACACTTTTCAAAGACGTTGTTTTGCGTAAGTTGGTTTTCGAATATGTTATTTTCGAAAAGAGGACTTTCGAACAAATGATAAGTAAAATTGCGAAGCGCATCATCTGGAAAACTCTGCGCTATTTTGCCAATGGTAAAAGGGAGAAAATTGCTTGGTGAGATCCGAACGCGCGCCTAGGTGGTATGCAAATCATGACCGTCTGATTGTGCTATGTATTTTACACGCTATTGGATAGGTTATCATGTTTTTGCCTGGCTGTGCGTTTACTGCTATGCAAACTCCCGATCTTATCAATCCTGTTAAACCGTTTATTATAACCAGGCAGGGCCGTAACAAACCCAAATTTCGGGGGGGGCGACCCCAAAAATTTTTCACCAATATGACTAAAACTACAGCGCCGCAGGCAAAATTTTTGAAAACAGAGGGTTTATAAGACTAAAATTAGTGTTAAAAATAGCCAAAAACAGCGCCGCAGGCAAAAAATTTTTTGGAAAAATTAAATCATAAGGGTCCCCCCTTATGAACTTTTCAGCCTTCGGCCGATTTCGGGGAGGGCGGCTCGCCCCCCTCGCCCCCCCCCTCTTACGGGCCTGTAACCAGGTAAGGCACACAGAAGGAAGTCATGGATATTCAAAGGCAGCTTTTGCACTACAACGAAAATTTAGAGAATGGTTACATCGCGACTACGGCATTGAGGACAGTTGGTAGAGAAAAAGGGACTGAAAAATGTTAATTAAGTCGGTTATGAAGCTCATCAGAAGTTCCCGTGGCGGTAAGGAGATGAATCAAAGCAAAAGGTCGGCTTGTAGTTCATAGCTTTAAGTGGTTTTAGAAACAGGAAGAAAAGGATAAAAAGTCTATGTCTGCTTTTTAGAGAATCTTTGCACATTTATATGAACTTGTTGAACTCGTGCTTCTCTAGAAACTGGCGAGCATTGAGGAAATTGTTCAGTTCGAGCATCTACTCAAACCGAGCTTTCGTGAATTCCGGGTTGTCTAGCACATTCTCGAGGTCAACAACAATTTTGGGCCTGACGAGGTCAGCCTGGTGAGCCGAGAGGGAACTGGTGGTGCTGGAGGCCGAGCTGGTCGAGGCGTTCGAAGCGGTCCCGTGTTCCTGGGGCAAAACTCCACCCGCAGCCAGGATACCCTTCTCAATGGCCACGCGCTGCATCTCGAGGACACGGTGCAGGCGGCTGTTCTGAAAAATGACAGCTGATTAAAGGGACGAGAAAGGAATATCTGTGGAATTTTTTTTGGCTAAGGATTTTGATATGAATCCGCTGCAACGGGATACGCAACAGATACGCAACGCGACACACTGCTTCGCTTTCCGTTGCGTAATACGTTACAATCCCTACGCCGTCGCCAAGTTTTGTGCGTCGCGTTTTGTGGATCTGTATCTACCCAGTGTCATAGTCATACCTTAAAGGGATAATTAATGGACCAGGGCTCATCAATAATTGGCAGTGTGCCAACCGGAAATGCTAATGCAAAAATGGGCAGAGAGTGGGACGAGACAGGAGGGAACAGCGAAGATTTATGCTAACCTTCAGAATTAAGATCCGTTATATGCTATGCTTTAACTGCCCCATCAAAGGTGCCAGCAAGTTCCTAAATCGACCCTTACCTAGCTAGGTCCCGACAACTACGCTACGCTCGAAAAGACTCCCAAATTCTTATTTTTTTTTATGAAGCCTGTACACGCCTTTCTTGGTGTATCACGTAGCTGTCAAAAACTAGTGGATGGTAAGCGTCGTTTTTCTGACCTCCTCCAACATCCTCGACGACAAGTTGTTGTGGCCCATCACGTTGCGAGCAAGCCTGAAGTCGACGCACACTAAAAAAACGATGCAAGCTTAAAATCTGGGTTCTAGCTATCCTGTCGAAACTTACATATTTCATCAATCACGCGGGCCACTATTTTAATTATTTTAATTTATTGTATTTGGCATCGACCGAAAACTTACTCCGATAAATCGAGTGCAGGGCGGCAGCAAGGAGGAACAAGGCAAGGGCAATCAGGAACGCCTGAAAATTTTATATAATCTGGGCTTTAAAAAAACACCTGGACAAATGGAATCAAGCTCTCAGCGTTGTTCATCAATGTCTTGGCTTCGTCTAAAAAATACCTTCATGAAACAGGCAAAACGAACTAACCCAAGACTTCGTTCGTCTTATTCAGCGTCAGACTCAAATGGTCCTCCACAGCCTCACCCGTCTTTGCCATCGTGCCCACCGTCCCTGGAGGGCAATCAGATAAAATGATAAGTACATACGTTCGCTCGATAAAGGTCCTTCTTTAAAAAAAACATGGACGTTAGCCATTCTTAAAGGGCCCTATTAGCAACGCAGATTTTTCACAAATCGTGTAAAAATTTGCATGCGAAATGTCTCGGTCACTCCACGCGGCGTGTCCCATTACCGTAAGCCACTAACAGAGCTAAAAATACGCACTAATGCTACCGTACCGACCCGTTAAAGCCAAAGTTCGAAAATTGTTCCCGTATATAATGGAAATACCTGATTACGCAGAGAAATTTCGCAAAACTCGGGAGGCGCAGAAGTTAAGCTCAAAAATCGTAGACAATAGCTAATTTACGCGAAATGAAATAACGAAAAAAATTGGGGTCCACAGCTATTTCCAATTTTATGAAGATTAGCCTGTAGTATTCTTTCACTACACCTTTGATTTGTCACTTACTAGCAACAGTATGCGTCGGGAAGAACATTCAGCATAAGGTGTTCGTCGTATAGAAGGTTTCCTGAAAACGCCAGGATTACTAAAAACTATTATTTTTGAAAAACGTAATAAGATCAAGATCATGTTTTTATGAAAATAGAACGCTCATTGAATAGAACGCCACATTTTCATAACTCAAAATCAATACATTGTCCACGCGTTTTTTTTATCTAAAAACACGAGAGGAAAATCATGACGTAAACAAAAAATAACGCCTGATCAGATAGGCCTTTGACACAATGGGGTTTTCAAGTTTATATAGACTGGATAAATTGAATTAAAAGCTAAAATATTGCATCAGATGAAAGCAGAATCAGATCAGCGAGTCTGGCAAAGGAAATCCATTTCAACCGGCCGAGAGTGCCGGCGGCAAATATTTTGGAAATAGATGGAGCCCGGGGGCGGTGAGCGGGCGAAAAATTCCGGATGCATCGATTTTATCACAGAAAACTGTGGGCTCGATGGAATGGCAGCAGAAGCATTTAAGGAAAACAGGGCCTTGCAGATCTCAGATCACTGGATTAAAACTATTGCTTAATTTCGCTTGACCTCATATTTGTTACATTCTTAGAAAATTTAAAAATGCTTCAGAACAGAAAAAGAAGGATTTCGTTAGGTTTATATTCCAAGTAAACAAATTCTATGTTAATCGCAAATGTTGCAAAAATAGTTCTTCTTTTGCCTAATCGATTCCTAGCCATTGGAAACTTTTTATCTCATGCCATCATCACCCTTTCTTTTGGCACACTTTCCTTATCTAGAAAAATCTGATTGTTTTGGCATCCGATGATTAGATCAAAAGATATCGCCTCTTTGCATCCGGGGCTGTGCTAAAGGAGCCGTGAGTCATGGAAATCAAAAACTAAATCATGAAACAAATGGTAATTTCTTGACATTTAAGGTGTATTTACGATTGGATTAAAAAAAGATATCGATTGCCTTCGATCCGGAAGTTCGGCTAGAGCTTGAATGAATTAGGCAAAAACTTACAACACATAGGATTCCATGAATTTAAAAAAAAACATAAAATGAAACGAAGAGACCCCTAGTAATCGCTATAAAAAGTCAAAACAAAAAAATTCTAATTGATGGCAACAAAACCCGTGAAGATATGAAGTGAATGCGGCAACCCGTTGTGTCTGGCACCCTGATATGACCGGAGGGCATATCGGGTATGTTATGATTCGTTTGAAGAGGGGCATCTGCGCCCGATTGATACGCTTATTCGTCAAGTTTTGGTTGCATCATTTGACCATAAAAATTTACAACCAAAATAAATTCATAGAAGAATCGGTTGAAAAAGCTTACCACAAAGAAGGGCACCTTACGCCCCAGGACTGCCGTTCCATTAAAATCTAGCAAAAAGAGTTACACTAAATTTTTCAAGGCCCAATGGCAAATCGAGCGCTAGAAAATGAACTCTGTTGAATAATTTTCGGAGCAAGAGCTCCTGTCCTACCCAATCGTCTTTTTGGATGATTCACAAGGTGCCGCGGACCGTGGCCGGTCGGACAAGAAATTTGGCGTGGAAACGAGCATTTGAATCGTGTCCCGAAAGGGCAGCCGCGGTGCTCAAGCGAACGGCAGAAACAACACCGATCAATAAACAGAAAAATTCGTAAACAAAAATATGGCGTAAATGATGAATTTTTTTGTAAAACAACGTATTAAAGCCAGATTCAGGAAAAGGTTAGGCTGGGCGGATACGTGTTCAACAGGTTTTCAAGTCAACATTAAACTGCGTTGTATACAGGGCAAGCTAGCAGCGATCCCCTGTGCAAAATTTGAGATATTTGATTCAAGAAGGGATAAGTCTAATCTTTTTGCTGAATTCGTGTCACCAGATCAGCGGAAATTTGACTAGGTATAGGGCAAGTTTGGAAGGGCTGCTACGCGCTATGTTTAACTCCCGTTGCCACATATAAGCAATTGTGATATAAATTAAATCTAAAAATGTCTCTAAATCTAAAAATTTAAATATCTAAAAAATGCGGAAAACTTTCGTTGGTAGACCCTCAAAAATGAAGGCACGCAAGTGCTGTAAATGGCAGTTGAGGGACGGAGCGCTGGGTGTCGCAGCTGGCGAATACTGTTTTTCTGCCCCCGGATGGGGCGACCAGATGGGGAAATTGGGAGAAAACTACCGTAAGCCTGGGAAATCGAGGAATTTTTGTTTATGCTTGTCGCACCAAAGGTTTCAGCTACCATATGGGTTTTAGTCGAAAACTACCGTAATCCAGCGGAATATATGTTTACACCAGGTTTAGGTCGTAAACATTCCTCAGACATTGACATCTGCAAAACAACTTTTCTGCGTCAAAAAGCTGGTGATTTTGAATAAATAGAAAATGCGACTTAAAGCCCTTAACCATCGGGATTTTGCTAATAAAACATACGCCAAATCGCAAAAACTGTATTCAAATTTACGGTCAGACTTAGCTGAATAAAATGACTTCTAGGTTCCTTATGTAAGCCATCGAGAAGGGCCAAGCATAGTGCCGCCACGGGGTCACCAGATCAGGTGTCAAATAAATAGGCCGGGTGGGGCGGAGGGTAGGTAGGGCCCGTGAAGTTACGTAATCTGGTATGCTAGGTACCCAGATAAACGGGGGTGCTTCGGTCAGTTTAAGGCCCAGAGAAAGAGCTTGGGTCTACTGGTCTTTAAAATTCAAGCATTCCGGCTTGCATTTCCGGCAAGCCCAAGGAAAACGACAAAAAGTGAGATGCCACAACAACTAGCGTAGTACGGACCAGTTTCGCCTAGCGTACGAATTAGGTCGTGCTTAGATCTATTCAAGTCAAGCATGAATTAAGTCGTGCTCAAACGACTCAAATTTACCGCTGTTTAAGGTTACTATTTTATGCTATTTTGCGGTGTCCGAAAGTTTGTAACTTACTTGCTTACTTCCCTACTTTCTTACACGCTTTCACCTTGAATTTAGCAAGTTTTCCATTTTACAGGGTTTAAAATGACCTAGTTGATCCAATTTACGGTCCCTGGAAACCGAAATCCCCTGATTTAAATCATGCTAATTAGCATATTTGAATTTCCCGCCTCGAAAGACGAACGCTGCTTTTCCTTTTTGTGGATCATTTCTTACCCCCTCTCCCCCATCGTCCCGTCCTTCTGCTCCCCCCCACCCCACCCCTGCCAGACGATGAGCATCGACACGAAGAAATTTCTGCTGCAGGTCGACCCGATGGGCGGAGTAAGTGAAATATTCTCTAGTTTTGATTGTCCATTATTTTCCGGAGTCGTCCCGGCTGAAGAGACTGTTTGTGAGAGAAGCGTTGCAGATCCGTTTCCATCGAGACCAAAAGGGGCACATCAAGGCCACCTTCAAGCTCAGGAACAAGAGCGACTATCGGCAGGCTTTTAAAGTGAGCGGCATTTTTAGAGAGGGCGAGAGAGAGAGAGAGAGAGAGAGAGATAGCGAGAGAGAGCATCCAACTTTTGAGGGTGAGTCAGGATTCTGCGAGGGCAAGCTAGCATGGCTGCTTTGAGACCGCGGAATTTTTCTCATTCTGGCTAGCAGAGAGCCTTTGACCACGGCCCCCATTTTCAGGTAAAATGCTCACGGAACGATCTGTTCAAAATTAGGCCGCCGATGGGGCTACTCGACTACAAGCAAGAGGCGGTCATCGAGGTCGACTTCAAGTAGGACATGATTTTCAATTGCCCATCGTCGCTGAAAAATCGTAAATCGCCTTATTTTTAAAGGGCTTGTGGGTTTCATCAGTAAATTTCCTCACCAATTCCGATATTTCAGACCAAAAGACGGGGAGCTGCCCAGCGAGGAGCGCCACTTCTTCGGCATCTACCATATCCCGGCACCGGAAGGTATCCGAAATCTCTCGTTCGCGCGCTCTCTCTCACTCTTTATCTCGCTCTCCCTTTTTTCTCTCTTTTCTCTATCACTCTCTCACTATCGCTGTTCATTCTCAGTCTCGTTTTTCATCGCTATCGTGCTCCTTTAAATCCAAATTTTCAGGCTGCACAGCCGAGGGTGCCTGGTCCGAGCACTACGGTGTCGCGCAAGGGGAATGCCGCGTGAAGGTCCAGTTCGACATTTTAAAGGTGCGGTGAAGCCGTATTTTTCCTATACATCCTTGTTTTAGGACATGTACGAGACGAAGTGAGGGCCCCAGGACCGCCTCGTCCGCCTGTTAATGACTGAATTCTCTCTTTTCGTTGTTTTGTATAACTGCTTACAAAAATTTGTGTGATGCATTGTGGGTTTAAGGTCGGCATAAAGATGCGCAATTATTTGGTTGGGAAAGGGGGGAGGAAAGAGTGAGCGAGAGGGAAGAGGGGAGAGAGAGAGAGAGAGAGAGAGAGAGAGAGGAGAGAGAGAGAAGGAGAGAGGGAGAGGGAGACAGCGAGAGAGAGCGAGAGAGAAAGAGAGCGGAGAGAAGCGCGAGAGCACCGAGAAAGCTAGAGAACAGCGGCGTCCGCCGTAATGACTGAATCTTCGTTGTTTGTAATGCACAAAAATTGTGTATGCAGGTTAAGTCGGCATAAAGATGCCAATTATTTAAAGCGAAAGAGAGAAGAGAGAGAAGAGAGAGGGGAGAGAGAAAGTGAGAGAAGAGAGAGAGAGAGAGAGAGAGAGAGAGAGAGAGAGAGAGAGAGAGAGAGAGAGAGAGCGCGAGACACCGATAAAGCGGAGAAAGCGAGAGACAGCTAGAGAGAGCCCGAAAGCGAGGACAGCGAGGAAGCGAGAACATCGAAAAGCGCGAGACAGAGAAAGCGAAAAACAGCGAGGAAGCAAGAGAAAACGATCGATAAAAATTAAAGGAGGGAGGAGGAACTGAGAGACATCGAGAGAGAGTGTTTTTATATGTATATCCTTTTTTGCATTGTCAACCATTTTTCATTAATAAATAGTTTATTAATATTAACAGGAAGGGTAGCTTGGAGAGTGACTAACACGTTTCGGCCAAGTATAGGAGATAGATGATGGAGGGTAGATGGGGTTTGGGGAAAAGAAAAAAACAAGTATTTTTAGGTGGGCTACCAGCTTCAAGCGTATTCATCGTTCGGCGCGCGTGTGGGAGGGGTGAAAATTGGAAAATAAGGGGTTTAAAGGGACTGTGAAGGCGGGAATCCATAGGCAGACGACTCTCGAAAATTCTATGGGTTTTTCAAATGTCATTTACGCATCTTTTGGCTTGAAAAATCATCTAGAAATTGTTTCCCAAATGCTGAAATTATAGATTCCTGTCTTCACAATCTCTTTAAAAAGTTAAATCAGCTGAAAAAGGGTTAAAAATTAAAAGTTTCATTTTTATGGTGTTTTTCAGCTGATTTTCGTATTCTAATCCCAGAAATTTTAATTCTTAATTTTTCGTAGCTACTATTCTGAAAAAAATAAAATAATGTACGTACCGGGAATTGAAAATTATAAATCCGTAACTAGAATTAGCATAGAACAAAATTATGTAACAAAAGGGAATTGCCAAAAAGTTATCAATAAATCATAAATCAACTACAAGGAATGACAAATTACGGAATAGTATAAAGTAAAAAGGGGAAAAAATCGTAAAATTAACATATCCCAACTAAACTGTACAAATGACGCAAAAATATACGTAAAATCGTAGCATTAAAATTATCATAGAAATTGGTACGCATATATCGATTTTGAAAAGCCTAACGAGTTCAACGGTGTGTGTGAAACGTACAGAAATTGCCAAAAAACGTTAAAAAATCGAGAAAAAATAAATTTGAATTTTTACAAAAATCGGGAGGTATTTTTGCGGGGCTAGCCAGGTTTGGTGAAAGCGTATAAGGTATAAAATTAGATAAAATTAATTTTTTTAGAATTTGCGCCTACTTGGTTGATCAATTTTGAGGGTTTTCGATAAAATTTTCGACATTAAATTGCAAAGATCCTAGATTTTGAATTTTCGGGGGGTGATTCGCTGGGTGGGCGGCTAAAAGATTGGGTAATTCTAGAAACACAGAGAATATACGGAAAATAACATAATTAGCATATACAAAAATACACACATAACTTTTCGGTGGGGTTTTCGGTCCTAATTTGCATAAATTTTGCGTGAAAATTTAATTTTTAGTGGGATAGAGCGTATAGAAATTGACATTTCAAGCAAAATCTACATATTTGAATTTTTCAAGGGACTGGGAAGCTTCAAAAATCGATAAATACTTAGCTGTCCCTTCAAAAATTCGTTAAAAAATTTTTAAGGCTAGAAATTGTCGGTAAAAGGAAGTGAATTTGCTAAGAATTTCGGATCAGGTAGGGCCAGAGCGAGAGAGCATTGGGAAGGGAGAGGGGGTGAGATACAGAGATTATGTACATAGGTTTTCCTGGCGTCATTGATTCTGGGGTGGAGAATCGGGGACTGGGAGCGGCTTCCACACGTCGTCGGTTGGGTTCTGAAACCGAATGATTAAGGTTTTCATGGCATCATCGATTCATCTGTTCAAATTTTCACAAAGAATCTTGGCAAGCCTGCCCCGAATCACGCAAAAATGAATATGTAAGTTTGTGGCGCCGGTGTTCCTCAAAGATCTCTGCTGGTTTGCCATGTCCGTGAATACATTTCTGAGTTATTTTAAGCGCAAATTTCCGCCGAGGAGTACTCCAAAGGTAGTTTCTTATTTTTACGATTTTCTGCTATCCATCTTGTGTTTACCAAAGGATCTCTGCCAGCCTGTTTTCCAAAATTGCAAAATAGGGATTTTTCTAGACCCCAGATGTTCCGCCAAAAATCCTGTTTTTCTCAAAGGGTCTCTGCTAGCTTGCCCCGGCCGCATAAGTGGATAATTAAGTTTTTAATTTAAACAAGTTTATTCCAAAAACTCACCCCAAACAGATTATAACTGTTGGTGGGCGGTGGCGGTGAGCTGAAGTCGACGTTCTGGCCAACAGGTCCTGCTTGATTTGCATGCGTTCGATTTGTTGCAGCAGTTGATCCCTCTCGAATGCCGCCTTCTCGGCCACCATCTTGTAGTAGTCGCAGTTGCTCTTCCATGTCTGGGCGGCGATTTGGGCTTCAGCCAGTTTCTCTTCAACTCTTCCCTGGCCGTTCGTCATGCCGTAGTCTTGGATTGGGTTGTCTAGAAAAAAATTGGATTAGCAAAAACCTGAATTCCTCAAGGTTCTCTGCTAGTTTGCTATGATCCATTTGACCGAAAAATCTGCGTTAGCCGTATATTTGAATCATTTCCCTATGAATCACTGCTAGCCTGTCCTACTTGAGAACTTTAGGCTAGAATTATAAAATTTATTCTATTTTTAGGCATCCCCAAGAACCTCTGCTAGTATGCCAGACTTCAAAAGTCGTCCCAAAAGCAGTGTTCCTTTTCCCAAGGGAAACTCGGCTAATTACAGGCTATCCAAGGCCCAATAACGATCAAAATTTGCCTTCCCGATCCCTTTACGCCCATAAAAATTACCATGTGGATGCTTTGGTTGCCCGGGGAATCCTTGGAATGGCGGTAGACTCCCGGGAGAGTGCATCATTTTCTGTGGTTGTTGGAAGAGGGCTTGGGTGCCGTCTTGGCCAAAAGGTGAAGCCACGAATGGTTGTGGGCCCGCGCCGTCCATCTGCAGACCGCCACGCCCCAGTCCGCCAATGTTCATCGGGGATGGCACTAAAAAGACATGGTTTTTCTGCAATTTATAGAGTTTCCCGCGCTTTAAGAGCGCCGGTTAATCTTTAAAGCTACTTACATGACGTGCTGAAGATGTCTGAAAACTTGTTGGTGTCCCGGTGCTCATCAATGGGGGCCAAGTCCAGGCTCAGCTCCTCCATCGTCGACGACACCGCATGGAATCCGGAGTCGGATCTGCACAGGTTGGAGGCGTTGGCCAGGCCGCCGGTGTCGCCCTGGGTGGCTCCCCACTGGCCGGAGAGCATGGCGGCTAGAAAAGTGGGTTTAAATGGGCCGTGATACCAAGAAAATTCTTGAAGCCCAAAAATTTGAAGCCATTTACCTCTTCTTGCCATGTCCAAAGTCCCAATGTTCAGCGAGTACGTTCGGATACGCTGGTCGGCTTGACAGTTGGGCTGAAATAAGCAGTTTTTGAAGGTTAAGACAAGGAGAGAGAAGGAGAGAGAAGGAGAGAGAGCGCGACAGAGAGAGAGAGAAAGGGTAGGCAAGTTTTGGTCATTAGACTCACCGAAAGTGGTCCTCGCTCAAACCCGGGTGCTTTCGGATAGCTGCTTGACATCAGATCGTCACGACTCGACGAGAAGGGACGACCATTTGGTATCGCCTGGCCCGAGATTTCACCATGTTCTAAAAAATAAATAAGTCACCAGCGCGCTCAGATAAACCAGAAAATTCTGCGTTGGTAGATCCCGTTCAAAGGTGTTCTACGTACTGGTATTACCAACCTGATAGCCTCCATTCAAATTCAGCCCATTCGTCGAGCCATTCAGCGCGGCCGGGGAACCAAGCCGATAGTCCGGACTGCCGTGTTCTTTCGGTGAATTTTGGCTGGTGTAGGCGTACGGGGTCCTCTGGACGTGCATCTCCGAGTCGTGATGGGCAAACGCGCAGAAGACGGCTCGAGGGCAGTAGCCGTGCTGAAATATGGAATGTTGTACGGATTCTTTTGAGAATTCTGCAGAAAATCAAGAAATTCCGCAGAGAATCTTTGCTGGTTTGCCCTCCTTACTGCGCCTAATTAATTTAATTACTTACCTCTAGCATATCATTGCACTTGGTGCTCTTGTAGATCTCGGGGTGGAATTGTTGCTCGGTTCTCGTGTGGCAATACCCGCAATTGTCGCCCTGCTCGCACAGCTCCGGGTCGAGCCACTCGTCGGCGGTTTTCGCCGCCGGGCACGGGGTCGAGCTGAAAAATTGACGGTTTAGGGGACTGGTTAAGGCTGGCTTTGGCCGAAAAATCTTGAAATTCCGAAAAATTCACGTAAATCGCTAAAAACAATTTAAAATCTGGATTTAAAAATGTTAAAGCTTGCAATTCTTGAAATTAGTTATTACGATAAATTTTAAAGGATCATCGAAGGCATCTCTGGCAGAAGCTGCGCAAAGGTTTTGCCAAATTTGTTCTAAAATGCGTTCTAAAAATTTTAAAAATTCAATTGTTCAGTAAGTTTTTTGTTTAGTTTGGTAAAAATAGCTTTTAGAGGACCACTGAAGGCAAATCTCGTCAAAAAACCACAAAAACTCGCTTGAAAATCAATTCAAATAATTTTTTTTGCTTAAAATGCAAAAATTAAGTCCACAAAACCCAACTCTCGCAAGAGAAACACCGTAAAATTCAAAATCTCGTGATTTCCCGATCCAAACGACAATAACAAAAATTTTGTCTACGTCGTCCCCAGATACCGTAATTAGCGCCCATTTTTCGTCATGTTTTTGGCAAAAGCAACCCAAGAATATCCCGTAATTACGAACCGATACTTGAACACGGCCGGTTGCCTCCGTCTATCTTTGCTGTTATGGTAGAAGGGGCACGCGTAACCCTGGCGGCACAGTCTGGCCGGTTTTCGGCACTGCTCGGTTTTGTAGCAGGATAGCACGTGTTCTTGGCCTAAATTCATTGCGTAATCGGTTGCTGGGTACGTATGCAGCGTAAGGTATCATCTACTAATTGTTATAAAAAAGCTTACGACAGTCCAAAAACCCACGGTGCCACAACGGATCATCGATGACGAATGAAGTACGGTCACGGCCGTCAGTGTCGCCGAGGCAGCCGGCGTACGCCGTTTCGCTTGTGTCGTGTTGGGGTTGACGGAGGTCTGGAAAACGCGTTTCGATTGGATTTTGGGTTTAAAGGAACGATAAAGGCTAGGATTCGACGCTTCACGTGGACTAGGTCTAGACAAATTTGAGCGGCCCTAAACCAGGCTCAATTTAGCGTACCTAAAACATTTTTCAGCAAAAATTAACGAGTTTTGATTCGTTTTTCGCTATGGCGCATATTTGTCGAGACCTAGTGGGAGGAGGGAGTCGATTTTTCGGATTTCTAGCCCCTTAAATGAAGCATGACAGTAATCGCTATGCATCGGAGGAGAAATATGGTAATATTACGGTGTGAAAAAGCCATATCGTTTCGTTTTTATGCAACTACGTAATAATACGTTCCGAACAATCCAACAAAATGCCAGATGAAGCCTACTAACCTTGTTGGGAATGCGCAAACGCGCAGTGCGCCCCATTTTTCACGCACTGGCCCCGGGCATCTGTTGGGTGCACGCACTGGGCCGTCTTGTAGTAGCGTAGGTGGTATTTTCGCTCGACGTCGCCGCTGACACGGTGCAGGTAGGGGCATCTGAAATTAGACAATATTATTTATTCTAAAAATTACAACGTCGTTTCTCTCACGCCAAAAGCTCCGCAACCCTTACTTAGGCTAACTTACACAAGCAAGCTGTTAAATAATTCCGGAAGTTGTTGTTTTTTTTTTCTTAAAAATCAAAAGCCTTTTTGGAACGGATTCGATACCTTAAGTGATGATTTTTGAAAAAGTTAAACGTTTACGAGTTTAATCGAACACGCTAGGAAAGGCTGCAGTCTCTTGAGTACGACAGCGCCTATTTACGTTTGTTTTGGACCCCAAAAGCTATCGGTTGTAGGTGTCTTTTTGAAGGAAATTTGCCGTTTATCCGCGATCATCGTAACTTGCGTGATTTCACACGACTGGACTTCACGGCCCCTTTAAAACGTTTCGGAACACCACGCTCCGCCACGGTCGGTCAAAAAATCCCATATCCCCATTTTTGTCAACGGTTTCCGCTGCTCTAATAAAACTTGGATCCGAATCACCTTCCCCAAAAAATAGGATCCATTCTAGCGATGCAGGTGAACACAGCTGTTATTTTCCCCATAGTCCAAAACGGGGACCCGGTGTCCTCGTGGTCGCCCCCGAAAAAGCAAATAAAGGCCCGTGGGCGGACAAGAGCGGGAAAAGGGTTGTTTATATGGAAGCGCGCTATCCAAAATATGCTTTTAATGGGACTGGGAAGTGAAGTTTTTGCTGTGCATTTTTTTTTGGAAAATGCCCAAGAAAGCGATTCTGATTGGTTTTTCACTCAGGTTCCGGACTGCGAGTTAAAAGAATTTTCTGAAATCCGGTTTAAAGGTGCAGTCAAGTTAAATTTCGGCTTATGTATAGCTGAAAAATACATGAAAAAATCGGTATTGCATTGATTTTTGCATTCAGCGTAATTTAAAACAATTTAGGCCTTTTTAGCTCGGAAAAGACCACAAGTTGGGTAGGCAAAATGTTAGAAATATGAATAGGAAAACAACGTTAAAAAATCGAGCCTTTATTAAGGTTTTTTGACAAATTTCTAATGTCGGTCTCCTAATTATTGATGTCAATTTCTTCAATTTTAAAATTAGCAGAAATATCGAAAAGTAATTCCTGGAACTTCACAATTAATTTTCTAATTCTTCCGGCTTTCTAAGCCCTTTATGAGCCCCAAAAAAACAGTCCATCATTATGGGATCTTTTGGTTAAATCTCTAATAGCATTAATAAATGCTTTTTATTTTTTTGAATTTGGTAAAAAGAGCTAAATTGATTCCTGCAATTTTACTGTCAAAATTTATAGATGTTCGGCCCGTAAAACTAACCCATCACCATCGGCGCAAATCCCAGTGTTCTCGTCGTATTTGTCGCAGTAGATATCGGGGGAATAATTGAACGATCCATCAGGTCTTCTCGTCGGTTTTCTTCTTCTCTGATTGGCGAAATGCCAGTTGAAACAGGTGTACGGTCTGTGTTGTTGGCATTGGTGTTGTTTGAAGAGGGGGCACGCTTCCACGCGGAACCCGTCAAGGTAACTGAAAAATAGGGAAATTATATACATTTACCATTTACGATAGTTTTCATTCCGATTTTCCGATTTACAATACTAATTTTTAGTCCTATTTTTTTAGTTCTTGGTGAAACAATTGAACTACACTCTAAATATCAGCAATTTTTGTATGATCTTATAAGCCCCAAAATCTATGGATTTTATCGGTATTACGTTAGTATACGAAACGCCTTAATCAAATTTTTAGCCTTGTTCTTATCATGTTTTGGGGAAATTTTTTATCCTAAGGTCATAAACAACAAGAAAAATCAGCATTACGCTATGAAAATTGATATTCGAAAAGAATCATCTTCCAAAAAATCCGAAATGTCTTTCGATCCTCATTGCTTGGTTTTATACAAATTATATAGCTAAATTAAATAACAACAATAGCGTTAAGCTATCGTTAAAAAACAAATGAATTTACGAAAACGCAAATAATGATAAAATACGTAAATTTACGAAAATGAAATTTCCAAAAATTACTTTCGATCCTCGTTCCCTAGCGGCATTGGTCACATCAAAATGCTATTAGTAAAATGAGTATTCGTAGTAGCAGAAGAATATATGAAATACTTTAAATGCTACAGCTCAAGAAATATATTTAGAATCCAGCAAAAACGCGGTGGAACAGGGTTTTTCAAGGTTTGCCCTGGCTGCCTGTTTGGGGGGCGGTGTTTATGTGGGCCAGAGCAGCAGGCGAGAGAGAGAGAGAGAGAGAGAGAGAGAGAGAGAGAGAAGGCGACGGGCTCCACGATTCATCGATTGCTGCGACACTCCCCTTTTCTACACTCACACAACCAACTAACCGATCACAGATCATTTCCACCCTCATTTTTCACCAACAGCCCTTTCCGCAGCGTAAACAACAAATTTTTCCTGACGGCCCGGAGACGGAAATAATATTTGGGCAGCGTGGGGGAGAGGCTTTTTGGATCTGGGGTTATCAGAAGGTTATGGCGTAAATTTGAGATTGACAGGTAGTGGAGATTGTTTTGATTAATAAAACGTGCCGATGGAGCAGGGGATAAATTGGAGGTAGAGGGAATTATCGAAAAATTATATATAACGCATGATAACCACTTAAACATAGGAAACGATCAGGTATACCTTGTGAAAATATCGCTTAAAATACACTAAAAATTACATAAGATCATGAAAATCAACAACAAAAACCTAAAAATCGCGATAAAATTGCGTGAATTTAAGCTTATTTCAGCTAGATTTGCCGTTCGACAAAATTACCACGAAACCTGCGACTGATTCAAAATTGTTGCCAGAGGAAACTTTTAAACAACGAAAACCCCTCGATTTGTGATACTGCACAATTATCATCATCTATACGCATTGGTATCTTAGAAAATGCTCAAAACTAAGCTAACTAACAAGAAAGGATTGCAAAAAATCGCTAAATCGCAAAGTCCCAAATACGAGGGAAGCAACAGTTCGGTGAAATTGTAACTTTTTCGATCGGCTAGCAATTTTAAAATGCATTAAACTGGCGCCAAAAATAAGCAATAAAAATGATCAAAAATGTCAGAGCTAAAAATAGCGATTCCAGGTAAACCTGACGTCCGGAGTTCAATCGGAAAAATTTGGGTTTCTCCAAATCAAGCCTTTAGAATTTTAAGGAGTCTTCTCAAATTTTAAAGATACTTGAAGACATCCCTAAGCCCTCTTCAAATAAAGAAAATTCCAATCAACAAATCGCGTCATAATTCGTCAGAGTACCTTAAGTACAACCTAGCCAATCCAACTTTTGAGTTCTCCCAAGTTTTCTATACAAACCTTTGCTGCACGGGCGTCTCTTGGTGGGGCTCCACAAAACTGAGCATGATCTCCGGAGGAGTACGATCACAAGTTAAGTCGCCAAGGAATTAAAGGTCACCCGAGCCAAAAAATCCGAAAATTGGCCGTCTAGTGAAAGAATTTGTAGTGATTGTTCCTAGTGGTATAGCTGAATATTTGATCAGATATTCGCAGTTTTTAATAAAGTATTTATAGTAGGTTTCGGATGTTGGTTGGTGGGTGCTTGGGGGGTAGTCAAAAGTGGGATGTGGTGCTCTGCTACGGGCCGGGGGAGCTGGGCGGGTTGTTGTTTTGCCCTTTTTGCCGCCCGCCGAAAAGATGCCCTTTTCTATGGAAAAGGGGTGGAGGGGCGAAAGACGGAGAAAACACGCGCCTACCCTCCTTCTTTTCCGGCTCTCTCTCTCTCTCTCTCTCTCTCTGTTTTCCGGGGGGTTTTCCTCCTCCCGGATGGCTTCCCCCGGAATCGAAATGACCGAAAGACCGAAAACAGGCGGGTTTTTGGATGGGGGTTGGCTGGGGGCCAAACGGATTCTTGGCGCGCATGATGGTAGCTGGAGTACGGTAACGGGATGACGCTTGGGGAAATGGATGGGTGGGGGAAGATGGTTGGGATTTGAATGTGACAGCCGATACAGTATCCGGTGTGGAAAGACGGCTGACGAAAACAGGCAGGACGCTGGGGTTTAAAGGGCTCGGGAAGGCAGAAATCGACCAAAAATACAAATTTGACGAATTTTTCGAGTGTTCGGTTGTGAGTTCGGGTTTTGAAGGAAGATGAAACGTATTTGAGCCACTTCTGGTGATCTTTGTGTTTTAAGGGAAATAGGAAGCCCCATAATCGACCCCCGTCTGGCTAGATCTCGACAGCTACACAACACGCCAATTTACGTCTACAAAAAAAATGAATCCTGGATCAAAATCAAGTTCATATGGCCCAGAAAAGGTCAATAAGAGCGTCATTTGGTGCGAAACATAGACGTGGATACCTAGTCAGGATAGGGGTCGATTTTGGCCAGCTAGGCAGTTAAAATCTTTACTAATAAGAATACATGTAAAAATACTTCATTTCTGCGGAAAAATCAAGTGGATATGATCTAAAAAAATAAGCAAAATTGGAAATGTCCGGTAACGGGCCTAGCCGAGCTAGGAGGTCGATTCCAAGTCATTCAAGCAGGTTATTGAAGCTATCTGAGCGTTTTAAGGGACGGGGAACCTTCGAATTGGACCCCTTGCTTGACTGGAAGTCGACAGCAGCTTTTACGATTGTATTTCGCGCCCTTTGGTGCTTTAAGTATAATCAATCAATTATGGTATAATCATGGTATATAATAGTAAATAGTATAATCAATGGGTTTAACTGCGTCATTCGGCGCACCTGTGATGGCTGACACGAAATCAGTCGCTCGGTTCAATTTTGCGTTTCCGGGACCCGTTAGGAGTACACAAAAGTACGGTTTTGGCCTGCCAATCAAAAGTTGCCATTTCCACCCGTTTTCTTTTGCCCTTTGCCGTGCCTGAAAATATTGTTCGTGTTCCACCCCCTCCCCGCCGCCAAGGGATTTATCCGGTGCGTCTATTTTTCTGGAATGCACTTTCCTCGTCCCGGCTCAACCGTTTTTCCGGTGTGGCCACACTGATTGAATCAGTCTGCCCGAAATACCCAACATAGGGAAAATTCCTTGGCCGGTTATGGTATGCCAAAATCATGAGATTTTTTGTAATTCATGATGTTTTCATACCTTTTTAGATCAAGTATCGCCTCTGCAAAATACTGTAGTTTGGAAACGGGATCTCGAGGGGATTGGCGGGTGGTTACTATAACTAGGTAGCGATTTGCATTGCCCTCAGAATTGGAGGATAGCAATTATAGCAGGGGGCACCTGGCAATTAGGTGAAAATTTGGAAACCGGCCAAATACGTCTGGCAAATATAGACAAAACGAGATCCTTCAAAAATAGGGAACTAAATTCCATGCTAAACAAAAAAATGAAAAAATTTTTAATGGTGAGGAAATTTGGAGTTTTTGCCTTCAACGTCCCATTAAAAACGGTGTTTTTCTATTTTATTAATGTTATTTCAAGATGTTCCACACTATCGC
Organism: Mesorhabditis sp. LJ9110; assembly: GCA_038088335.1. Classification (NCBI taxonomy): domain Eukaryota; kingdom Metazoa; phylum Nematoda; class Chromadorea; order Rhabditida; family Rhabditidae; genus Mesorhabditis; species Mesorhabditis sp. LJ9110. The sequence continues at coordinate 128,995 of JBBGBA010000103.1, read as the reverse complement.
GCACACGTCCAATATCTCTCTCTCCCTCGCTCTCTCTCTCTCCCACTCTCACTACTTAATTCTCTCGCTTTTTTCAACTCTGCCAGCTGTCACCACCTTTAATCCCGACCTCGACCCTCAAAACGCAATACCCATATTTTCCGGAGGTCCACTCGCCCGGCTATGCTCTTTGCAAAACAACGATAAAAAGTTAAACGAGCCACGTGTTCTCGTTGAGAGGACCCAAGGCGGCAGCGGGCAGAAAGCCAGAAGGCGCAAAGGGGAATCCAAACAACCCTGCAGCACGCCAGTGCGATAAAAGTTCTTCTTCTTCTTTTTGGCAATACGCAAGGCATTTGGGACTTTTTCGCACTTGCTCTCATCTCTTTCCCCTTTATCTCTTCTCTCTGCCTCTCTCGCCTCGAGTAAACAATGCGAATGGCTATCCGATAATGGAACGTGACTGAAGGGGTGCAAGGGGATAGCGTTGGGCGCAATTTTTGGAAAAACAGGCAGGAACGCTGGGTTCAAAGTAGTGATGGTATTAGTCAAATCTAAATCTAATTTGCATCCGCCTAATCAAACTGACGGTTTGATTTGAATAAGGTCAGACTTCAAATCAAATCGATTAAGTTGACTTCGAGTTTGAGTTCAATTGAAGCATTTGAACGAGGATTGAAAGGAGTCGAAAATCGTACTCTTCGCGGATGCTAATTATATGGACATGCTAATCAAGATCTTTCCGGTTCGCGACAGCTCGGCCATAGGATTTTTATGTTTGCATGCCGGCATCTCCTGTCTTACTTGACCTGAGTAATCAAATCCTCGAGATTTGATTTGAACTGTCCACGGCATTTCAAATCAAATCCGGATTTGAATTGAATTTTGCCTCAAATATTCAGATTTGAGCTCTCAGATTTGAGTCAAGATTTGATTTGAATAACCCCATCACTAGTTCAAAGGTGGCAATTGGAACGTAAAGCGGATTTATTTAATTAAGCCATAGCTCGCCAAAGAAATTCGAGATTTCTATCGAAGCGCTAAGGCATGCTAGTTTTCTTTTTACGCCCAAAAATCACGAAAAAAATTAGTACAAGTTTTCTTGCTTAAAATCCAAATCAAAAGTGCTCAAAAATGGATTTTTCATCAAAGGAAAATCGAGTAGATATTGCGTTAGAAGCGCCTCGGTTTTCGGATTAAAATAGGGGTAAAGCGGCTTTGCTGCCTCCTGCCTGGGTCCTCACCGTCTCCACCATGTTTCCATAGCGTAACTGGTTGGCTTCTTGGCAATGGTAGGCTAAGGTTTGGGCTTAAGCGTAAGCTTCCGGTAAGCGTGGGCTTAGGCTTGCGATTGGGCTTAGGCTTAGGTTTAGGATTATGTTTAGGCCTACGCTTAGGTTAGACTTAGGGTAAGGCTTAGGCTTAGCTAGGCTGCGTAATCAGGCGGGCTACAAACCCTTTTTATCCCTATAAGCCACCCGGAACATTTTGATACCTCCACAGTTCCTTTAAAAACGAGTCGCAGCCCCAGGGCATTCACACCAGATCCCATCGGCCACCACCCCTTTCCTTGCGAATCTGCTCGATCCATCTAGCGGTTGGTGTTTGTGGTCTGTGGGTGGATGGATGGAGGATGGTCTTGGAGTGACATCATCCACCTTCTGGGCGGTCTCTTACTCCAGTACCCTCAGGGTATTTACCCCACAAGGGCCGGGGGGTAGATGTTGACGTCATGGGACCACCCTGGGACTAGTTTCTCTTTCCCTTTGCGAGGGGTGCGCCTGGGCAGGGAGAGAGAGAGAGAGAGAGAGAGAGAGAGAGAGAGAGAGAGAGAGAGCGCACGGCACCAATTATTCGAGATGCAACGGGTCAATAGCCATCCACCACCAATAGGGGGAGTGACGTGTGGCTGCCCCAGGCCATCGTGACGTGTGTTTTTCTGGGGTGCTAGATTTTCTTGGGGATGCTCCCACGTGGCTGGTAATAGCTGGGGCATTAAAATTCAAATTCCGGTCAAACCGAGGCTTTAAAGGCACTTTGAAGCCAACAGTACCGACAAAAAATCTGGAGCCATAGGAGTAATTTTAAAGGCATTTGTTTTTAAATTGAGCAAGGCTTATTCTCAGCTTTGGCTTGGTTCTAAGCGTCGGCTTGGCTTCGACCTCCTTTAGAAATTTCCGCTTCCGCTACAAAACCCCAAATTCTCAAAAAATTTCCATGTCCTGCGAAGCCCCTCAACGGTCCCAAAGAAAGTGCAGAAAAGAATTCTCTGGACAAAACTACACGCATAATTTGTTTTTCGGTACTTTTTGTACTTTCCACGGTAGTTGGTCAGATGCCAAAAGCTGCAAGAAAGCAATTAAATTAATACGTTATTTTTAGGCGTTAAAACCAGGGTAAAGCGAGTTTTTCCAAAAATTTACGTATCGGAATTTGCAAAAATTTTCAGCCGTTTTGGGGTATTTTTCGATTTTTTCTCTTCCAACACCTCCAAAGCTTGATCCCTTCCGCCCACGAAAAGGCATAAAAGCCGGTCGTTTCGCCGTAGACTACCCGAGTAGCCAGTCACCAACTCGAACCCGTTTCCACTGTTTTCCACCCCCTCACACGAGCCGGGCAAGCACAAAAAGCCAAATCCCAAAGCCTGGCGGAGGCCATAAAAACTCGAAAAACTGCTCGCCATGGTACTCGATCATGTTTGCGGCATAATTGGACATTGGTGGGGCCGTTTTTGGAATTGTGATTTGTCGAAAACGGGGCAATTTTTTTGGGACTGCCAGTCGATTCCGGGCGTTCCGAATTTTTTGGTGAAAATGGCAGGTTGGGATATGAAATTTCAGCTGGGAGATTGAGAGATGAGAGAGCGAGAGAGAGAGAGAGAGAGAGAGAGAGAGAGAGAGAGAGAGATGGAGCGATGAATTTTCGGGGCGGCACGTCCAAATTTATAGCGCACATATTGTGACACGACGAGGGGATAAATTGCAGCGGGCCGTCGGGATATTGCAGAGCTGGGGAAATTCATTACGGCCCAAATTAATGGCTATAGATATCAGGAAAACGTCAATTAGACCAAGATTACGGTAGTAAAATTTAAAATAAAGGAAATAAACAAAAAAAACTCGGTAAAACCAAATTAAAAAAAAGATTAAAAACCCAGAAAAATAGATGATAGTATTTTAAGCAATTTAAGGAACAATTAGATGCAATAAAAATAGACTCACGTAATATGGTGCTGCTTCTCGGGATGGGGTGCGGAACGTGCTGGGCGTGATGTGCTGCTATAAGATGGGGATGGGGCTGTGGGGCCATCATCTTGCCCACGAAGGGCCCGACGACCGCGGCGATTTTCACGAAACTATCTGGAAAATCTAATCGTTCTACTTTCATGATTTAAAACGCATAATAGGGCATTTAAAAACACGTTAAACTAGTAAAAGAAAAATTTTATCAAATTAGACGCGGGGATAGGTAACTGGTGGCTGTGTAGTTATAGGTAGATAAAGACACAGACTGGTATCTGTGATCTGGGGTAGGTTAAAATACCAGTCTGTGCATATCTACCTATAACATACAAAACCCCATTTATCCCTGCGTCTAGACCTGTACGGACAGTCTGGCTCCAACCGCAGGGAACACGGGGCGCGGCGCTGGCAGGGAGTTTAAAAACAACAGACAACGAGGCGACGCGCACAGGCATTGGGCAAGCCTAAGAGACGATAGACGACGAGGAAAATCTTCTAGAACGGAACCTCTAGAACTCGCAGACAGTGGGAAACCCCAAGAGACGACAGACGACGAACGATTGAGTGGGCAGATCCAAAGACACAGACGGCGAATGGTCGCTCGCTGTGGGATTGCCCGGTAAAAGACGCACGCCTGAGCGTCCGATAGTTCATATAGGCACGCCCAAGCCCCGCTAAAACCGTCAGGCTGAGCGGCACTCAAAGTGTTGAATAAGATCAAAAGTCTGTGGTAACACCTCATTACATATTCTTGCTACAGTTTACATTTCTACCTTTTTACTTTTTAAGTTTTGATTTTTTAGTTTAAGTTTTAGTTTTTTCGAATATTTTGGTTTCCTAATCTAGTTTCGAAATTATTGATTTTTTGAAAACTTTTGGTTGTGAAATTTTGGTTACGAAATTTTGGTTGCGAAATTATTGATTTTTTGAAAATATTTTGGTTGCCTATTCTAGTTGCTAAATTAAGTTAAATTTATTACAGATTTCAAACTACAAAACGAAATACTTTGTGAATGGATTCCTCGGAAAATTCATCAAGAAAGAGACCTTTTATTGATTATAACAACTGAAAACGATGATACGCAATTTATAATCCAATAGATAATTTTAGTAGTAGCTACAATGAAAAATTAGATTCACACACGTTTCAAGGTACGTTAAATTTTACGTCGTTTGGCGAATCAGTGGGAGTAACACCTTTAGAGAAATATATTCAGGATGGAATCGATTATTGTTTAGAAAAATTTCAATTAGAAACGGGAAACGATCCCTCCTCTGTTAAATTTTCATTAATGCTAGACCATCCAGACCTGAAATATCTAAGTAAGGGAGCCATGTATTTGGGGATACGTAATAGAACTCAAAATACGGGTCATGCCCTTTTGGGCATCTTGGAAAAGCATATGCAAAGTAACGAATCAATAAAATTGGATAATACAATGGTTTTAAAAATTAACACTTACCCCGAAATTAAGGGCGGTTCTCTAAGTCTTATGCCACCCTTAGTTTATTCGAAGGAAGCCGATGCCATGTGTCTTTTAAGGGTACTTGCATGTGGTCTTTCATATCTGGTTTTTGAACGTAAAGCTGCGGCTTTAAAGAAAGGGGATAAACACCGGAACCGCGGCCGAAATACCATTTTAAAGTATGCCAGGAAAGACTTTGAACGCTTATTTAATAATAGAGAACTGGCTAATGCAGAAGGATTGCGCTTAGCAAAGCAGATACGGCCAAAGTTTGAAGTTAGCGGTGAAAAGATGTCAATCGATGATGTTCTTTGGTTAGACATGGGATTGGGTAGGAAAGCGCGTCTGTTTGTCTACAGTTCAATTACAGGCTGTACACTATATTCTAGCAGTAAAGACCCGACTATCCCAATTATCAAAATTGCCTGGGTCCCATCATCGGAACATTTTGAACTAATAACAAATATTGGCCAATATTTCAAGGGGAATGAGAGACCCGATTTAACATATGCCTGCGGCTTTTGCGGTGAAATAGCACGCCGTAAAGACAAACATGTAGCCTGCAAATTTTCATGTGTAAACTGTCATAGATTGGGGACTTGTCGACCCGATGAGACGGCTACTAGCTGTTTAAACTGTAAAATTACCTTTCCAAATTCCAACTGTTTCGAAGGACACTTGCAAAAACGTAGGGATAAGATGGTTTGTTTGGCCCAGCGGTATAAATGTCTGAAATGCAAGGGCATCTTTTCAAAAAACTTGCGCCCAATGGATAAGCATGAGTGCGACGAAGCCCTATTTTGCTTAAAATGCCAAGATTACCGTGCGAACGATCATGAGTGCTCATGGGGCAGGTTTTCCACACGGCAAGCCGATCAAATTAAAAATGGATCCGGACTTTGCAAATATACTTTTGCAGATTTTGAGACACAGATCAACAGTGTAGAGGAAGATGGGTCTATCAAAATGTTGGCAGAACAACGCGTCACAACTGCTTGCGCTAAGCAAATTTGTAACGTATGCTGTCCTAAAAATTTATCTCCCAAAAATATACCCTGCCGAAGAAATCAAAATTGCAAATGTATCAGAGAGATTAGCTTTTCGAATAAAAGTTGGGAGGGGGAGTCTTCTGCTTTGGACGAATTTTGTAACTGGATTTTTACGGACCCTAGTAATAACAATTCTACACTAGTCTTTCATAATGGAGGTAAGTTTGACGGCCATTTTATTTTTGATTGGCTTTTGAAAAAGGGGATAGAACCACAAGTTATATCGGGTGGTCAAAAGTTTTACTCGATTGGAACTGAAAAACCCCGCCGTAGCGCATTGAAGAACAAGGAAATGACCCTAGATCATCCCATTGAAAATTTAAACAAGGTTAAAATCATAGACAGTCTCAACTTTACACTCGTAGCCTTGAAGAATTTTTCAAAACCTGGGGGATACCTGCAACCAAGGATTATTTCCCAATATATGCAAATTGCGCTCGTTTCGATGGGGATGTGTCATGGCCCTCTCTGAAATACTACAATACTGCCTCAAAAACCACAGAAGAAATTTCAGAAATTCAACAATTTTTATTAGAGGATCCTGAAAAGAAGTTTAATTTGCGGGACGAGCTGGTAAAGTATTGCATGCAGGATTGCGAAGTGCTACTCCAAGGTTGTATGCTTTTCCGAAAACTTTTTATAGAACTCAACAACCTGGATCCCTTCAAATATAGTCTAACACTGGCTGGTGCCTGCCTGAGTGCCTTTCGAATGAACTACATGCCCGAGGAGCTCAAACTCGCCCATTTACCGGAGAGAGGAGTTTTTGAAAACGGTTCTAATCAAAATCACAGCAAAATTTCACAAAAATACCTTAAATGGCTCGAAAAAGTGAGGGGTCACGACATTCAACACTGGGATAACGGAGGAGAAAAGAAGCTGGTTCTACAGAATGGACGTAAAGTTTATGTGGACGGTTATTACGAGAGAAATGGAAATTTACACATTGTAGAAGTTCACGGATGTTATTTTCACGGCCATACATGCCTTCCAAATCGTTATCAACTGGGACATGGTGGAAAAGAACCTGCCGAACTCTATGCTGAAACAATGGCACGCTCTCAAACACTTCGCGAAGAGGGATATCTCTTGGAGGAAATTTGGGAATGTCAAATTTATCAAATGTTGGACGCTAATCCGGAAATGGCCAAATTTTTTGATGAAGTAGGAGTAATTGGTGTTCTCGAACCCAGAGAAGCTTTTCTGGGAGGTCGAACCCAGACTTTTCGAACAATTACAAAGGCAGCTGTGGATGAGGAAATTTCATATGACGACGTTAATTCACTCTATCCATTTATTAATTGCAATACCGAATACCCTGTGGGAAAGTATAAGCAAATTCTGAGACCTCGGCTTCCGGAGACGGCAACCCTAGAATGGCGAGATTCGACACCTAACGGACTTTATTACAAACTCAAACATCGAGGATTTTATTATTGTCAAATTCTACCACCTACAAACTGCAAAATTGCTATTCTTCCTGTCCGCTATCAGGGACAGTTGATCTATCCGCTATGTAATACCTGTATGAAAAACTGTATCGATGCTGGCGACAATTTGGGACATAAAGAATGCACCCATATTGTGGGAGAACGCTATATTCGTGGTACCTGGTTCAGCGAAGAGCTTCAGTACGCATTGGAAAATGGATATCGCCTAATTCAAGTCTATGAGATTATTTATTGGCCCGAGAAACAATGGACCAACCAACTATTTACTGAATATTTCAAGAAGATGATTGCTATTAAACAACAAGCCTCTGGATGGCCTGCGGATTGTAAGAACGATGTGTTGAAGGAGAAATACTTGGAGGACTTTAAAAAGCAAACTGGGATTGTTTTGGAACCATCGAAAATTGATCGAAACGAAGGATTGCGATATTTGGCAAAAATTATGTGTAACAGTTTATGGGGAAAGTTTGGGCAGAAAGCCGATCACGCAAATGCAAAATTGTGTAAAAATAGGGAGGATATTCTAGCAGTAATTTCGGATAATAATATCGTTTTGACCGGAGAGCATGATTTTCCGGAAAGTGGCTTCCGCCTTTTGAAAACTAGAGCACGCAGCGAAACCATTCACTCTACATCAACCGGCTCTTTGGCTGTAGCTTGCATAACAACTGCAGCTGCTCGTCTACATATGGTAAAACTAATGAGAAAACTTGAAGAAGCTGGCGCTACACTAGCCTATACTGATACTGACAGCATCGTTTATCTACATAAAAGGGATTCTCCAGGAATTAAAGCTTTTAAATTAATGCATTGTGGAACGAGCCTTGGCCAGCTATCTAGCGAAATCCATCCAAAACATCGTGGCATGATTTTCGTTTCCCCCGGTCCTAAGCAATATGTATTGAGGGAAATTGACGACATGGGCAAGCTGAAGGACACGGCGAAGCTTCGTGGCATCACGCAGAACTATGAAAACCGAGAGAAGGCGACGCTGGAAAATCTTGAGTTGCAGACGCGAGCTCTCATCGAAGGACGACAGACTGATATCGAACCAATACAATTTGTCTATCAACGTATCAAAAAGAATTTTGGAAAAATCTATAACCAATCCGTTAATATTGATTATTATGCTAGAAATTTGAAAGGTTTACTGCTTGAGGACGGCGAAGTGCTCCCTTACGGCTATAACGCTAGACTTTTTTCTCTGTAAAAATGTATTGTGATAACATTTGTTGTAAATTTTGTAATTATTGTTTTTATATTATTGTAATTAATTATTTTTGTAATTTTAAATAAACAATTAGGTGGTGGTGCAGAAATACGGGTGACATGGCATTGAAAGGGGGTGACCTGGTACTGACGCAAAAATACCGAACCTGTCAAAAAGTGACGCCAAATGCCCTTAATAGTAGTTACATCTGATCAAAAATTGAAAATTTTTAGACGGACCCTAAAATACAAAGTTTAGAGGAAGTAGAAGAACCGCTGAAAAGCCCGCTTCAAATCGAGTCCAGAAAAAAAATCAGAAAAGTCAGAAGTTTTTACGTGATTTCTAAAAGTTTGCAAGGTTTAGAAACATCTAGAATAGTGGATCGCGGATTGCTCCCAAAAAATGAGTTTGGAAAAATACAGATCCGCCGCAAAAAAAAACATGAAAATCCGAGGGTTTATCCGGGCGTTAGACGCAATTCCATGAGAGACAAAGATTCGCCTATTTTTGCCGACTGAGAAAAATCGTCTTAGCCATTTTTAGCACAAAAAAATTACCCTAAGGCCCAAATAAGGCCTTGTTTTTCCCGGCACCCGGCTGGCTTCAAAATTCCGGGCGTGGCGCGGTGGGTGGCAGCCGTAAAAACTGAGCCAAGCCGTGGGGAGGGGGCTCAGATTTCCAAGTAAATAGCTCGCGGGCATTTTGGTCAGTCAGCTGAGAGCCGGGAAAAAAAGCGGAAAGGGACGATTTTGTTTTTGAAATGGCACGAAAAGGGGTATTAGGATGGGCATGACGAATGGCAGGAGGAAATTAACGGAAATTCGGCATTTTTGAACGGCTTGGAGGGGGCTGGAAATTACTCGCAACGTGCTGGGTGTGATTAGTGGCATCAGGGGAATACGGTAAAAATGAACGCATTAATGGGAGTAAAAACCGCTAAAAATGATTAGTTGACGCGGACAAAACCCGTAAAAATAGAATTGGCTTAACAAGTCCTAACTCGCAAATCTTGTAAACTTATTAAAAAACTAGAATTAACCGAAAAACTGCAAAAAAAAGTTTAAATTAATTAAAAACTTAACCAGATTTAATTCGAGGTTTCCGAGATAAAAAATGCACTTAACAAAAACACTTAAAAATACGTGAAAATACGGGTTTTTTAGGCAATTACCGCTTGATCAAACTACATACAAACTATGTGCCGTTTAAGCGTTTTTTTTCTAACCATAATAACCAATAGAAACGGTTGCCGAAAAATGAAACTTTCCAAAAAACATCGGAAACAAATTTTCTGGGCCAAAAATAAACTACTCAAAAAACATTTTGAGAACGTTTCATTCCAACCTTAAAAACCCACAGAACATTTTTTGCGAAAAACCACACTTTCGAAAATACCAAAAATGTATTCCGGGCCGGCAAAAACGCAGCTGTTACCCCCGGAATTAATTCCCCTCTGCCCCAAAATGAAATAGAGAAAGCGCATGACGAATAGCAGTGATGTCGCGTGACCAAATTGAAAAGCCCCGTGGATAATGGGCCGCTGACCCCCGTAGCTAGTGCCCAAAAAAGGCCAGGGCCCCTAAAAAGACCCTAAAACCTTGCGATTCATCAAAAGCAGGAGGCAGTACCCTCGAGGCAAAACGGGAGGTTGACGTGTCGGCGCTAAAATGCGACCCGGGTACGGTAGCCGCGCACGGGGGGTGGATCAGCTGAGAACGGGGGGCCTTTAGGTGGGGGGGCCCCGATCCAAAGAGGGCGGGTGGGGAAGGGGCTGCTGGCTGCTGGCCACCCGGGGTGGTGACCGTTTGTATGTCGCGGGATGTCGGTGCGGGAGAGAGAGAGAGAGGGAGAGAGAACGGCCAGAGAAAACTGCGCAGAACGGAGTGGAAGCGAAATATTGCGCCAGCGCCAGAGAGACCAGAGAGGCCACCCTGCGGGAGGGAGAGAGAGAAAGAGAGAGAGAGAGAGAGAGAGAGAGAGAGAGAGTCCCAAAGACCCGCGGATCACATCGCCAGCTACGAAATACTACCCCAAAGCTAGAGAGCACAGAAATCGCCTAGAGATCCGCCTTACCGAGGAGAGCCCAGACCCCCTGGCACCCGGCCAGCTGCGGTCGCGTCGCGTGCCCCGAGCTGTTCGCCGGCTCGCGATGGGGGAGGCTCACGTGCCTCCTCCTCCTCCACCACCACCACACCAACACAACCCCCCGAAGCAGCAGCAGCACGCACACACACAGGCAAAAAACAAACTGGGGGTCGCCTCGCCTCTTGTGGAGGCGCCCTGCTACTGCTGACCATTCCCGGGAAATTTTTGCCAGCCGCGGGGGTGTTTGAAAAGCCTGGGAGTTTGCAGAAAAACGGCGCCCTCGAGGGGGTGCGTTTTCACAGGGGATAGGGTACCGTAATCCTAGATTCTTGATCCTCGATTTCTTGGAGAATAAGTGTCTAATCGTTTTTGAGTGGCAGCATTTTGAACGACATTTGGTTATTTAAATTTAAATTGAACTACGGAAATCAGTAAAAAATTAATTTTTCAATTTTGTTAAATAACATAAATAACTAAAAGAAAATTAACAAAAAGAAATTGCGGTTTTTCTGACTTTAGATTTTGTTTCTACTTAAAAGTCACGGCTTCTCCGAGACCAGCCGGAGAATTTCATTTTTCATAGGTACCTTAACAATATTAAAATTAAAATCAAAGTTAAAATCAAAATAAAATACTAAAATTAAAAAATAACGCGAATAGAATATGAAAAAGTATGTAGATCCATCAATCTTAGTGATTTTAGGGTCAAAACACCGTTAAGGCAGGGCAAGCCCTGGCGGAAAGTTCCAGAAATATAACTTCGTGCCGAAAAAATCAAAATCCGGCCTCGGCAGCGTGTTTGCCACCCTGTAATCCATAAACTTTGCAAAAAGCAAAAGCAAAAACCGCAAAATGATCTCGGGCGGGATCGAACCGCCGACCTTCTGTGTGTTAGACAGATGTGATAACCACTACACCACGAGACCGCTGGCAGGCAGAGAGAGGTGAGGGTTGACAAGGCTAGGGTGGGGCCAACTAGCCGGCTACTTGACTGGCGGGTCCAAATCTGGAAGTGACCTGCAAATCGCTATCAAATTTCAGATTTGGAAAAGCTACAAATAGGCCTCTACTCTCAAAAATAAATAGGCATAGCAAGACTCCAAATCTTTTACAATAACGGAAAAAGAATTACGCAAAAACACACGCAAACATACCCCGAAAAACAAAAAGATTAACGCATGCACGCAGCCAGCATCAGCTGATCTTAATTGGGACGCATGTAGGTAGGCAGCGAAGAGAGTAAAAAAAGGAGGGTAAAAATGCATGTGAGAAGTGGGCTTTGGTCAGCTGAAATTTGGAAAACAAGGGCAAAAAGCCCGGCCCTTTTTGGGGGTGTTTCGGGTAAGCTGTGGCTAATTGCTGTGAGTCATGCATAATTTTTTGTGGGAAATCCGCATCATTATCAAAAGGCATCTAAAAGTCGCTGAGAAACGCCGCTAAAGTTAGAGTCAAGCTATATGTTAGACTTTAGAGGTTTTCACATATGTTCTTTTGCTGATTTTTTTCAACTCATGGCTTCGACTAGACCCATTTTTCGAGCTAGTAAAGTCTCAAAAATTTATTTTATGAAATTATTCAGAAATTTTAACGGCATTTTAATCTATTTTATGTATTTAGGGTTAGCTAACTTACTTTGTCGGTTTTTTGAGTTTTATAACACAGGGAAATATATAGAATTTGCAAAATGCGTAGTTTGAAAAAATTTCGATCGAGCATCACTAAAAATACTGTTCAAAAAACTTATGACAAACCAATTATTTTAATTTGCGTATAGTTAGGCTATTTAAGCCAACTAGCATACTTCTCTTCTCTATCCTACCTTATATAATTTTGGTGTGTAACTGTGTGTGTGTGTGTGTGTGTGGATGTCACTTTCGAGGCCCGATTTGAGGGCCTTCCCTGGATAAAATGTCCTAAATCTTCGTCACTTGGGGGAATCGACCCTGCTGTTTCCGATGGCGTGCTCAGAATTTTGATAAAATACAAGTTTACAAAGTTAAAGCCGGTTTTATTCATTTTTGGGGGTAATTTGCATAATGTGAAAAAATACAAATTTCCTCATTCTTGCGAGTTGCACGCGAGCGTGTGGTGGGGGGTCCGAAGGACCCGAGCTAGCGGAAAGTCAAATTTCTCATGCAAACGCCGCATTCCAGCGCCCAAGGCCCGCGAAGCGGGTTTTGGGCGCTGGTCTACCTATAAAATTGATATAGAAATTATCGAAAAATTTGTTTTTCGCTGTTTTTAAAGCCTGTACAGCATCAAAAAAAAGTTAATGAACACCCAAACTGCTCGATTGAACTCCGCTGCAAACGAAACGCCCCGCAAAGAACGCTTTGAAAAAACCGGGTGGTTGGCAAACAGGGGGGGCTCGCCGCTGGCCAACCGGGGTCCACGGGTTTTACCCGATTGTTGACCCCTTTCAAGCGGTGCTTCTTCTCTCATTTCTCTACCCCCAACCACCGTTTTTGTTGTCCCATTTTTTGCAGACGGCGCCACCGCCGATCGGGGCAAAACGAACATTTTCGTCGCGTATCTGGTATGAGCACGTTTGGGGGGAGATCAGGGCAAAGATTTGTCTGGCTGGGGCGTGTGATGATTAGCGATTGATTAGGAAAACGGGTAAAGTGTACCAAAGTGGCGGTTTTTAAGGTCCCGAGTGGAGTTTTTTAATCTGAAAAGCTCTACAAAACCTGAAAATTGGCCTCAAACTAAAAAGTAGCCTAAAATTAAAAAAAGCTAAAAATTAGCCTGAAACTTTCCTAGAAAAGTTGGTGGTTGCCCAGAGCTAGAAAAAGCTGTCGTAACCGGTTAGTCTCGATTGGAACGAAAACTGGAAAAGTGCATTAATTGGTAATTTGAGATTTTCAAGCAGTATTTTTGGTCTCAAAGGTTGCTCAGGCTTCTCTAGAATTATGCTGAAAAGTCCTAAAAATGTCCTAAAAGAGTCCTAAAAGAGTCTTCAGCGCGTTTTTTGGTGGTTGCCTAGCGCTAGAAAAACCTGTCGTAACTGGTTAAGCCCGATTTCGACAAAAACAACGCCTTAAATTTAAATTTGGCTTGACTTTTCGGTTTTTACCTTTTAAGCAATGTTTTACGTAGCAGTTTAATTCTACCAAAAATCCAGCTGATCAGCTAAGTTTTAGAATGTTTCATTTCCAGAGGAGTTTTCCGGTGTTTAAGCGGAAGAAAAACCTTGCGTAAGCGGTTAGCGGCGATTCGGTATGGAAACTTTGCATCAAATGAGACTGGGTTTTTTTAATTTTTGAACCGTAATTTGTAGTTTTAACGCAGTTTTATTTTCGCTTACAGGCGAGTTTACCGGACCTGTATCGATGATAAAACCTGTCTTCACGGATTAAGCGTTATTTCGATGAAGTTGACGTGCCCAAATTTTCATCCATGATCATTGAAACGTGCAGCCCATCGCGCGTGACTTCCTGAAAACATGCAAAAACCGGGCAAGGACAGCTGGAGGGCGTAACGACATGGCTCCCCGTTCAGTTGGCCTTGGGTTGTGAAACGGCATTTGAGGATCTTCTTGGGGATCAACAACAAAAGGTTTCTACGGCTCAAAAACGATCCACTGTGGTAGATTTTACTTTGCAGGATTTCTTTTTGGCCGAGGTGAGACTCAAAAACCCGAATTCCAAGAAGGCCATACCAAGGTTTTCAAGACGTTCAGTGGAGCGGAATTGAAAGATCGAAATCGCATCCCTGGCCAGTTGGTGAACTGCAGAGGAGTTCAACTACCGCTCAGAAAAATAAAATAAGAACACCTAACCGGAAGGGTTTTCGAGCAGTTCAAGATGCCACGCCGGCGGTCACTTCTGTAAAACTGAAAAAAATCTGCGGGTTAACTCCATAAATCCGCAATATTTTGAATTATGCTAATAAATCTACTATCAATTTCCATCTGTCGTTCCAAAAAATTGCGGAGTTGCTCAACAACCCCTTCTTATGTTTGAAGACTACGGTCCAAGTTTGCCGGCTCGAATCGATCTCCCGAAAAAGCTGCGGTTACTTATTGTGCGCATATAATTTTGCAAGCGGAATCGGGCCCGAATCGAAAAGAGGCGACAGTTGGACCTCCTTTTTACAGGGCTATACTACTTCCTATGTTGAATTCGGGAGAACACGACGCATTACTAATTTCGAATGGGTCCGATCAGGTAGCCTGTCTGCTAATAGCTATCCACAGCTGCTTTTAATTGACCAAAATACACAAATTCAGTCACATCTTACCTCCTCGAATTTGAATTCTCGGCTTAGCCATCATTTTTCACAACCAATTCGACACTAATTTTTATTCTGGGTTGACTTTTCCGGGCGGACACTTGCTACGAAAAAGTCTCCTTGTAAGCCGTGGCGCACCTCGGAATATTTTGTCCAATTTTCCAATGCCTCTCCGGCCTCAAAAATGCTGCACATGGCCTGCGTTTCAGAAAGGGCCAGTCATCACGATGGCTCACTCCTAAATAATGATCGTCTCAATCTTTTGCAGAGTTGCGTGAAGAAGAGGAGGCAATGTGCGACCGCCATGCGATCAAGGGGGCTGCGATGGCCGTTGTTGGTAAGTTTGCGTAGTTAATGTGGTAATTGATTAAGCGTTAGATAAAAGTTGATGGCGAGAGAGAGAGAGCGATAGAGAGAGCGAGAGAGATAGTTATATGTATTTAAATCGACTTTTCAGACCCTTGCTGCCATCCTCATGTTCGCCATCTATCAATTTCAAACTCCGGCCCAACCCAAAAACGAAATGTCCCGAGAGCAGTTTCTTGATATCGTCAAGGTAAGCCAAAACTTCTAAGTTTTGGAGTTTACCTTAACGTTGCTAATTCAGGACCGGATTGCTAGCCCAGCCTTTCGTGGGGAATATTGCTGGAAGGAAACTTGCTTCATTGTTAGCGATTATTGGGATACGGGTAGAAAAACGTTCGTATCTAAAAACTATGGAAATTCAGCCGATTTTAGCGATGGTCCAGCAAGGGTGGTGAAACCGAACACGCTGGCAAATGTGATATTGGTGGAAGCGGCGTTATTGATACCAACAGGTAAGGTTTTGGCCAAAAAAAGCGGCGCTGCTAGCTCTACAAGATAGCTGCCGCTTCAATGGGTCAAAACAAACTCAAATTGCGGTTTTCTAATTGGCAAAAGGTAAAAGAAGGCAAAAGAAAATCAATGAAAATTACCTGCATTAAGAGGCTAATTCATTAGCAAAACAACCGGAGAAAAATCAGTTTTTCTACGTCGAAAAGCCATCGGTGAGTCGGCAAAAAGTGTTCTTCGAGCTTCAGAAGCTCTTCCGAAACCGAAACCGCAAAATGATCTCGGGCGGGATCGAACCGCCGACCTTCTGTGTGTTAGACAGATGTGATAACCACTACACCACGAGACCGATGCGTGCCGGGGAGAGAAGAGGTATGAAAAGGGTGTCGCCTCCCTATAGGCTGGCACGCCCAAACAGAGGGGAAAGTACATTAGGTATCCAAAGCCGCTTTCCAAGGAAATCAGGTAGTATTAAACTTGAATTATATCTGTGACCGATTTAATGCTAAAGCTAAAGTACACTACTATATTCATTTTAGAGTACACCCTCGAAAATACCGACACCAGCCGGTGGAAGGTCGACAAGACATTCATCCCAAAAATCGGGTACCTATTCTCGATGATATCTGCCATATTTGCTACTCAGTCTCTGGGGATGACAGGCAAGTTAACTTGGATACCCTGTGAGCGTATTAATTCAGAAACTGTCGCTGGTGATATCCTCTTCATCGGGCTGGGCGGTGGGGTGATGAACAATTTTGTATCTGCTACGTTTCCGAATGTAGGTTATTGAAATTATCCCATCAAATTTACTCCATTAGGCCGTAGGGTATCGTTGGCTTATAGAAAAAAGAAAATCGAGACTTTTAATGCAAGAAGGTACCTCTAAAAGTTTCTTAAGATGAACGTGACGATGGTCGACATCAACCCAGCCACAAAGCCAATGGCTATCGAGCAATTTAATGTAAGGTTTAGATACCTCGTATTTTTGTCAAATATGGAATTTTTGAAACAACTTTTTCAGGTTGTGGAAGATAAGCTTTCCCGCATCATAATTCAAGACGGTGTGCAGTTTGTAAAAGATCAGCTGGCGCGTGGGAATGGTAATTTCAGGCCGATTTTTCTGGCATGATTTGGATTTAGACAATATTTTTGACGCTATACTGATTGATGCATGTTACAACGATGCAAAGCATGACATGCTTTGCCCTATCGAATTTTTTACTGAAAAGGCTTTTATCAAGAATTTGAAGAGTTTTATCCGGAAGAGTGGTAAGTATCAGCTCTCTTTCTCTCTCCCTCTCTCTCTCTCTCGCTCTCTCACTATTTCTGATTCCCTTTCTCACACTCTCGGTGTCTGTCTCTCTTTCTATCTCTCTCTCGCACTCTCTCTTTCTAATTCACGGCCTCTCTCAATATCTATCTATCTAGCTCTAGCTCTCTCGCTCGCTCTCTCTATCTCACACTCTCGCTCTCTTTTTTCTTTCACTTACTCCCCGATATCGATTCATTTTTAGGTATAATCGTCTTTAATCTACTAGTAATTGGCCATAAGAAGCTGAAAATCGAAAAAGAAGTAAGACTTCCATAGCTTACACCCATGGTTTTACAGTTTCTCAAAAAATACACCTCCGTCTTCGGCGCAGATCGCTGCCGTATTGAGTCGCTAACGGGATTGGCAAATCGGGTTCGAAAACGGGATACTAATTTGATTATGAATTTTAGTATATGTACTGCAGCCCGATGAAGCTACCAGCACTCAAAGATTTCCACAAAGCGCAAGAGTTGTTCCGTCAAAAGTTTTCTTCTTCGAGATATGTTCCTGTCATCTAAGATTTTGTAATTTGTTAGGATTGTGGTGTTTTCTTATTGATAAAATATTTATTTCTTTATTTTTACAAGAATTCAATCAATATGATCACACTTTGTATAGTTCAGGAGCCGGGCATTGGGAATTGACTACAATTTACGTGGAGGGTAATGGCTGGACAATGGCAAATTTTACAAAAAAAAAATCCAAGTGAAAGCTTACAAAGTCAAGTGAAAAATGGAGCAAATATCGGGCGGTAGCGGTTGAGTAGTGACAGATCTGGTGGCAGAAAAAGACATACGAAATTAACGTTAAAAGTGTATAACTTAAACTTGCACGTAGCTGGCCGGAAACAGGCCGGTGAGCCCGTTTTTCCTGCCGGTGCACCAGCCGAGTGAATCGGGCTCCGACAGGACTTCGATCGTCTCGCCTGAAATCAGATGTTTCTATAGGTTCAAGTGCATTTAACTTAAGTTAATTTCAATTTATATCGCTGCTTTAAGACACTAAACAGCCCCAGAATCGACCCCTACTGTCGATCAGGTCTACACGATCCTCCAAAGCAAGCGCGCCACCGAATTGACCATTTTTCTTCAATGTCAAATGCACGCGGAACTGTCTAGACCTCGCTGAGGCTAGGGGTCGATTTTCGGTTTTTTTGGCTCCTTTCGGGAATTTCGCCAGTTTTTTAGCCAGCACCACTTTAATTGGGTCAGTCTTGCTCACCTTTTTTCAGTCCAATCTCGTCATTTTCGATTGGCGAGTAGTCGTAGAGTACCGTGCCGAGTTGCTATAACCACAGGGTTTAACGTAAAATTCCTTGGTCCTTTTACTGTATTTGGGAAAGAGAGTGAGAGAGAGAGATAGAGAGAGAAGAACATCGATTCAACCCACCTTCTGATAATCATCAAACTCGCTGAACTTCTCCGAGTCGGGCGTCTGTGACTGTGGAGGAAGAGTGGAGGCTCCAGACGATGCCAGCGAATTTGATTGATTTAGCGGTTGATGGTGCTGGGCTGATTTTAGCGAGTCCCATCGGTTTTCTTGGGGGTAGTTGTTGTTTGTTGCTTTTTGGAACTGAAAAGTATTACTTATAACTGTTTTAATAAAACTTTATTACATCTTTTAATACAGATACTTTAAGAAAATGTCCATTTTATTTATTAGATACGAAAAATAGCTTTAAGAACTATATAATTATCTTTTATGCTGGTTTAAGCTTTAAAATTTTCACGAGCCTTTATATTTTGGAAAACCATACCTTATTAATTCTATTCTTCTGGCCGCTCTTCTGGGAGTCAAATGTGTTTGTGTCAGAGTCGCTGCTGCTCTAAAAAGGTTGATTTTAACTCTAAAAGATTTAAAAGGTATCGTACCCCTTGCTTTCCACTATCACTATTCTGGCTGCTCCCCGGCAGGCTTCTGTGACTGCCGGTTTCGCTAAAAAAAGTGAGTGATTCGACTTCTAAGACTATAAAACTCAGCTATTCCTTGAGTCACTTACATCTTGTCCATTTGCCTGAATTTTTCCACCGTTGTACGCTGCGGGAGTGGGTCTTCATCTTTGATAATCTGTCGTGTCAGGACCACGCCTCCAGAGTTATCCTTTGTCGAGCTCTTTCGGGCCGAGATTTCGCGCATTTCGGGGCGGTACTCCTGAGAAGGTACTTTGAGTATGGTCAATCAGTACTTTATATTAAAATTATAAACCGAACTTTTTACAGTCCTTGAAAAATTTAATTGCTTGTTTACGACCCATAAAACGTAAATTCCGTAACCCGCATTTCAGACCTGTCAGTTAGTACCTACCGGTGCGGACTCCACTCCCTTGTCAACCCTCCCCTCTCCCACTCACCCCTCGGTCTCGTGGTGTAGTGGTTATCACATCTGTCTAACACACAGAAGGTCGGCGGTTCGATCCCGCCCGAGATCATTTTGCGTTTTTGGCAACAGCAAAGGTTCCAAAGCATCATAAATACTTTTTCCGACTAACAGAAAGATTTTAATCTTCGGAAAAGGGGATTTTCTCGTTTTCCGGTGGTAGCGATTTTCCAACGGGTTCATGCCGGTAATTTTCATAGATTTTCATGCAAAAAAAGTATAGCTAACTGAAGTCCCGCCCGAGATCATTTTGCGAGATCATTGAAGATTTCTCATTGAACCCTTAGTGTTGAATAAATTATTATAAGGTCATTATTACCTCAAAGCCCGGCCAGTGCATTTGCGCGTCCACCCCATACACCTGGCTCCAGTTCTTCAGATCTTGATTCAGGACAACGTCGTCGGTGGCCCGGAGATGCAGGTTGATTTGATCGTGTAATTGGTTGAATCTGAAATGTCGAGTTTAATTCTGAGTTTAATGGACTTTTAACCCGCTATATGCTTACTTCGGTTGCGCTAATTTAGAAAAACTAAAAAAAAACGTAAACTCACTTGTTATTCCGGATCAAGTCCAACAAGACGTGCTCCGTTCCCTGGATCATCTCCTGGAAGAACTTTAGCCGTTTCAGCTCCATCTGCTGGCATTTGGCAAAGACGAACGTCATGTTCTCCATGTAGGGCGTCTAAAAATTACGCCGTGATTTTGGTCGCGTCCCAAAGTTTAATATCTTAATCCAAGGTTGCTTACCTTGTATGTCTCGATCTCGGCCAAATATTTCTCGTAATTTTGCTTTGTTCTTTGCACCTCGTCGTGGGCCTTGTCACATCGATCCTTGAAAAAGAAAAATACGAAAATTGAATGACGCTACAAACCCGAATTTTCTGAGTGCCATCTACGGAAACGGAGGTATCTTGCTGCGCGTTGGCGAGAAGGACAGCTGCGCTGCGTTCGGCTCGACAAGCTGAAAATGTGGCTTTTTCGGATGCAAGGTTTAAGGGACAGGCTGGCTTATTGTTAGGCTTGGCTTAGGCGTGGCTTAGGCTTGGCTTGGGCTTGGCTTAGGCTTGGCTTAGGCCTAGGTTTTTGGCTTGGTTTCAGGCTTAGCTTAGGCTTACCGTTATAATACGACTTCTTGGCCGACTCATTTTTCTCGTGTAGCTTCTTCCACTGTCTTTGGGCCTAAAAATCGGATCGTTCCGGGATTAAGGTAACTTTCATACCTTCTCAAAAGCATCCTCGATTTCCCTGATTTCCTTCGGGGCCCTGAAGGCTGATGGGTGATGGTTTTCCTTGCGGAATAGGGCCAGGGTTTTTACGATCTAAAAAAAAGAGCTAGTAAACCTGCATTGAATCATGATATCAATTAAAAGTATGCTAAAAAATGCATGGATTCGAGCCTATAAAAAAGCGAGGGCAGAATCCATAAACCGACCTCATCACACAGTCTATCCCTCGCCATCGCATGCAAATTTGCCAGATGGTCGCTCTCGTTCAGGAGGTCAGTTAGGCATTGTCTAAAAAGTTAAGTGAAGGTTTACAGCACCGATTTTTACAGCAAAACTTAATGGTTCCCGCTGCAAAATTGTAAAATTCACAAAACTAAAACAAAAATTACGAAACAGCATGTAATTTTGCCTATAGTACGTTGTAAATTAGCTATTTTATAGCCCAGAATTTTCGGGAAACCGCTGTAGAAGTTCAAGAAAAGAAATGTGATCAACTTTTTCCGGTTGGTGTACCGCTCATACTGCCTTGAAAGTGCCTTTAAAGTCCATGGAGCTACTATACTAAATCTCTACTATACCTTGTAGCACTCGGCGTCATCGTTTGCTCAAAATGAGCCTTCCATTTCTGATGAAACGTCTGCAGTGTTTTTGCGTATTTCCCCTCAATCTCTGCCCGCTCGCGGCACATTTTCGAGAAGTCATCCAGTTGATCAACGCCATCTTTGATGCGCCGAACGTTGTGGCTGCAAATGAGAAGTAGATGATTTATTTGCCGAACGACTTTCGAGGCCGAGAGAAGTTTTGAACGCCAAACACACCGGTAATTCCCAATCTCCCAGAAGCCCTTCGGCAAATCCGAGACGTCCACCGACGACATCGAACGCGTGGTTTTTGCTGTATTTCTTGATGGGTTGGAGTTTCTGGAAAAAATGTAAATTTTCTATAGCCAAAACAAGAAAAGAGACATTGCAAAAATAAGAAAATACCGAACTTCTTGAGAGATAAAAATCATTTAGCTAAAAAAGCTTTTCCGAAAAATTTGTCGTTTGTATGATTATGAGATCAAAGAACAGCGCAATTTGCATCACAGATGATCTGAAACTGCTAAAACAAGACCTGGGGCAATACGGAAGTTGATGCATTAATAGTATGAGAACGCGCCGTCGAAATTAGAATGGAGAGAGAGGAGAGAGAGAGAGAGAGAGAGGGAGAGAGAAGAGTAAGAAAGTCATACAGCCAGACCGGAAGCGCAATGATAAAATATTAGAAGAACTGCTATTTCAGATTTTCCATCAGTTGCTAGCAATTCATTGTTATTGAAAAACCGCCATCAAATTAAACCGTTATAAGTTTTGTCTCGTCTCTAATTTTATCGTTCTAGTAGCCATAACGTTTTAACGACTGGTCACTCCACCAATTTAATGCCCCAAAAAAGGCATGAACTAGCCAGTCGTAAAAATGCTGAAGACACGGCAACGGAAAATCCATTGGCGGCAGAGAGGGCCAATGGAAAAGCGATTAGGCTCTGATAGCAAACCTTTCGAATCGAATGGGGAGGCGGCAAAGAACAAACAATAAAACTGGTGAGGCGGGGAGATAGAAGAGATAGATTGGCCCTTGGCTGTTACAAAAATCTACAGAAAAAGAAAATTGGGAACGCCCTTTGTTTGATAAACGAAGCTGAACGGAAAGTTAGACAGAAACGCTGAAACTCGCGCAATTCTTTGGGTTTTAAAGGAGTTGTGAAACGTCAGAAACTACCCATCAGGTCGACTGGGTCTCGACAGCTACGTGAAACACCAAGAAACACTTGAAAAATGCTATGAAAATAGGGAAGTAAGAATTTTGCTGATAACCTGGTCGATGTCGAGATCTAGTCGCTAAAGTAGAGGTAGATTTTTCAGCTTTCTAGTTCCTTTAACCTAGCGTAACCGGGCGCTGTGGAGGAGGAGCTGTTGGGTAGGCAAAGAAGTGAAAATCAAAGAACATATTTCGCTCCAAAAACACGAAAAAATTTATGAAATTGCAGGTTGCTTGAAGGAACTATCAGCGTTCCCATGTCCAGAAAAAGATCAAAAAGACTCTGGGAACGCCCTGTTTTTGATAAAATTCCAGCAAGGCTTAACCGATGAGAAAAACTTGCAGGGAGAAGGCGTGACCGTGCAAGGAAATCCGCGTTGGCGAAGATAAAGAATTTTTTCAGGGAAAAAATGCACACGACATTATGGCGTTATAATAACTACCTTGAAGTGCTCTTAACACAATCAAAAATAGCTAGATCGCATATCAAAAATCTTGAAACCCAAAGCAGCAAAGATAATATCATGTTAAGGAAAGAGGAACGCGATATAAAAATAAGCGAATTTTCGCGAGCTACTGCTCAAAAAAAATTCGGCGCTTCGGACAGTCGGACAGTGCACGAGCATGTTGTTGACCAACCCACCCGACGCGGGTGATTAGTCGGTTTTGGGGGCCCCGGCGAAAAAGGCGTCTAGGGCGGCAACAACGAGGACGGTGAGGAAAAGTACCGTAAGCCGGGGGTCAGAGAACAGTCTAGAAAAGACATGAACGTTCTAACACGGCGGCAAAATGCTCATAATCCGATTGTTCTCGTCCAATTTCTTCGAAATTACCAAAATTCACGTATGATGCGTCAAGAAAACTATCGAGTTTTGCCGCAGAAGTTCAAGGAGTTTGGCAAAAACTCAGGAGATGGCCATTTGGCCAAAAGCGAAGGTGGTAGACTATCTGGTCATGACCAAAATTCAAAACGTGTGGTTATAGCATAAAAAATGAAAAGAGGAAAAGCTCTCGAATTTGCTAAAAAAATATGACAAATCAATTCGTTCAACAGGCCATAGGTATCTGGGTGTATCGCTTCCCATCAATAGATACCCCAACGCTAAAATAATTCAAGTTCCGGTCTTATCCTGAAGGTGCCAAACTTGAGCTCACGACGGTATCTTAGAATATACTTAAGCTGCCTAGCCTAATTGAGGTATCTAAACTTTGCCTTAAAATTGGCATAAAGTATCATTAGTACGTAAAGCATAGCTTATCCCAGACTTCCATCGTCTCCAAAGCCCCAACAAGCTTCTTCATGTCCATTCCGGTCCTTCACTCCTCTTCCACAAAAAACCTCTCATAATCCGCGCTGGTTTAGCCCCCCTGGTCCCGCGCTGGTGATTAGCCCCCGTTGTTTGGCTGTCTCGTGGCTGAGCGAGCGGAAAAAGTGGTGCTGCGGAATCGGAGGCGCGCGCGGGGTGCGCGGAAACGAAAAGCACTCGAGGGTCACCCAGCAGGCAGCGCATGTCTTCTGGGACCTCTTCTAGAAGCGGGCGCGCAGCGCGTCGTTCGCCTGTAACCAAATCCGCCTTGGACGCATAGACAAATAGTGGGATACAAAAACAGAAGAAGAAGGAGGGGTTGGGTTCATCTGGGGGGTGGACAGGATGCTTTTTGGGGGGTTTTTGCTTCGGGGGCGCTAACCCGAAACAATCAACACACCACAACCACCTCTAGGCGCGGCCCGACAGCTCTTTTGGGGCCAAACAACCCGAACGCGCTGAAATACGGGGCCCAGGGTGGGGCAGAAGGTGTTCGTAAACTGTTTGAAGCGGGGACGAAGCTTAAAGGGGTGGTGACAACCGGTTTTCGGCGCGGATAGCAGGCAAATTATGATTTGGAAGGTATCACCAATCATATATCGATATTAAAGGGATTATAAAGCCACAGAATCGACCCAATCGAACGACTAGGTCTCGACAGCTACGAACGCACCAAATCTTGTCGTGGAAGTCGTGCGGTTTGTCGATCATGGCCGCAATCAAAATATTAATTTGGAGCACGCGTCCCCTGCCATTTCGCATAGCTTTCGAGACCTAGTCAATGCATGGGTCGTTTTTCGTGTTTCCTAGCACCTTTAAAATCCTAGCTGAAAGTCTAGAAGGTTTCCTCAGTATATAATCTTCATCTTAAAGGGACTGGGAAGCGATACCATCGACCTAGACAAGGCTAGATGCAAAAAGAACGTTCGAATTTATTAGAAAAAAGCAGAATCAAGATCAGAAAATTCGGAGACTTTGTCGTGGCTTTTGGCCGGGCGCGTACTGGGGTAGATTTTATAGTCGTTTTAATTTCCAGGATAGCTGGTTCGATTTTACAAAACTATAAAAGCCCGCACGACCCTAAAATTAGACGGGAGGGAGATACAGGAAGAGAAAGAGATAATGTTAAAGATCATTAAAAACAAAAAAATAGCGCCTCAACAAGTCAACCTACAAATCTGGCAACCAGCCAGTTGGCGCCCGTCCTATTCAAATCTTGGAGGCGCCAGCCCGTCATAGCGAGGGGGATCTGTCGGAATGCTCTCGCAGGCGGAATAAGGTCAAACAAAAACATAGCCATAAAGATGGGCGCCAGGAGATAAATATGGTCAAATGGGGGTGGAGGATGAGTCGCCCGGAAAGGGCACGAAAAAGCGTAAAAATAGATATATTAAGAAATATAAAAATAAAACTAAAATATAGGAATTAAAAAGTGTAACTAAAGCCGGTAGATTAAAATTTATCACTTATAAGGTTGCACCCAGAAAATCCTTGTTTTTTGGAGCAGAAGCTGGGTATCGAACTGGACAAACCTCTGCTCTGTAAAGGTTATACGTTTCAAAATAATTCAAAGCGATCGACCAAGCAAAGGATATTAAACTCCCATTAACAACCAGCTGGCCGATACGTTTTTTTGAACATCAAGGGTCAATGATGTCAACCGACACCCCAGAGGGCACCCATCGATCGATCGCCATTTGCATCCCAAGAGCGCCGGACCCCCGGATCCATTGGGGGAAGCTGTTGTTTGGACAGTCTTCGGGGTGCATTTTCATGCCCTTCTCTCTCCTCTCTCTCTCTCTCTCTCTCTCTCTCTCTGCCTCTCTCGCTTCCACCCCTTCACAGGGTGCCCAATTCCGCCAAAAGACATTAGCGAAACGAAGGGAAGGGGTGAGAGTGTATGGGAAGCGTCTCCGGTTGACTCATTGCGTTTGAAAATTTGAATTTGAGCCGGGGTAGATAGGAGCTGAGAAGCTGGGAAAGATTGCGGTGAGGCTGCAAATTGGAAAAAAACGTAGAAATAGACAGAAAATGGATAAAAATCAACCGTTGAAGTCATAATCTGTAACTGTCCCGATTTTTATTATCGCCCAGATGAATTCTAAACTTTTTAAAAGGATTTTGGAAGCTGAAATTCGCTAAAGATTTTGTGGCAACTCGTCAAATAAGTCAAAAAAAGGTAAAGCACGGTTTTGAACAAGGAAGAGGCAAGCGAAATCGCACCCAAGTTTCTTATCAAAATTGGATCATATGCTGCTGATTGAGCGATAATCTCATTTTTATCTCTGTATAGCGTAGTGTTTCGGAAAATTTGCCTAAAGCTATAGATACTTTAGAATTTGTCACTTGTTAATTCTTGATGCTCAAAAGCCTTCATTTCAAACCAAATTAACCAGTTTTGGAGCTCTAAATGTTCGCTTACAATTTATGACGTACTTTATTTAGGTATAATCCACCTTATGGAACTCAAAAAATGTCTATCAATTCCAGAAAATCTGAATCGGTAAAATTAACACTTTGGAAAACGCTAAATATCGATATGACAGATTCCGGAAGTGTATGAAGCACAGAACCTGGTATCCCTCTCGCGAAAATTGCTCAAAAACGATTGATACCGAGGGCCAAAACTAAGACCAAAAACTTACTAGATACCTCAGGTTCAGTGAATTTTTAGGTGCCTGTGCTAGTGAACGCATACCACCGAAAGGTATTTCTGTTTCTAGCATTTTTTACGTGAATCGCACGGCAGCCCCACCCTAGTAGCCACCCAAAATGACCAATAAATGCCACGTATTCGTAGAAACCAGGGAGGCGCTCGTTAATACGACCGCTAGGGAAACCCGGATAAGATCCCTTTCTCGCGTCTTGTTCTCTCCGAATTCTTATCAAAACGGAAGCCACCCGGTTTCAGCAGCCATTCCCTCGCTTTATTTCTGTCCTCCTAGCTTTTCCTGAAACGAGGTGGGGGGATGGATGGAGAGCCCTCATCATCATCATCATCATTCTATCATCAGCCCCCTCCACTACCACACTCTGAACACTCATAACGGGGTGGACGGCCAACGGTCGGACCATGGGCTCAAGGGGAAGAGGGACTAGAGAATATTCGGAAACACACCAAATTACGTAGCGAAAAATACGAGGTATGAATGAATGAAACCGTAAGGCAGGATGTAGGATGTGAGTCTTCTCTGGACGCCAAAAT
This sequence comes from Mesorhabditis sp. LJ9110, assembly GCA_038088335.1. Classification (NCBI taxonomy): domain Eukaryota; kingdom Metazoa; phylum Nematoda; class Chromadorea; order Rhabditida; family Rhabditidae; genus Mesorhabditis; species Mesorhabditis sp. LJ9110. Next base: position 102,237 of record JBBGBA010000103.1, on the reverse strand, counting down.
TCGGCAAAAAAAACAAAGATGACAGCATACAGATTGAAAAGTACGTGAAAATGTATCATTGTGTGGTGAACGTGAAACGGCACCGTGCAGTGCGCGGATTACTTAAAGTATTACCACAAAAATGGCAATATCTGGAAAAAAACCCGGTAGCGGCGATTTGAACTGCTTGTTTTGAACGTTGCGGGAGGTTTTATCTTCGTATCAGAAGGGCCTTATCGGAAGGAGCTCATCTGGTGTACTGTAAGGAGTCGGTTACTGTAATCGTGGTTGCATAGTTACGCCATGTTCCGGGACATACCAAATTACGGAGTCGAAAGTACGTAAATGTAGTAAACTAAAATCCTAAAACCTTATAGCAAACGTGTAAAAGTGTGGCTCCAAACCTAACTGACCATCAAAAGTTCAGTCAGGCATAGATTACCTTAGACGGAAGCTGTGTCTACAGTATCTCGTAATATTCCGTAGTATCGTATAGGGTATGGTATCTTTTTGTAAACAGGCGTAGAGTCTGCTATACCTGCGATTTCCACAATTTTGAGCGTCTGAGAGGTCAGAATCTAAGCTTTCAGCCCTCCTTAGCGCCTAGAATTCCAGAGGTATCGAAACTGCGCAGAAACCGCTTAGCCTTGGGCCCAAAAATGACAAGTAGCCATCGAAAAATATTATTTCGCTAGCTAAAAGCTCAAGCCCTGCTTCTGCCAAAACGTACGAAAATCTTCAAAAATTAGCCTATTACTACAACTTCGCGAGGCTCGTTGTGAGTATTCCCACAGAATCTCCCACCTGCATACATAACCAAGGCTTGAAAAACACTTGGCAAAAACCTAAGTCAGACTCCCACGCAGCTACTACTCCCAAAAAGTAACGTTGGAATAGGAAAACCTACGCCGTGTACGAGCTACAATACTGCCAAAAGTATCGCCCAATAGCCTACGCCCTTCCTCCCCATCAACCAATCTAACAACAGCTCAAGATGAGGGGCTACTTTCTCTCCACCGTCATTTGGTTGTTGAATGGAGGTGCTAAACGGGAGCCTCCCACTCGTTTCTTCCTTCTTCTTCTTCTACTGCTGACTGTTCAGGCTGACCCATTTATCCCCTCATAGCGTTCTTTTCTTTGCATCTCCGGTCGGCCGAACGGACGGAAGGAAGGACATACAGCTTTGCTACTACTAACGGGTCGTAACTATGTATGCTCAACTAAAGAGAGAGTGGGGAGAGAGCGAGAGAGAGCGAAAGCGAAGTATACAAAGAATCGAGGTGTTCAAGGACGGGATGAGGAAAGAGCTTTGGTTCCCGGAGATTTGAGAGGCGAGATTCTGGAATCTTAAAGAACTTATCCAGAAAACTGACAACTTACACTTCTTTTTAAAGGGACAGAGAAGACAAAATCAACCCTTCCGTCGACTAGGTCTCGACAGCTCCGCGACAATTCAAAACAATGACTTCGACTCTTTGACACAACGTTCAGATTTGCTTTTTCAAATAGGCTGAAAAAGTGCGGGTTTTGGTGTTTCTCGTAGCTGTTTAGACCCAGTCGAAGAAAGACGTCGATTTTGCCACTTCATGGTCCCTTTAATGAAGAATGACATGATAATAGACTACGATTATCAAAGAACTGAGCATGTCTAAAATAAAACTAAGCCGACAAAACGCCAAGGCGAGAAAGTCAATTCTAAATTCCAACCAATCGAGCCTATAAATGACCCGATACAGGAAATTGGCTCTAGGGTATGCGCAGGCTGTGATTAGGATTAGGTTGGAACATTCCCCTAGGGGTGTATGGATGCGAGAGAGAGCGAGAGAGAGGAGAGAGAGAGGAAGAGAGAGACAGAGAGGGCGGAATGCGAGACGGAGAGCGGGAGAGAGAGCCGCTAATGACACCATTCGCCACCACTTCAGCCTTGAATCTATTATCTCCTCGGTAGGGGGTTAGGATTTAGCCCCGAAGCTACTCTCGAGAATTTGCAGCTCAAAATGCTGGTGAAGATGTGTCCGCTACAAAACCAGGTAAGGGAAGAGGCGGAACCCGGAAATTTGCATTTAAATGGCGGCTCCCAAGATGGTCGATTCAACCTAATAAATTCTACAGCTGTCGTTCTATGGCCTTTATTGAATTTTTCAGCTCCCGCCGATGCGTCTTCAAATTCATTGCGTCTCGCACCGAATTTCAAGCAGATCTATCGTGTTTTTTATCGGAATTTTCCAAAAAGGCCACGGACCGGAAATGATACTTGCATTTTAAAATGTAAATGTCTCAGCATCAAATTTCACAAGGTTGAACCATCACGTTCAGCGAGTTCAGCCAGTCCAGCGCTAAAAATTCGGGCTGACTAGCAAAGAACGTCTGGGGAAAGGTGAGAAATTGGGTTAAACTAAGAAAGAAAACGGAATTGAAAATCATGCGCCATCAATTTCAACAAGTACACGTAGCAAGAAAACCCCAAAAGGTAAGCTAGCAAAGAGCCTTTGCGGAAAGTCAGAGGCCATCGGTCGGGCTAGAAAAAAACCGGAATTTGATCTGTTACGCCATCGAGTTCAGCGTGTACATGTAGCCAAAAAAGCAAGCTAGCAAAGATCCTTTGCGGAAAGAAAGAGAAATTAGGTTAGCGTCGAAGACCAAAAACCATTAAACAAGGAAGAACAGGAACAATTCCGCCCAAATACCAAATGACGAGCGGCGCCCCGGGTGTTACGCAACACCAACAAGAAGACGGAGACAGGAAATGGTGCGCGGTCGCACCACGGCCGAGGGCGACTAGGCGGCTGTGATTAGGATTAGAGCGTCCACCCCACCAGCAGAGCGCGCCGCCGCGCACACAAGGCTCGTGCCCGGGCGATGGGTACACAGGAATACAAACAACGGAAGGGGGTGGAAGTGGACGAAGACATGGATGGACTATCCGGGGGAGGAGGGAGGAAGAAGAAGAAACAGAAGCCCGGAACGAACACACGCTTATGCCCCCGCAGACTGCCGGTCAGCGGGCCCCACACACGGATTAGCCCATCCGGAACGCGTTGTCCACACTATCGCACCTCGGGTTCGGAACCGGACACGGTTGTCCATTGTTTTGTCCAGGGCGGAGGAAAATGTTGGGGGAAGCTGAACGGGGGACTTGAAGCTTGAAACGTAACCGACTTTTACAAAAGTTGAATCTTCTATTTAAACTCGGTTCTGGTTCGTTAGCGGGGGGGGGGGGTATGCAAAATAATTCTATTCCACCTAGCACTTGCCTTCAGCGAAAACCAAAGTCGGGAATTCCAGAAAGTTTCAATTCCGACAACACCGCACACCCGAACAAAAAGTCAAATGGCGCCGAATGGCACGGTAACCGAAGCAGAAAATGGCAAATTCCACGGTCACCCCGCAAAAAAGTGGTAGCGAAACCGTGACGGCCACTCGGCTTGCATAAGAGCGCTTAAGGCGGTGTGTACAAAATGGAAAACACGGTATGTGATAAGTATCTTGCCATAGAATCGCTGAAGTCGAGGGTTTTGGCGTGAATTATAAACAAAATAAGAAAATGAAGGATTTGGTTTCCAAACTGCCAGCAATTCCGGGGTTCGAATTTTTCATGTGGAAAGCTGGCTTAGTAAGCAACTATAGCGCGCTTTTCTATTGTTTTTGGCAAACTTGAACAATAGTAGAAGCAGAAAAACGTTAAAAAGCAGAAATTGATCACAAAAAGTCTAAAATTTCGGCATTTCTCGTCGAAAAATTCAAAACTTTCACCTTGAATTGAACTCTTCATGAAAATTTATAGTTTTTATGCTCAGTCACAGTGAAATGGCTGCCGGGTTTCTGCCGCATGGCAGCCGGGAAAAATGGGTCTGCCGGCTGGCAGCCGGGATCTTGCCGGTTTTCTGCCGGATTTTTGCCGGGACATCTGGCAGAATCCCGGCTGCCGGCTGCCCGGGCCGGAATCTCCGGCTTTCTGCCGGCTGCCGGGATACTGCCGGATTCTTGCCGGTGTAAACATGAATTTTTCGGCTTTTCGCTGCGTTTTCTTTGCGCGTTCGGTTTCTTATTTCATAAATTTATATTTTTTAACAAGAGGTAAGTATACAACTTATGAAAACGTTTGATCCTTTTAGAACGCAGCCTGTGAATTGGTATTAGAGGTTTTTTCTTTGATTTATGGCAACACTTTGATTTCTCACCAAATTAACGGAAGTTTTCAGATAAAGTTTTGTTTCGATTCGCTATCTGCCGCCGTCTTTCTGGGTTCAATATGTCTGTATGTCAAGTTAAAAGGAACTGTAGACGAGCCAGGTATTTCAGTTTTATTAGTCTTTTAGGAAGCTTTGGGCTATAAGGAATCAGCCACGTTGACGATATGCTTCGCTAATGTGACGAAGTAACGTAAGGCAGCAAGAGAAGTTTAGTAAAATGTAATACAAATAAAATTTTACTAAAATCTAACCTTTTGTTTCTAGACAAGCGCTATAGTGCGAAACCTGCGCCTGCATGTTGTTTAGCTTCGTGGTTCTAAAAGTTAAGTTTAATGGGTTTAAAAACTCAATATCGCTCAGAAAGGTTAAACTAATGCAAGTTTACAGTTCGATTGTTCCTGCGAACGTCTACTGCCAACTCTCATGCTTCGAAAAGTAAGTGGTAAACGAAATTAGAGACAAGATAAAGCACTAATATATTGGCACAAGATTACAGGCGTCACCTCGCGTTGCAATCGCGAAGCGGAAGCGGAAGCATTATGTCGGCAGAAGCACGGCAAATGGCCGACGAATAACCGGCAGCATGCAGGCAAGAACCTGGCAGAAGCTATTCGTGAGAGCCGGCAATGCCGGAACCCCGGTGGAGCGGTTGGAGCGCCGCTGCCGGCGGCAGCCGGATGGCAGCCGGCGGCTGCCACCCGGCAAGAAACCGGCCGTTTCCCGGCTGCCACCCGGCAAGATCTCGGCATCCATGTCTCTGTGGTGGTGGCTCAAAACAAGCTAAAAAGGCACCCTATAAGAAATATAACTTTTAACCAGTTACCAGGAAGAGAAATGGGACTGAACCCACGTAAACCCGGGCCATTAGGTATATGGTTTCCAATGGCAACTTCGATAGCGCAGAGCCGATCTAACTACAGACGTGACATAACACCACGATCAACATCAAACGAAAAGCCTAACATCTAGGCGCTAGAACGCAACACGCAAGCAGCATACCGTCGGTTACACTAGCAAAACCAGACTCCATCGCAAGGGAGAAAAGGCAAGGACGCAAAAACTAAATGGCCAACTGCTCGACACGTCACGCCGGGGGACTGTTTAGGCTAATGTTCCGGGAAAAAAAAAGCCGATGCCAGGGCGGCGAGCAGGGGCATAAATGCGCGACAATCTGGATCTCCGCTCCCAAATGCTTGCCGGGGCGTCTTTGAGCTTGTTCCCCTGCCTCTTCCTGCCCCTTACCGCATCCTGAACAACCTTGAGGGCCTGTTCCGCCGTATCCGCTTGAGTAGAAATAGTCAGGCGGCTGGGCGGTGGCAGTAAAGCGGCGAGAGTTGGGTGAATGTGGAGGTAGAGTAAGGGTGAAAATACATAAATACTAGTTGTTTTGAGGCGAAAATGACACTACTTTCACCAGAAAAGATAGAAAATAATAGTAAAAAAGAAGCCATTATAACAAGAAATTAAAGCTGGCAAGATATAACTAGCGGCCTTCCGATCAGGGAAAACTTGATAACTAGGAAAGAAATATGTTGCTTTCCAGCTGGATATTACTCTTTTAACGAATCATTGGCTTCAACACTAAAACTTGTAGCGTTTTCAGATTTTTAAAGTAACAAATACATCATTGAAACCCTACCACTTGAAGGAGAGAGGAAAGAAGGCTTTTAGCGTGGCCAAGCGCATGACTTTCTTCTTCACTTTTCTTTGCTTTGTTCAGACTTACAGCTAAAACATGATCTTTTTATTATGTTGTAAAAAGAATTTTAAAAATTTAAATTTTTTTAGTCTGAGAGTTCCGACACACTACGCACTTACGATTGCTGGCCTGCATGCAATCCCGTGGACTTTCATACGGTAGCCGCCGGGTGCCGGCGTTTTCGATTTTCGGTCCCGTTTATCTTTTCCTCTTTTTTCGATCCTAAAACTCTCCCAATTTTTTTTCATTTTTTACGAAACTTAAATTATTTTTCGTTTTAGTAGCTTTTATTGCCTGCCGGGTTTGACGCGCTCATCTCCTGCTGTGCTTAACAATTCCCTGTTTTTGCGCTGTCATTTCGCTGGGCCTATTTTCTTTCGTTTTATGGTTTTTCACAATTTTTTTTTGCTTTCAGCAATGTCCGGCGGACACGAGAGCTCGAGCCTGGTGCAGGATGACGTGGTGAGGCTCCTCGTCACCTACACGCACATCGGCACGACGAACGTCGACCATCAAATGGTGCAGTACATCTACGCACGACGCGCTGACGGTGTGTTTTTGGAATACTTTCATTTTTTGAGTGTTTGAAAATAGCTCGAACGGGCGGTTCTTTTTGCTCAGTTCTTTTTCAATGTTTAATTTCAGGTACCCACATCATCAACTTGAAGCAAACCTGGGAGAAGCTGCTGCTGGCCGCGCGCGCCATCGCCGCTGTCGAGAACCCGGCCGATGTGATCGTCGTCTCGGCCCGTCAATTCGCCCACCGAGCCCTGATGAAGTATGCTGCGCACACGGAGCCACCCGGTCTTCGGCCGTTTCGCCCCGGGCGCGCTCACCAATCAAATCCAGAAGAACTTCAAGGAGCCGCGCATTATCATCATCTCCGACCCGCGAATTGACCATCAGGTATTCAAAAAGCTTTTTTTTTGAGGTTTCATAATTGTCTTTGTTAGGTCGTCACGGAAGCTTCGTACGCCAACGTGCCGATCATCGCGTTCACCAACTCGGATTCGCCGTTGAAGTTGATCGACATCGCCATTCCGTGCAATAACAAGGTAACCTTTCATAGACTTGTTTTTTCCTTTTAGGCCGCACAAGCTGTTGGTCTGATGTGGTGGCTGCTCGCTCGCGAGGTGCTCATCCTACGTGGCAAGGTGTCTCGTGATGGACCGTTCCTGATCGAGAACACCGAGATCATGCCGGATCTCTACTTCTTCCGCGACCCAGCCGAGATCGAGAAGGAGCAAGCCGCCGAAGAATTCGAGGCCGGTCAAAACCCCCCGGTTCCCGACTTCACCGCTGCTGGAAGGCCGCCGGCCGGTCAAGAATGGGGACAAGCCCCCGCGGTCAACCAATGGTGAACCCGACAAATACCCGTTTTAAATTGTTGTTTTGTGTTGCGAATAAATACTTGTTGATCTTTTGACTGTCCTTTGAATAAAGTCATGGTCTCCAACCATTGCCCTTATCTTTATTACTGGATTGCTTTCCGGTCAATATCTCCGATATTCGGCGCTACTTTGCGGAAAATTTTTTACAGCTTTCATTTAGACAAAAGAAGATGGCTCCAGCACGCAAGGGCAAGACCAAGGAGGAGCAGCCCGTCGTCGCCCTGGGCCCGCAAGCGCGCGAGGGTGAGAACGTCTTCGGCGTCGCGCACATCTTCGCCTCGTTTAACGACACCTTCGTCCACGTCACCGATATTTCCGGTAATTTATTGTGTTCGTTCATTGACATTCTAACTTAGGCCGCGAAACGATCGTGCGGGTCACTGGTGGAATGAAAGTCAAGGCCGACCGTGACGAGTCTTCGCCCTACGCTGCTATGCTCGCTGCCCAAGACGTTTCCGAACGCTGCAAACAGGTACTTTTTGATGAGCTTTGCTTGCGTTTGCGGTTTAAAAGAGACGGTGCTCGTGCGTGTTATGCGATTTTTTGGGGCTTGGATCCATGCTATACTTTGTTTTTTTAGCTCGGCATCAACGCGCTCCACATCAAGATCCGAGCCACCGGCGGGACACGCACCAAGTCGCCCGGACCAGGAGCCCAATCCGCCCTGCGCGCCCTCGCCCGAAGTGGAATCAAGATCGGCCGCATCGAAGACGTGACCCCGATCCCGTCCGACAGCACCCGAAGGAAGGGAGGTCACCGCGGACGCCGCCTCTAATCATGCTTTTACGTGTTTGTTACTGTTGTTGAAATTTCTTGAATAAACAGATTCGACTTAGCACGGGTGCATCATATAGGTGGCGGGCCGGCACTTGTTTCAGTGAGTTGGCTTTGTCGCGTTCTGTCAAACTGCTTTTTTGGATGCCGGAAATTTGCATCGAACGCACAAATGCGGCTGGTTACGCGGATTCTTTGCGCACTTCTTCAAAATGTCGGCCCGCGCTCCGGTTCTGCTGCTGTTCACCTGCCTCCTAGGCTTTTATCTGCTCGACGTGGGCACGGCGGATTGCTACCAGTGCCTGCAGGGGGATGAAGGATTCGTTACAGATATGCTGGAGGAGACGTGGGTTCCTTTACCGCCTTGTGTTGCGTCGTTGAAATCGGACTAGCAGACAATCGTTTAGCGAGACGTGGGGTGAACTCATCGGAGGCATCACCACCATTTCACGGGACTGCACGATCTTGCAGGTGGTGATTGTGCAGCCTCATTGTAAAGTGTTTTACATAGGCTGGAAACTCTATTTGAGACCTAATCCTATTTTGTGCTGAATTTTTTTGCGAGCCCAGTTTCAAAGTTGCAGCTGCTCTGCTCGAAACGGTCGATCCTAAATCTTACCAAAAATCTTGTAGAATACGCTTTGGATAAACACAGACCCAGTGGTAGAAAAATTTGCGCTTTCGAATGCGCCATCTTACGGAACCGTAACTTAAAACTGATCAAAAAAGGGGGGGTTTTATCGGGGTAAGGGGCAGAAGGCCAGAGCAGTGTGGCCGGGATGGCATAAGCTCAAAAATGAGTCGAATTAGAAAAATTTTGAGTGACAGTTCCGTGAGATGGCTCATTCCGAAGAGCATAATTTTGTACGGCAGACTATCGAGGATGTTATTTGCAGAAAGTATTCTAAGATATTTTTAAACGGATTTAAAATCGACCATTTCGGGCGAGTTTGCAACAAAAACAGCTGTAACTTTTGAAATCGGTCTCCTCGGCAACTTTGAAAACAAATTCGGAATCAGCGGAGAATTCCGCACTTGATAGGCTAGGTCTCGAATGGAATTTCCGGCCTCTGTAAAAACACTTTACAGCAAGTTGTTACCTCATTTTTAGGGGACCACGAAGAAGTGCTCGTCTGACAGGTGCATCCAGTACCACTCTGAGAAAGACCACAACACGAAGTTCCACGTTCGGAATTGCGTGCCGCATGGTTTCTTGGATAAGGACTGGCACGTTAGCGCTATGCACGATGTAGGGGAAGGCGAAGAAGCTGGCAGTGAGTCATTATAACGAAGCGCTATAGGAACGCTATTCTTTTGCGCCAGGGCCTCAGCGACTCTATTTTTTGCAGTAGAAACCTGGGTGAGGACCTGTGAGGGCCATCTTTGCAACGACCTGACAGTGGCCGAGCTGAAGGAGACCGGCGGCAGCACAATCACCATTCTCATCCCCATCACCACAGCGATTATTGCCAATATCCTTACCTTTTTCTGAATTACATTTGTGATATGAATAAATCGGTGATGTGCAAGGGGGAACTAACCAACCAACTGATCTCCTGCTTGTTCACGTTAAAAATCGGCTCACAAGGAGACGTTTTTCAGTGTCGTCCGGGCTTTGGTATTGGACCAAGCCTACCTTATGCACAATTTTGCGCTGATTCCGAATCTGGTAACCAATTTTGTGGAAGAGCCAATTCTTGAAAGTTATGAGCTAATTAACGCAGCATAGCGACAATTCATCCACCTTTATTGAACATAAAAAGCTTCGGAATAGGTTTAGGAAAAAATGCATCTTATTTGGAAAAAATTCTTTATTATTTTCTACAACTTTCTAGCTAGCAAAAACTACTCAACGACTATAAGAATATATTATATATTATCAATTAGATAAGTGGAAAAACCAAAAATGATTTGCCCGTTGCAAAAATCGCTCCCGCGCTAACAGTCCAGAACCAATTATTTTCAAAAACTTTGTGATTTTTATTTTAACCATTGTTTTGCAGCGTGGAGCTAACTTCGTTTTTTTGTTAAAAAGCCTTTAATCGGAACGTATTAAAAAATTGCCTCGTAAATTGTTGAGACGCGCAGAACAAAGGCAACAGAATCGGTTTATTGGTTTCTTACAATAAAAAAAGGTTCCGGTATATTTCATAAAATCTAATTAAATCACGGTGTTACTGATGTTATTAGAGTCATTAGTTTCGGTTCCCTCCCAAGTGGCGTCCTTCAGCTCCTGCGGCGACAACTTGTTGCACAGCGGACCCTCGCACGCGTGCATGTACATGGTGACTATAAATGGTTTTCATGTTCTAAACTTTTATCTGAAATTTTTGTCTTAATTTTGATTTTTCTTCGTTTCTTTTTAATTTTTCAGATTTCGATATTTTGAGCTAACAATTTAATTTTAATTTTTAAAAAATTGCAATTTATTTTTAGAATCTTGGATTTATAAATTTTGAAATAAAAATTACGTTTTTAAGGTTAACTTTGAATTATGCGCGCCCATTATAAAGTCTTTTAACAAGATCGTTAATTTGAACCCTAAAACGACAAAAATTGGAAATTTTTGGAATTTTAATGTTTTAAATTTACCAGATTTCGACTTTGTATTTTTGAACTACATTTTTTTAGTTTTCAACTGCTTTAGCGGTTCCATAACCCTCACAATTAACGCTTCTCACGAATCCCCAGTCGATGCCCTTCTTGATTTCGCCACAGCCGCGGAACGCAACATCGAACGGCTTGCCGTAGGCGGTGACCGTGTAGAGCATCTGCATGCACTTCGTATCCGCGCACACGTCAACGGGCCACCACTAGGAAAGTATTTAACATACTTCAAATCGTTCAAACCCAGATTTTTTCACAGTTGGAGCTGTAGTTTGCGCGCTTTGTCATATCCAGGATCATATCCGCCCAACCGCTGCGGCTGAAAAAAAATTAAATTTATGGAGCCAAAAAAAAATTCATTACATGTACCAAAAATAAGCAAAACGTAGGTTAAATTAGTAAAGAATTAAGGTTTATTTTTTACGATTTTTTTTTGGGGGAATGACTCAGAAACCGGGGGCTACAGGCGAAAAAACACCAGTTTTTCAGCTTTTTGTTTTGCTCTAAAAGCTGCATTTTTGTGACACCCCACACTTTCTATACATACATTGTCGGCGCTATATGGAATCTCACTCACCGGTCTTTCTCCAATTTCTTGATCAAGTCCGGATCGGCCTCGTAGCAGCTGTAGCAGTCGGCGGCTACCCCATTCAGGTAGAGGCCGACGAGGCAGGTGAGCAGCAGCAGGACGGGGAATCGGAGGCTCATCTCAGCTTGCTTCGGCGGTGATGACCGAATGAGAAAGCCTGAATGACAGAACTGTGAAAAGACTATTGCTCCCTCAAAAATTAAACGCGCGGAAAGGACAAGATGTGGATGGCAGATGGCAAAAATGAGGCCCAAGGGCTTTGACCCAGTCAATGATTGAATCTTGCCGTGGGGCATTATTTGAAAGTATGGCAGAAGGAGAGAGAGAGAGAGAGAGGGGGGGGGCTAGCGATAGATAGATAGATAGGTCTCATCCTGTCTTTCTCTCACTCGTCCTCTCGCCCTCTCGCTCTCTCTATCTACCTCTCTCACGCTCTCTATCTATTTATCTACCTCTCTCTCTCTCTCTATCTGTCTAATTATGCGCTATAACCAAAGCGCTTCCGACAGGGTGGTAGTGTGAGCACGGGAAAAGGGGGAGAGAAAGAAAGGGGAGAGAGAGAGAGAGAGAGAGAGAGAGAGAGAGAGAGAGAGAGAGAGAGAGGGAGAAAGATCTTGCAATTCAAAAAGGTGTACCAACAAAAGCGCAGCCTGCATTCATAGCCGCAATGGTGGCATAATTCAAAACAAATTATAACGCGATTTCACATAGTTTTTAAGTATTTAGACAAGTTTTAAGGGCAGAAAAAAACCCAATACACAGTTGCAGTATATCTTACAAGCATTTATTCGCATAAAAAGGTCGATTACAACAAAGAAAAGAAACGAGCGATGATGTACTACCGGAAGCCAGGAATTTTAGCCGCCTAAAAAATGGGTTTAGAGCAAAGAGAGGAAATGTGCGAAGATTGCCATAAAAACCATGATCGTAGAAGTAGCACCCGCTGCGCCACGGGTGGCCTTCTTCAACTCGTCCGTCGTCAACGTGTTGCACAAAGTGTCGTTGCAGTACTGAACCCACATGGTGACTGAAAATTGGTTTTTGTTTTCTAGTGGACTCGGAGGGACATATAGCATGCGGGTGCATTCCATTTTAAAACTAAAGATGGTTTTGCATATGGTTTTTCAGGCTTGAAAAAAGCTGCGCGCATGCACGGTGCCCCAAAAAAAAACACCCCCTCTAACTCGACGTAGAAGTATCGGAGCGGAATGGTAGTTATACCATTCGAAAGCCCTTAAAACGGCCAGGTTGCAACAATTTTCAAAACCGTGTTTTTATTTCAGTGCGTGATTTCACAAGCCTTTTTGTAAAATTTTGCGGTTTTTGAGGGTTGCATACGAGCTTCCATTTATCCAAGTAAAATGACCGTTCTTTAGATGCAGAAGCCGTTTCTTAATGTTTGAAATAAGTTGTAAACTGGCGCGTTACAATAAAAAGATGGTTTAGAAAATTGTTGCAAACTGGCCGTTTCCAAGGGCGTTCGAATGGTGTAACTATCATTCCGATCCGATACTTCTACGTCGAGTTAGAGAAGAGTGTGTTTTTATTGGGTCCCCTGTATTTTTCAGCCCTATGCCGATTCGCATTTCAAAAATTTAAACGCTTCAAAATCCCGAAAATAGATTCTCATACATTTTCCGGTACTTTAACCCACGCATCACTTACAATTTGCCTCTTTGACAAACGCTAAAAGGGGCTGATACCCAACATCGGAAAAGCAGTTCCTGATCGCGACGTCAAACGGTCTCTTGAAGGCGGTGACGGTGAAGTGCATGTGGATACATTGGTTTCCGTTATCGCACGTTTCTATCGGCCCCTGAATTCAAGCATTCAAATCATTTCTGAGATTTCTTACTTCAACTGTGCCGCAATGAGTCGTGAGGTTTGCACCTTCTGCCGGCCCTATGACCTCGTGACCCCATCTGAAAAATATTTTGGAACTTGGCGCATGTTGTTGCTTTCGGGAAAGGTAAAAGCACTCACTCTACATACTGAAGCTTCTTCAGCATCACCGGATCTCCTTGCAAGCAACTGAAACATTTTTGGGCGGTCGTGCCGTGGATGTATAAGCCGAGGAGACAGGGGAGCAGTAGAAGTACGCGAAATCGGGCAGCCATCTTACTAAAAAGTCCATAAAAAGTAAGGTCTATTGGTACCTAGCTGTAAAAGGGAAAATAGGAAAGTGCACCAGCGAAAATGGCGTTTATCCGCCCGAGCCCAGATTTTGGCCCGACAGGTCACTGGATAGTGCCTGCGGGCACTATTTCAGGCTAGAACCACTGGCGTCTTGCCAAGAGAAGAGCACAGGTCTTTTGGCGCCCAGCTCTTTCATTTAATTATCGGCCAAAAATATTTAAAAAGCCAAAATCCCGGTAACAAGCGGAAATATTGAAAAATTTGGCATCCTCGGGCCGAGGGGGAGGGGTAAGGCGAAGTCTAGCCTCAAAGTTTCTCTATGATATAAATCGTTTTAGACGTGCATTGTTTTTGGGTGTAAAAACAACTGATGTTTTTACAGTAAGTTAATTTTACTGTAAAAGAGCTCCGAGCCTATTTTTAGCCCTCGATCCAAGGGCATTTTCAAAATATCGAAATCAACAAAGAAAGGAATGTATTAATGGTGGTTAATGTATTAATCGAAGATCAAGGTTTTTATTGCAACTCATACTTTACAAATATACAGTGGTATACACATAATTTGCCGTTAAAAAAGCTTAGGACAAAGAAAGGAAACGTGCGAAGATTGCCACAAATACCATGATAATGGAAGTAGGACCCGCGGCGCCACGCGTGTCCTTCCTCAACTCGTCCGTCGTCAGCGTGTTGCACAGCGTGGCGTTGCAGAACTGAACCCATGTGGTGACTGAAAATTTCTTTTATCTAATATTTTCTTGCCATTTCCCAGACTCATTTTGCTTGCGCATCACTTACAATTTGGGTTTTTGACGAACATAAAAAGAGGTTTGTCACCGGGATCGGTATAGCAGTTCCGGATCTCGACGTCAAACGGTCTCTTGAAGGCGGTGACGGTGAAGTGCATGTGGATGCATTGGTTTCCGTTATCGCACGTTTCCATCGGCCACTGAATTCATGCATTCAAAACGTTTCTGAATTTTCTTACATCAACTGTGCCGCAACGAGTTGTGAGGTTGGCACCGCGTGCTGGCCATAGGACCTGGTCACCCCAGCTGAAAAATAACTTACTGCAAAGCGTTTATAGACAGCAAATTCCACTTGGGACCGAGCCCACCTGGTGCAAATTTTTTCGCTGATCGCAAATCTGTTTTCAATTTGTTGCTGAGTGTCTTAAAATCGCATTGACTTTTTGAAGCGAGTTATTTGGCAAAAATTGAAAATGACCTTTGAATTAGCGAAAAATTCTGCACAGGAAGGTAAAATTCCATCTCGAAGTGCCTTGCTAGAGCGCAAGCATGTCGCCGCTTTCCGAAACTGTAAAAGCGGCTACGGTTTACTTTACCCCCCCCCCCAGCCGGAAGTTTTTGGCTATAACTTTTTATTTTACATTATTGTAGGCTCAAATTCAAACTCTTCGTATATTTTCGACGCTCTATCGAATGGCGTTGCGAAAATCCCGATAAAATAAGCGGAAATACCGACAACTTTGAGACCCTTCGGCTGTGGAGGGGGGGGGAGGGGTGGGGTAAAGTATACTCTTACCGTAAAAGCACTTACTCTTCCCGTTCCAGTTTCTTCAGCATCACCAGATCTCCTTGCAAGCAGCTGAAGCATTTTACGGCGGCCGTGCCATGAAAGTAGAAGCCGACGAGGCAGGGGAGGAGTAGCAGCAAGCGAAACTGGGCAGCCATCTTACTAAAAAGACTTAAAAACGCCATAAAAAAGAGATCCAGGACAGGTCGTCCCAATCATAAAAAACACCCCTTCTAATTCGACGCAAAAGTATCGAATCGGGATGATAGTTACACCATTCGAAAGCCCTTGAAACGGCCAGTTTGCTACAATCTTCGAAACCATGTTTTCACTTAAATGCCATTTTACATTTTACAAGCCATTTTGTAACTTTTTGTACTTTTTGGCCTTGTAAACGAGCTGGTTTGCCTCAATTTTCCAAGCAAAATGACCGGAAGTGGCTGTGAATTAGATGCAGAAGAGTTTCTGAATGTTTTTGTATGGATTGTAAACTGGCGCGTTACAATAAAAAGATGGTTTTGTTTCTTTATTGGGGCACCCTGCAAAGAAACGATTAAAAAAACTTTAAGAGGAAAGGTACATAAATAAAATAGGGAAAATAAGAAAGCGCACGATCAAAAATAGTGTTTATTCCCCCGATAGGCCACTGGACGATGCCGCTGGCATCCTTTCAGGCTAGATCCACTGGCGGCTTGCCAGGAGGTCTCTCTCCCGCTCAGGTCATTTGCGGCCCAGGTCTATAACTAATCTAACTATCAGCCAAAAATATGGAAAAATGCAGCAAAAGGTAACTTTCAAAGTTTCTAAAACTTTATCCCAAAAAAGCGTCGCTTTGACTTTGTTAAATTATAAATTTAAATTAAAATCTTTACTGTATTTTTTGATGCTCGAGCAAATGGCCGGGCCAAAATCCCGGTAAAATAGCGGAAATATCGAAAAGTTTGACATTCTGGGGGGTGGGCTCGAGAAGTCTAGCCTCAAAGTTTTCCTAGAATACAAAATCGTTTTAGACATGGGTTGTTGCTGATGTAAAAAAGCTGCGCCCGTATTTTTCCGGTCCTCGATCTAACAGCATTTTCAAGAAAAACGGAAAACACTGAAAATCTAGAATTTTCGACTTTGAGGCGGTTGCAAAATTTTATATTACTTTTCACGGCCTGAAATATTTTGCGTAGTATATTTTTTAACGTTCTATCGAATGGCACTAACGAATTTTCACAGCGATTTCAAATATAAAAAATAATGAGTGCCCCTCCCATGATCCCATGTGCACCAGGTTGAAGACAAAGATTTTAGGGAGAAAACCCTGGTATCTACGGTTTGGTATTATTCAAATTTATTCGCATCAAAAACCTGATTAAAACAAAGTAACAAAGCGGCTGATGATCGCGATAAAAACGATGAAAGTCGAAGTTGTACCCGCAGCGCCACGGGTCGTCTTCTTCAGATCGTCGGTCGACAGCGAGTTGCACAGCTGGCCGTGGCAAATTTGAAAATACTCGGAAACTGAAAATGGTTGTTTTTTGTAAAGTTATAAGGGAAATATAGGTATTTATATGCGTAAAACAAGGGAACTATCGCATATAACTGTTTCCTAGCTTCTCCACAGACTCACAGTTCGAATTTCTGATGAACGACAACGTGGATGCCTCCCTGGGTCCCATGCGGCAGTTCCGGATCTCCACGTCGAACGGTTTCTTGAAGGCGGTGACGGTGATGTGCAAATGAAGGCATTTGTCCCGCTCGCACGTTTCCATTGACGACTAATTTTTTTTTTAATTGAGAAATGGTTCTGGCTCATTAGGGGGGGGATGGGGGGCTTAGCCGGGGAATTCTAACTTTTCCGAAGTTTCCATAGACTCCAAATAATAAAAAAAATTGTAGTCTTTTGATAGCATTTTCAGCTAAACAACGTTCTTTAGAAATTTTGAAACTTGGTCTAATTGTATGAAAAATAGATGAAAAGTAAATTAAAAAAAAGTAAAAAGAAAAAATAGCCAAAAAGTCCCAAAATTGTAAATTTTAAAAAGCCGCTTTCCCAATCCAAAACGGCTAAAACTATTAAAAATCGATGTTTAATTATAATAGTGGTCAGGCTGAAAAGCGTCAGTGACCCCCGCTACTGAACAAGAACCAAAAGCATTTCTCAAAATTGCCTACATCAACGTTGCTGCAATGGGTGGTGAGATTGGCCCCGCGTGCTTCCGTGAGGATCCCGGCACCCCATCTGAAAATTATTTTGGACATCACCATCATGACGCTGTGTTCGAGGAAAGTAAAAGCACTTACTCTTCCCGTTCCAGTTTTTCCAGCATCACCGGATCTGCTTGCAAGCAGCTGAAGCATTTGTCGGCATGGGTGTTGTGGAGGTAGAAGCCGAGGAGACAGGGGAGCAGCAGAAGTACGCGAAACGGAGCCATCGGGTGCTTGTCGGCGGCAAGGAAGACTGATCTACTACAATAGCTCAAGCCTGAAAAGAGATTTTCCTACGGCTTCTACGCGCGTAAAGGAAAGGACGCTAAAGAACGGGTGCTGAATCGGCTGAAACGGCAATTGGACCGGGAGATTCTTCTAAAAACAGCTAGGTTGGTGCTGCTCAAGTTGCTCTCTTGAGCAAGAGTCGTGATTCCGATTAAAATAAAGGGGTCCCAAAAAATCGACCCCCCCCCCCTTCAAGCGGGCTGCAGATGTCCGATTTTGACGATTTAGAGACCTGTCGAAGTCTATGTATCGTAAGTGCCAGAAATCAACACTTTTTCAATATAGACATTTTAGTTCACAAAATTTTAGGACCAAAAGCCGACAGACGACAAGACGACAGCCTGACTCGTTCAAAACCAAGCAGATGCGTAACAGAGCAATAACCTAGTCTCCTGGCCTCCCCTCGGGGCATATTGACCTTTCTAGGGCCATGCTGGCTAACTGTTTCCCCAGGCATCCTTGGAAAGTCTCCATCACCTGCTAGGCAAAAAGATCACACGGAAGTAGGCATCGATTGAGCGGGAAAGGGATGATATAATCGATCACGTGCCTCGCTACCTCTAGTATGGTCCGCGACCTCTGGACTTTCTCAAGCTGGACTTTTTGGCATGGAGCCCAGGAGAATGAGCAGAGAACGCGCCCAGAGACTCTTTCGGTCGCTCGTCGAATACTTATGCCGTCGTAATCCCTTTAAAGGGACTGTGAAGTAGCAGAATCTACCCTTATCGTTGACGGCGCCTTGTCGACAACACGACAGGTCAAATGCCAGGCTCAGGCTAGCCATAAAAGCATTCAAATCGTGTCGCTTGAGAAAAAAAATTAGAAGACCTTTCCCGAGTCAGCATGCCTAGGGCGTAGCTGTCTAGTCATAGCCGGTGGAAGGGTAGGCACGCTTTCTGGTCCCTTTAAGAAATGCCATATTTTCCTTGACGCGACACACCAAACGACACGCTGAAACTTGCATATAAAAGCGTATAAAAATAGTGTCGTTGGAGCAAAAATCCTACAGTGTTAGCTGTACAGTAGGTGGTTCGCCTAGCTGTCTAGCCCCAGTCAATGCGTGGGGTAGATTTCCGCGCTTTATGGTCCCTTTAAAAACCATTGACGATTTGTAGCCGTATTCATACTGCTCCCCAACCAGTCGGGCCCGCAATTAAAAGCTGAAACCGCAGTTTTCTCGCGTTTTTGAATCCTGTAAACATTTGTGGAAAAAGTGTTGGGCTGCTAGCTTAGAGAAAAAACGGTAATTTCTTTTTTTGCAATATAAAAAACAATACAGTTTATAAGAAACCCTCAAAAAAATACAATAATTAAAAAAACTAAAAAACAAGAAAAATCTCGGCAAACTCGATCGTTTGGGAAGAACCAGGGCCGTATAATTATCGTTTATTAACAAAAAAATCGTTTAGATCGTTTAGATCACCGTTATGTTTATACGGCCCTGGTGCCATTCCATACAGCGTCCTTCAACTCCTGCGCCGACAACTTGTTACACATCTTGCTCTGGCATTCGTTGGTGTACATAGACCCTGAAAAATGCGGTATAATGGTGAAGAGGGCGTTATTTAGAGAAGCGTGTTATTTATGCGGAGGGCGCAAAGGTTCTTTCGCATTATCGGGGGCGGTAGGGGTGGGACCAACGTTCTAAGGATCCCATTTTGCTAATAAACGTGTTTCTGACCTGTTTTGCTACTCGTAAACGTAGAATCTTTACAAATGCTGATTTTTTAAAAATTTTTGATTAATTATTTTATTTTATTTTGATTTAATCATATTTGATTATTTTATTTGATTTATTTGATTTTTGATTTTGATCTTTCGAATTTTGATAAAATACAAAAATGGTGCTTCTTCGACAAAAATCTTCTCATTCTCACACTCATTAACAAATTTTCAAAGATTTTTGGCGGCTTCACCGCCTTAAAATATAGTAAAATTTAAATTTAAAAACATTAATCGTTCAATAACGATTTTCTGAACAATTTCTGGACTTTTAGAAAAAGTGGTTTCGGACTAGCGGTGGGAAAAACAGTTTTCGTTTTTTCCCCTATACCTGTTGATGTTATATAAAATATTTTTATGATGTTTTTAGTAGTTTTTGTATGCTGGAACCTATCGAAAACCTTCAAAAATTTTGGAAGTTTGAAGATTTTGACTTTTTTTGTGTCATTTTTCACACATTTTTAGTCAAAAGGAAAAATTGCGAAAATGGTTGTTATTTTTATATTGTTTCTATATCTAAAAACTATGTAAAATGCCAGAAAAATGATTTATATTCTCTTATAGGGTCCTGGAGAAAGCACAGGGAAAAATTTGGTCCGACGCTAAAAAGCCTCCGCCCTCGCTAACAGTCCAGAACCGAACCCCCGACCCCGACCCCCCCCCCGATAATGGAAAAGAACCGGCGTTAAAGCTGGAGCTATAAATCTATAATTTAAATGCAGTAAAATGGAGAATACTTACAGTTATCGAATCTCACGTAATACCACTCGAGTCCTTTCCCTTCGCCGCATTGCCGGACATCGATATCGAACGGCTTTGCATAGGCCGTCACAGTGATGTGGGCATGGATACATTTCGTATCCTCACAGAAATCCATTGGAAAAACCTACAAAAATTGCAATACGTTTTTTTGTGAAACTAAACCTTAATCGTGGCGCAGTTCTGATTAAAGTTTGCGTTGCCGGTCATGCTCACCACATCTCGGGCCCAACGGGAACTAAAAAACAAGTAATTAAGGTGGTAAAATAGGTGGGAAACTTTGAAACGCGGAATCAGGGTGTTCCAAAAGACCCGCTTCTAGCAGTCCTGGTCGTCTCCGACTTTGACGATTTAGGTATGTATCGAAAGCTCTCGACGAGCTGAAGAGCTCTGTGCTTTCCGATTTGCAAAAGTCTCAAATTTTTCGGACAATTCTTGATATTTTGCGAATTTCTGATGCTTCTCAGAAGGTTTTCATACAAAACTACGATTTATAAATTTTTATGGGTTTTGCGGCAGCCTAAAAATGGCTTTTTTGAAGGCAAAAAGGAGGCCTTTGGAGAAATACAGCTGGAATGGCGCTTTAGCCATTAAATTGCGTTTTTTTTAAGAAAAACGTGTAGCTTTTGCAGAAAAATTGCCAAAAATATAGCAAAAAATTCCAGGATTTTGAAAATCGGACAGCGCATCGCGGACCGCTAGAGGGATCCTTTTTTGGGACGTCTTCTAGTATGATCCTTACGTGTCGTTTCTCAGCTTGTCCATCAGGGCCGGGTCGGCTTGGTAGCAGCTGAAACAGACGGCAGCTACTCCATGGAGGTAGAGGCCGGCGAGGCAGGTGAGCAGCAGGAGCACAGGGAATCGAGCGAGCATTTCGGTGTCGTTCCCAGGGATGAACGATCGAGTTGATGATCAACGCTGAAAGAGGCCTGTTGTCGAATCGTTACTTGGAGAGGCAACAGAAATCGAAAAAAAAAACGCGGGGAAAAATTGATGAAATGTGCGGGAACGTTGCGAATGGAATCAGGCAGGCACGCATGCCAGGTCACGGAATCTTGCCTCGGGTGCTGTTTTACCGTAGGCTAGCCATAACAGAGGAGGAAGAGGGGAGTGAGAGAAAGAGAGAGAGAGAGAGAGAGAGAGAGAGAGAGAGTCGGAGGGAGAGATATATCACATCATATACCGCTCATTTCAAGTAACACTGGAAACTTGCCAGGGCCTGGCGCCTACTGTACCCTAACCCAAGCAGCCTTCTTCAATATTTCCTCAATGTTTTATCTTGAAGGTATTACACAAGAAGGGCTGAGATGACACGTTTGAATTGCGACAAATATTTGTTTTCTAGAACCTTCGAGCTAATTATCTGATTACAGTATCTAGCCTCCTTAAAGCATAAAAACATTTTTGAAACAGACCCGACAATATTTTAGCGCCGTTTAGGAAGCACTAGCAAAGTCTTAAGGGAGGTTTATTTGACATTAAACACCTTTATTCACAACGTAAAAAGGATCAGAGCAATGTAAGAAATCCAAGGATGATGACGAACAGTGACGAAGAGACGATAGTTGAGGGAGCACCGACATTGCGGATGGCCTTCTTCAGGTCGGCCGTCGACAACGTGTTGCACAGATCATTCGTGCAGTCTTGGATCCAAGCGGTAACTGAACATTGCTTTGTCGATTTCATTGTGGCATCGAAAGCTAATCGAAAAAGTTATAAAATTGCCGGAAAATAGCTTTTTTAGTTGAAAATCTCAATGAATTAAAATTCTTTAAATTGTCTACGTCTATGTTCTAGACCAAAACCACTAACGATACTAAATAATTTACTATAAAACTCTGATTTTTGTCCTAGAAAGATATTGGCTAGATGCCCCGTTAAACTACGCTTCTCCCCCGCTAACGGATTCAAGATCCTCAGATTCGACAATTTGGGGGAAACTTCGGCCAGGAAGAGGTTTTTTTTGTCTCGCTTAGAGTTTTTAAAGGCCATCAGGTCTTACAGCCGGGATTGCGAGCGTAGAACGATCGAGGATTCGATTCGGTCCCCGGTTGGCAGTTCCGGATCTCGACGTCGAACGGCTTCGCGTAGTAGGTAACCGTGATGTGCGCGTGGATGCATTGTTGCTGCGACTCACACGTTTCCGTTGGTGACTAAATACGCAAATTGGCGATTAGCATTTTAAAGTAAAGACAAACCCATTTTCTAAAATCAACATTTCGAAGGTATTTGGCCGATGCAAAAATCTATTCCGGGAAACTTTTTATTTTTCATTATTCGGGGTTGAAATCAAAACTCGTAGTCGATTTTTTGACGCATTATCGATTGGCGTTAAAAAATCCTTTAAAAAATGCCGAAAATGTCGAAAATTATCGTTCCACTCCAGGTTTCCAGGTGGAAACGACTTTTAAATCTTGTTCTTGCTAGAAGTCTTTTAGGTAAAACCATCTTTTGGGCTATAATTAAGACTCTCCGTATATTTTTGGATGCCTTATCGAATGACCTCTTCAAAATATCGAGAAGATACCGAAATATATCGAAAACTAGCGTGAAAATTAACCAAACTAACTAACTAACTATACTCACGGCATAGTTTTTGAAACTAATTGTTAGTTTTATGCAAGAAGTTTCGAAATGGTGTCTTTTCCAAATCGTGGCTTTCAAAATGATGAATTTCAAAGCGAAATGGTGAATTTCGAAATCGTCTATGGTTAACCGAAATGCCTGTGGAAGCTTCATACGTCGACTGTGCCGCAGTGAGAAGAAAAATTTGCGCCGCGTGCCATCCTGATGACGTCTTTGCCCAATCTGAAAATTGGCAAAAGACGTGTATATGCTTCCCTTTGGTCTTGTTTTCCACTGGTTTCGGCCAGCGAATAACTATGAAAATTCACAAGGTTCGGAAGCCGCTTTGTAAAATAGGTACTCACTTTTCATGTCGAAGTTTCTCGAACAAAACGGGATCGGCTTGTAAGCAACTGAAGCATTCGGTGGCCACTGTGTAGGTGGTCAAGCCAAAGAGGCAGGTGAGCAGCAGCGGCAAGGAGGATCGGGATGTCATCTGGCTTCTTCGGATGGTAAAGTGTTCAGGCTTAAAAGATACTTTCGAAGATAAGTTAAAAATAAATTAAATTAAAAGATTTCTTCACCAAAAAAAACCCTCCCGCGTTTGGCCGCCTTACACCCATCGTTCCCAAAACTGGTCCAGAAGTGTATTGGACTAACGGCAATCCTGGTTATAGCCCGCCAGCTAAAGTAGTTTTCGTGATAAAACAAAGATAAATTTTATCTTCCGCTTTTGATAGAATTTTCGTGAGTATACCTATCCATGTTAAATGTAAATGTTTCGGCAAACCTTCCTCACCACTAAAAATTTTTCCTATCAAAAATTAGCCAACGAATCGCCTGTTTAAACGACTTCCACAACCCTAGTCCCCATCCATCTTAAGCGAAATGAGCAATTCCGAGCCGGAAGTCGATGCAAATCGATGTACAGTCGAAAAGATAGCCGAAATTTCGGCCCAAAAAACCTGTATTTGGCGTAACAGCGTAAAAAATCAGTATTTTGACTAGAACTCGAGGACTACTGTAGCGATCGGATTATAGCTCAGGATTTTGGTTATTTAGGGTCCCAAAACACCCTTGTGCAAGGTATGGGACCGCTTGGATGAAAGGCGGCCAAATTATGGGGGGCCGTTTTTGGGACACCGAGTACATCGATTAAAAACTTGCTTAAACGGGTGGAACGCTATATATAAAGGCCGATTTAAGATAACACGACAGCAAAAGAAAGCCCAGTAAACGCATCCGCTTTCACCCCCTTGAAAAGCAAAACATCGGTGTAATCGGGGCTGTAATCTGGTTCAAGTTCCCGGCAGAACTCTCGAAATACTCCCGCCCAGGACAATGCCCGAAAGTTTAGAAATGCGCGGGAGGTCAAGAGTTTGGCATTGGCTAGCCATTGTCGCATCCCACCTAGGACACGGTGCCAAAACTGGCCGCAGGCGCCATTCCAGGGCATCCCTTAGCTGATTGCAAAAAAAGAGCCACCGCTGCAAGCCAATTGATTGATGGATTGTTTACGACAGATCCGCCGAGGTCAGAGATCAGCCTGGAAAGTGCCGTAATTCAGCAAGAGAATTGGGTGCCGGGCTGTTCTGGACTGCAAATTTCGAAAATCGAAATCACCTGCAGGTCTTTACTTTCCCAGAGCCTTAACATTTGTCTTTTATTCACAGCAAGAATAAATTCAGTATAAGGCTCGCTGATTCGCGACGCGCGGCTTAGCCCTTCACCACGGCGGCCTTCTTCAGCTCGTCAACCGACAGCTTGTCGCAGCGATCACCCTCGCAGGCTTGCATCCAGATAGCTGAAAAAGTCATTGGTATCAACTATCATAATTTCCTTGAGGTGCCCGTGTGTGTGAAGTCAAATTCAATTCGTGAAAAATCTCTAGCCAATTTCGAAGTGGAAATTGATCAGGATAATCGAAAACGATCACGGTTCCTTGATTTTGGTGAAAAACACTACCATAACTGCTGTATAACTTTCAAAATAAAAGTCCGCAGCAAATTTGGAAAGCGGATTCGGAATCAGCGAAAAATTCTGCACAAGATGCACTTGGTCCCGAATCGAAACTCCAACTTGAGTAAAAACACTTTACAGTAAGTAGTTTTTCCACGGGGATTCGGCTATGCAAAGTATTCAAAGCTATCAGGAAGTTTCTAAATAGTTCAGGTATCGAAGTTTTTGCAGGGGTGGTTTGCTAGAGGTATCATCGCGGGCATTATTGAAGGTAGCGATGTAATGTGGTGGTTTAGAACATGGAGGGTAGCCCGAGGCGAGCCGATGCCAGTCGCGAAGTGGCTGTAATCTGCCGATCTTCTTATACGGCGGGCACTGCATCCTTTTCCACAGGGAGTTTCGGCTATAGGGGGTATCTGAAGCCATCAGGAAGGTGGGGGTATTGATGGGGATAGCGTCAGGCTGTGGGGGGCGCGAGATATGCCGGGTAGCTGGAAAGCCAGCTAATTTCAGTCGTGAAGCGGCTGAAATAGCTGGCATGGATAAACCCAACACCTACCCCAGTTGTCTCCTTTCAGTCCCTCCACTTTGTTTTCCCACTGCTCCAAGAGCTTTCCTGTGGCGCAGGTACGGATGTGTGTAGAACCAAGCTTTTGAATTTCAAAGTACGCATGAATGCATTTGTTGCCCGGGCACGTCGACGTCGTTCCCTGAAATTCGATCCCTGTCTGGCATCCAACTGTGAACCTCTAAGGTTGTCGCGCAGTCGGTGCTCTCCTGGACGCCGTTGGTGAATTCTGGCGGGCTGAAAGAAGGGATGGCTTTTCATACGATATGCGGCCTGGCACATTGTGTTTAGATGCGTCAGTTCTCTCGTCAGGTCTTCGACACTAGAGTACTCTATCGGAAAGCCAGTGAGCAAACCGCTAGACTTCCCTTTACCCGTACCCCCAGCCAAAAGTTCCGAAATTTTTTCAACTTTTTGGCTATTTTTGGAGACGTTGGCTACGCGATTCGATAGATCATCAAAAATATACTAAGAGCTTTAATTACAGCCCAAAATGATGTAAAATAGAAAAGTAATAGCGAAAAGCTTGTGATTTCCGGCTCGGGGGGGGGGATAACTTACAAAGCGGGAGTGCCAGCCAGCGCCATGACCTGCTGAAGAAGCTGCAGTCCTTGGGCGCACTGGTAGCAGTCGGCGGCAACGGTGTGGAGGTGGAACCCTAGCAGGCAGGTGAGCAGCAGAAGGGCCGGGACGCGTCCTGACATCTTGAAGAATTGAAGGGAAGATATCCGAGGTATAAGAGCCGGGGTTTTATACCTGGTTCAAGCCATGAATGGAAATTTCTTACGGGGGCGGCCGTGGTCAAAATCGCGATCCGCAGCGTATAATCGGGTGTAAATCACCGTTATGGTCGCCGCAAATCTTGCTTTTCCTAGGTAATCGATAAAAACGGAAAAAACGGAGGAAGAAACGAAAAACGAAAACGAAAATTTATCTACGTTAGGTAGCGCTCGACGTCTACGTTTTTGTCAATTTCCTTGATAAGAATTTAGATGCAGAACCGGTCAAAAACCGCTGCGCGGCGTTGCTATGACAAGCGTGAAATCAGCTAAATAATGATTTGACGGATTATTTAAAAACGTTCGTTCACATTATCGGAAGGAGAGGGGAATTCCCCTAACTAGGGAATGTTTTCGGGCGGACATCGGACCAGATATGTGAGTATGTGCATCTTGTAGAGCTCGACGAGACGAATCGATTGATGTAACTTTTAGCTGCTGATACCTTATTTTAACAAAGTTACAACGGTTTAAAGTTTTTGGCGATGCCTTCATAGGCCCTCCTCATGCCCCAACCAACGTGTCCTGGTAGCCTAGTGACTTAGTAGTCGGCGTTTGGAGATAGTAACGAGGGTATTTTATTTTTTGCTTTTTGGCCAAAAGCTTCCTTTTTGCACCCCAAAGATCCACAATAACTTTTTAACATTTTTTTTGATCTCTAGGACGCACTCTAAATATATATTCCCAATAAGAAAGCATAAACGGAACACAGGGATTTTTCGAGCTGAAGTCATCAACACTGGCTGTGCTTGCAAATATAAAACAACTAAATACCGTCACCCATTTTGGTAGAAGTCCTGGAAATACAAAAAAACTTTAAAGAGTTTTATGTAGACCTTCGGGGGTGCAAAAAGGAAGCTTTCGGCCAAAAAGCAAAAAATAAAAATCGTGAACGGATCCGTACCCTCGTTACTATCTCCCAACGCCGACCACTAAGCCACTAGGCTACCAGGACCCGATGGTTGAGGCATGGGGAGGGCCTATGAAGGTATCCCCAAAAATTTTAAACCGTTGTAACTTTGTTAAAATAAGGTATCAGCAGCTAAAAGTTACATCAATCGATTCGTCTCGTCGAGCTCTACAAGATGCACATACTCACATATCTGGGTCCAATGTCCGCCTGAAAACATTCCCTAGTAAACATAAAAACTTTAAAAATCGAAAAAATCGGCTCAAGTCTAGGAAACCCCCCCAGCCGTAACTTTTCAACCATACGTCCTATTAATGCGCCGAGTATCTCAAAATGTTCGCCGTGGTCGAATTACTTTAGAAAAGTTGTTTTCTTACATCAAAAATTGTTAGAACAATTTTTATAACAATTATAAGTCTGGGTTTTCTTTAGTTAATTTTTGCTGTTCCAAAGTGAGTTTTCGTATCTCGGCTATCTTTTGACGTACAGAGCTGTCAATGGTACCAAAATGTAGCTCTTGCTCTGTAGAATAAGGCTATAGCACATTCGAGTCGAAAAAAATAGCAGAAAATAAAAATATTTGAGTTTTAGACTCCTGATACATCGAAGCATAGCGGCTTAATCTTTTCAACTTTCAAAATCTTGTAAAAATTGTTCTAACAATTTTTGATGTAAGAAAACAACTTTTTTATAGTAATCCGACCACGGCGAACATTTTGAGATACTCGGCGCATTAATAGGACGTATGGCTGAAAAGTTACGGCTGGGGGGGTTTCCTAGACTCTTACCAAAAAATCTATTTTTCGACCAAAATTTCGAAATTTAAAAATTTTTTTTAGTTTATAGATAGTTTTTCCTGTTAATATACACTTTTATTTTATCAAAAACAGCATCAAATCCTTGTCCAATAGTTATGAGGCATTTCTAGAATCATGCAACGATTTTGGAAAACCAAAGCCGGTGTAAAAATGGGCCCGATCCGAGTTTCTTCCGGACCGCTAGAGGTAGTCGAACTCGCTGCAATCTCCGCGGCTTGACGCCCTTGTAATGTTTCAGGAAATAGCGTTTCCGGCGCGCCCGCCAAATTTATTCACATCACAAAGGCAATTCAGAAGAAGGCAAGGATATTGGAGGCGAAGAAGGTGACGACGGGGAGCACGAGGTACGAGGCCGTCGACGATTGCTTCTTGGCCGCTTCTTCAGCGCGCTGCTTCATTTCGGTCATCGGGATCTTGTTGCACAGATCGCCTTCGCAGGAATGGCCCGTTATTGTCGCATCAGCTGAACGAGACACATGAAAAACTACATATTCGAAGAGTTCCGGGATCTTATGCTCGGGAGGAGAAGAGTGAAAGGTTTGGACTGTTAGCAAGGGTGGTTTTTAGCGGGGGTAATAGTTAATATACCAAAATGTTCGCCTTCTCTGGCGAGTATTTTGTTGTAATTTGCACACCAGACACGGTAGTTGGTCGTCAGCTGGGGGGTAAACTGCACTAAACGGGCTGGAGAAAGATGAAATCGGTGAAGGAGCAAAGAGGGTCGCACCGGACGGGGGTCGAACCAGGGATGGTCCGCTCCGCAGTCCGTTGCGCTAGCCAGTTTTAGATATAAAAACAATATAAAAATAATACAGAAAATAATAATGCATTTTTAAATGGTTTTAATTTCTTTAATTTTAATTTTCGGTTTAAATTGTTTAAAAATCATCCCGATCGAAGCTGCTGGCCGCTAAAGGCTGTACTTTTTCGGGCCAGGAGGGGTATTTCCTTAACTTCTTTGGCCAAAACCCCACATACATTTCGGTGCCGGAATTGATCCATAGCCGGGCGCCCACTTCTCCAGCCAGGGCCCGGTGGCGCAGGTGCGCACCTCCAACTGCTCGACGGTCGCTTCCGGAGTCTTCGCGTCGATGTGCATGTGGACGCACTTGTTGGTACCCGAGCATTTCTTTGTCGAATCCTGCATGAAGGCATTAATGTAGTTTTGAGCCGAATAATCCACCTTAACGTTCTCGCAATCGACGGAGGGCTCGGCGCCGTTGAGGATCGATACGAATTCCGGTCTAAACAAAGCGGTTTGGGAAGCGCTGGTATTCATTTTTGGCTATGTTTTCGCAATTAGCATGCCGATTTTGAGTAATTTTCCGAAAAATTTTTATCTTCGGCCCGGTTTTTGCGAATTTTGATAATAAAAAGCTATGAAATACCCGAATTTAACGTAATTTTGGTAAATCAAAAAATTTCCCTAGGTGGAAAAAGTGCCCTCTTCATTTTTGCTAAACATTTCGAGCTCAAAACCGTCAAACTCCTAGTGCAAACGGCAGTAGAACGAAAACCCACACGCTGCCATATTGGGTGAGGGCCCGTTCGCTGCCCTGGATGCAGTGGTAGCAGTCGGCGCGGGCCACGTCGATCAGGTAGAAGCCGAGCAGGCAGGTGAGCAGAAGAAGAACCGGAACGCGAGCCATCGTTGTTGGTGAAATAAGTCCAGGTGCCGGTGAAATCTTTTTATATCTGGACCCATATGCAATTCTCGGGTTCAATCCGGTTCCAGGATTGAAATTACTTTTGGGAATGTTGATTTGACGAACAATTTGGCTGATGCAAATTGCACATGCATCGGATGGCTAATTGCCAGAGGTGCACAGTGCTACCTTGTTAAAATTTTCGCTTCTCTGTCTGAGTGTCTGTGTGTGCCCGATTTGAGGGAATTTGGGAAAAAATAGTACGATATGTTCAAATCCGGCGCGCCCGCCAAATTTATGATATTTACATCACAAAGGCAAATCAGAAAAAGGCAAGGATTTTGGAGGCGAAGAAGGTGACAACGGGGAGCACGAGGTACAAGACCGTCGACGAGCGGCCTTTGGCGGCCTCAGGCTTCAGTGCTGCTCCAATTCGGTCGTCGAGAGCTGGTTGCACAGATTGCCCATAACGTCGAAATTACCTAAGCAAGCGATTCGTCGCAATTGGAAAAACATTTTGGGTTCAGAGCAGACTAGCAGAGATTATTAGAGAAAATTAATGGCCGGCATTTGGCCAGAAATTAGTTAAATAGTTAAGTCTCTAATTTACCCCCCGCGCCAAGCCCCAACCTTTCAGCCATAGTCCTTATAAATCCGTGGAGTATCTCAAAACAAATTTTTTGGATATTTTCGTTATTTTATTAGAAATGTTCTCTAAATCGGATCCATTGTAGTATCCAGTGTGCTTTGTTACCTGAAAGATGCCTAACTGTAAAGTGTTTTTACTCAGGCTGTCGTTTTAGAATGGGACCAAGCCTATCTTGTGCAGAATTTTTCGCTGATTGCGAATCTGGTTCCCAAATTTGCTGCCGACCTTTATTTAAAAAGTTATTCGACATTTATACTAAAAAATTGACTAAATCTGGATTTTTTTGCGTTGTTTTTAAGTTGTCGTCATCTCCGACGTTAAAACTGGCTCAGCAACTGTTTTAGAGGTCAAAGCACGATTTGATGCCAAAAAAACAGGCTTTTGTGCAAAAAGCAAAAGAAATTGTGCAGGGCGGGGTCTGAACCGCCGCCCTCCACTTGGCAAGCGAGCAGCTAACCAATGTGCCATGGTGCCAACTGGCTAGGCGGCTTCGGGAGGGTAGATAAGGGGCACAACAAGGCCCAGGCAGGGAATAGTGGGCCTGCATCCGAATTTATGCCGTTTTTAAGCTTAATTTAGGCCCCAAATGACTTTTAAACGCGAAGTCCGCAGTAGATTTGGAAAACGGATTCTGAATCAGCAAAAAATTCTGAGCAAAATAAGCTTGGTCCCATCCTAAAACGCCAGCCTGAGTAAAAACACTTTACAGTTAGGCATCTTTCAGGTAACAAAGCATACTGGATACTACAATGGATCCGATTTAGAGAACATTTCTAATAAAATAACGAAAATATCCAAAAAAATCCTCAAAACAAAAAAGTTTAATAAGAATTTCAAAAATTTCGATGACAAAATTTTCCAACATTTTTCTAAAGGCCTCGGTACTGAATGCCCCCATCCAAACGGATACGGACGGTGGCCCATGTTCCCAGAAATGGTGGGCCTTTAAAAAAAGATGCAGTTGCACCGCGCAGCATTCATCCATATGTAGCTTCTTTCGCAACCCAAAAACACCCAAACATTTCTATATCAAAATGTTGGCCTTTCCGCGCCCTTTCAGGCCGTATAACGATATCCAGACAATAATTAGAATTTGGAGAGCTGGAAGCCAAAACGTGGAATTCCCATATTAAAATCAATTTTTCTAAAAAATTCCCGAGTGGGGGGATTCAATTAAGGATTGAACACAATGATGTTAAACAATTTGGCATCAATATTACCACTCCAGAGAACGCCATTCATTTCCCCGGAGCTTTGAAAGAAAAAACGTTGGAAACTTTTGTCATCGACATTTTTGCGAATTTTATCAAGCTTTTTTATTTTACGCATTTGTAGTTTTACGCATGTTTAAGGTACAAAAGTATGCTGAATTCTGCATGAATGCTATTTCGGGAACATTTCCAGACCAGACAGGCGAAATAGAGCCAAAAAACGAAATGTTGGAAACTTTTGTCCGCCACTGTATATACTTTCCTTACTTAGGTATTGCTGTATCGAAATATTTTCTCTATATCTCTCAGGTTTGGCATAGACGAAATTCGTCTCCGGATCTGCCGGCTCGCCACCACCACCACCACGGCCCATCCAAGCTGAATCACGAATGGATCGCTCCCCAAAATGCTTGTATTTTTGGGCAAAATCTAGACAGGAGGAAAAGCCGTGCGTCAAAGAAATCGACCTCGGAATGGTTTGGGTGGCCGAACCGGTGGGCGGACAGCTGGACGTGGCTCTTCCATCCAAAACCGATATTCTCGCTTGTCTTGCCCCCAACCAAACAGGGCTTTCGGTTTTTTATATCTGTGAGACCGTGTCGATTTAAACTTTTTGAAAGAGAGCAGGAGAGAGCGAAAAAATTTATTCCTTGCAGAGTTTTATTTGCGCCGATCACAGTACGTTACGAAAAGTAAAGAAAAACAAGAAAACACTATCAGGAAATTCGGAAAAAGATGGTCAGAACGCCTGTGCGGGTATCCAGATTCATCAACATTCCGGATTTCGCGACCTCAGGTGGGCGATTAGCAGGCCAACGATTAACGACGCATACGTAGCCGCATACAACCCCAACCACGTGGTCCGAGATGCTTCGGTTTCCATTATTCTCTAAAGCAAATTCTTTTTGAGGGATTTGGTGGTAAAATCCCATTCAAAAATGCGTCGCCGTCGTGAATTCTATCCCTTCGCCGTGGCTTGGTCCGACCATTCATAGCCCCTCGCCCCCTCCCCTCTCCGGTCTCTCCCAGGGCCTAGTGGTCCAGACCGCTTGCCGTAGGCGAGTGGCCCGGGATCGGTTTTGCTCCGCGGCGAGCGCCTACCGTAACCCTGTTTGCTATCCCGCGGACGGTTACCGGCCGGTAAACAGACCAACGAGATTTTATTATTATTTATTTTTTATTTATTTAAATGCTTTTAGTGTACCTTTAAAACTTTCCTTTGCGAAAATAGCGCTTTTTTGAGAGGGGCAATGGTTTAGGTGAAACGTTTAGCTACAGCTAACTCTGTGGCGCCAAAGCTCATTAATTAAGCTAGGTTTTGCCAAAGCTATGTTATGCGTAAACGGAATTAAACCCCAAATAATAGTTACACAATTCGAAAGCCCTTAAGACGGCGAGTTTGCGAAGCTTTTCAAAACCAACCATATTTTATGAAATCCGCCGTTTTACAAACCATCCTTTAAAATTTTGCAGCTTTTCGGGGTTGCAACCGAGCGAATTTTCCTCAATTTCTCCAAGCAAAATGACCGGAAGTGGCCGTTAATTAGATGCAGAGGCTGTTCCTTAATATTTTTAGTACGTTACCAGGGTTGAAAAGCCGCTTCGCGACTTTTCAACCCTGGCCTCTCTGCGGGGCCCTTTGATACACGGGCACTGTATATTATAATTTGCATTAATATTACGAATTACGTTAGCGATAGGCACACCACAGGAATTACTTGAGCAACCGACTCGGAACCCCGCAAAGCCCAGAATGAGCCGAATTAATCCTCGTATGCAAATTAGTCTATTTCCATTTGTTTTTAAATCGCTAAAATATGGTATAAAACATCATTTTAGAAAAAAACTGATAAGCGCGCAGTGATCTACGCCCTCGATTTCCCCTAACCACTTTACTTCTGAACCATAAAATCCACTTCCCTTCGAGTTATGGCTGGAACCCGGGATTTTATGCAAAGTGTCCACACACACACAGAAACTATTTTTTTATCTATAGTAGGATATACAGTCCGCGTCATAATGATAGGTTCACCCCATTTTAGGACAGCTTATTAATCTAGAATAAGTTTCGGATAAAACGGGCGTTGTAATCAATTAGGGCATAGCTCAAAACTTTCAAAGCCAGTATCCAGTTGGTTAGAAAAGACTTCTAGATTTTGAAGGAATTTTATCTCAAAAAAAGGCTTACTGGAACCCGCGTCATAAAGATAGGTTCACCCTGGATTTTTCTGCAAAAATCATATTCGATTTTACTTATATTTTCAATTAAGTAGCATTGAAGTGTACATGTGTTTCCTATACTTGTTTTGACTCGAAAGGTTTCAGGAATTTTTGCAAAGTCGATTTTAACAAAGAAATTACTATTTTTGTGGCAATACGGGCTGGATTTAACTGGAAGCGCAAGTTCCTTCTACGAACTTGAAAGAGCAGCTCAAGACAAGCATTTTGGTATATAACAACTTATTTGGTTTCGGCGATGGGTTACGAAGAAAGTTGGATGAAATGCGCAAAGGATTGGCGGCCATTTAATAATCCCTATTTGGGTTATTTTCTAGACCTGTATCTTCTTTAACACCTAAGTTCCTATAGCCGTTTTTTATACCAAAATTGTTTAAGTGCACTTTCCGATACCGCCTACATACTAAAAATTTAAAACGAGTATCGCCGGATAATCCTAAAAAAGTCTGATTTCATTGTTAAAATCGACTTTTGCAAAAAATTCCCTGAAACCTTTCGAGTCAAACCAAAATATAGGAAACCTTGGGAAATTCAATGCTACTTAATTGAAAAATATAAAATGAATGATGATTTTGCAGAAAATCCGGGTGAACCTATCTTTGGGGCGCGGGTTCCCGTAAAGCTTTTTGAGAAAAAAATTCCCTTTAAAAAACTAAAGTCTTTTCTAACCAACTGGATACTGGCTTTGGTTTTGAGCTATGCCCAATTGATTACAACGCCCGTTTTATCCGAAACTTATTCTAGATTAACAAGCTGTC
The DNA here is from genome assembly GCA_038088335.1 of Mesorhabditis sp. LJ9110. NCBI lineage: Eukaryota > Metazoa > Nematoda > Chromadorea > Rhabditida > Rhabditidae > Mesorhabditis > Mesorhabditis sp. LJ9110. The sequence continues at coordinate 68,273 of JBBGBA010000103.1, read as the reverse complement.
CTAAAATGGGGTGAACCTATCATTATGAAAAATTATGACGCGGACTGTAGTAGGATAAAATCGCGCGTTGAATTAAAAACATGGTTATGAAGATCGATGCAAAGTCGTCGTTTCAAGGGCCTTCGAATCGTGTAACCATCTTTCCGATGCGTCTGCGTCGACTTAGAGGGGGGGTGTTTATTTATTGGGACACCCTGTAGAGGCTACGTTGAGATAACATGCTAATTAGAATGTAAAGTGCCAGCTAAAGAAAAACACCCTGGATTTCTTTCTTTTTGCGCTTTGCAACCTACTTTTACGCTCTACATCCTAGTTAACATGTCATCCCGACGTGGAGTCTATATGCCTAACATCTCTAGCTCCGGTCAAGTCGCCCCCAACCAATTAGCATAGTTAAACTCGGCTACCTCGCTTTTATAGCTGACGGAGATGTATTCAGCGTCGACGACATGCTCGATGAATTTCATCGCTGCGCTCCTGATAGAAAAAGTAGGTTGGGGTAGCCCGTGATGAGTATTGGGCCGGAATTAGCAACGTACTTGACGTTCAGATACTTCTCCCGGTCAACCTCGTAGAACCGAGGCGCGTCGAAAACAAAGTAGCGCTCGGTGTCCTGTTTCCAAATGACGAACTCCAGGTTGTTGTCTTTTGGAACCTTGACGGTGTCGTTATGGACGAGCTTCTGAAAATATGCTAGGACTAGGAGGGCTGGACATGGCATCATCATGGTTTTAGTGGGCCATGAGTCCTTCTCTAACTCGGGGGAGGATGGTCGGATCGGAATGATAATTATACCGTCGAAAGCCCTTAAAACGGCGACTTTGCGATGGCTTTAATAACCGTGTTTTCATCTAACCCAACATTTTACAAGACATTTTCCGACAAAATTTCCGGTTTGTTGATTTATGAATTTCCCCAAGTTTCCAATAAAAGAACACGGCCTTAATACAAAAAATGCGGTTTTTTAATGTTTTTTAAGTGTGTTATAGAGTGGTGCGTTCAAATATTAACATGTTTTTGATTAAAAAAACTATACATTAAAAACTTTTTAAAGGGCTCGAGAAAGATGAATTTGGCCAAAAGGAAAGATGCAGGGGTGGGGTGTGGTCCCCACGCCCAGGCCCCCAGCACCGGGGTGACCTGGCCTAGCCAAAACTCTAAAATACCCCAGGGGTGTTTCACTGCCTTTCCATCGATTTAGTCTGCCAGAATTGGTTTTTAAAATTACAATTCGAATTGAATTATGGGATAGTAGGGGAATCCCTCCCCGACGGACCCTCCCTTTTTTCCCGCCCTTTAAATTCTCAAAAGTGCTTTGAAATAGAAGGGCAAAATGTCCCCTCGGGAGATCCTTGGTGCCTAAACCACAGGAAAATTATATAAACGTCGTTCTGGCAATTCGGCTGCCGAATGATGCAACTTGAAATCTACAAAATTTATTTTAATGGCCAAACTCGATTTCAAAAATCTTAAAAATAAACTTTTTCATGGGGATTTTGTTTCAAAAAATGTGTCCATCAGTTCGAAGGGTCGAAAAACCCCAGTCTGTTTTTCACGATACTTTTTTTTCCGGGCCTGACCATACTGATGGGAAAGTTGCTTCCGGGGCCAAAACCTTTGGATACCCAGGGGCCAGGGCGCCCCGCGGCCACAACTTCCCCTCATATAACGGGCCTCAAAGAGATAAATTTTGGGAAAAATTTCGAGATGGTTTTCACCCCGAACACGATGGACACATTTTTGAAACTAAAAACCCTTTTAGGAAAAAATTCATTTTCAAATTTTTTTCAATTAAATTTTGATCACTAACATCAATTTTCCCTGATTTAAGTTTTATTTTCCCTATAAAAATTGCTTAGGACAAATTTTCTAAATTTGGGTCTTAAAAAGCAAAAGGGGTTTCCCCCGGGGGGGCATTTTTTCCCCACTGTGGGTATCGTTCCGATCAGTATTTTTCAAAGGGAAAAGGGCGTTTTGGGGCACTTGGCCCCTCGTTAAAAAAAGAAGGGAAAAAGGAAGGGGGCGGCCCAATATTACCCCCGTGGGGGTCCACCCGTTTCCCCTAGGGGCAAGGTCGATCGGGCCCCCCCAAACGCGACTGAGAATTACCCCTTTTGTTGGTTATTTTCCATAAAGCAAAAAAAGAAAAACCCCTAAAAAAGGGACGCTAACCCCCAATCCCTTTTTTTCCCCGGGGGATTGGAATGGGGATTTTTTTTCCCCTTCCCAATTTGGGAAAGGAAAAAACGTGCCAAAAAAAAAAAGTATGATGCGCATCTTGGGGGGTAAATTGGTATTTTTAATGAAGCGAAAGGCGACACAATACTTGCCTTTATATTTTTACCCCAATTTAGGGGCCGTTTTTGAATACGGCATCTGGGGGTCGAACCAAAAACACCGTCCTTGTTTTTTTTCCACACCCCAAAATATCGATGGCCCCAAAATTTTCGGGGAACAATCAATTGGGGCCAAATTTTTGATTCGAAAATTCTTGGTTTTTTTAATTTTTGGGGTTTTAAAAAAGGAACCGGGCCTTTCCCCCATAAAAAACCCGGGGTTGGGGAATGGGGGGTCGGGCCGCGCTCTGCGCCCACAGGCGGCTCGCGGGGGGTTCCCCGGTTAAGCCCGACGTTCAGCACCTACCGTAACCTTGCATGCTAAAGCGTTGACAATTTGAAGATCTTGACATTTTTTTAATTAACCAACCAATTTTTAGAAAAAATTAATTATTCTCATTTTAGATTATTCTGGAATCAGTTCGCATTCCTTATTTTAACTCTTTCAAGGCGCAGTGACCACAATACCTCATCATCAAAAATTTCCGATCTTAACATTGGACCTATGAACAACCTTGAACAACATTTTCAAAAAAATTGCGACAATGAACAATGCTTGCTGACACACAACGCATTCACTGTAAGTTATATTGATCCTTAACTTTTGTTCTATTTTTAATTTTCAATTTTGTTGCTGGGACAGTTAATGCCCTTGGGGTCAAAATTCCATTTTCTGAAAAAGATGTTTTATGGTCACCCGCCTTGAAAGAGTTAAAATAAGGAATGCGAACTGATTCTAGGCCTTCAGAACGCCAATGGCAGCATTTGTGCCAAAAAGCAAAAAATAAAAATCGTGAGCGGGTTCGAACCTTCAATAGATTCCCCATACACCACCGGCTACGCCACTAGGCCACCAGGCCACGGTGATGGGAGAACGGGGAGGGCTTATGAAGGTAGGGCGAAGAAAATTTCAAAATGTATGCAAAAACTTAAAATGCTTATAACTCGGCTATTTTATCGTATGGGCAGCTGAGAGTTACACCAATCGATTCGTCTCGTCGAGCTCTATCAGTGTGCAAATTTTCAAATAGAAACTCGGTGTCGAGCTGAGACCATCTCCTTGTGAGTAAAAAATGATTTTTATCCCCCACCCCCCGTTAAGAAACCTTTACCACTTTTTCAATACACCATTCGGCAATTTTTCGAATAGGTCCGAGATCGGCAATCTTTTGTGTAGGGGATGGGCTTGGTCTTGTTTCTCTCTCAGTTCCATTCCGTTCAAACTTTGACTTGTTTACCCCCCTTTAATGCAAAAAGTCTCTTCGTCTCGTCGAGCCGATAATTTGACCACCATCGGCCCGCGACAGATCCGTGATTCAAATTGAAGCCTGGGGCTATAGGAATTGCTATATAAAGTTCGGGATACCCGTCTAATCTACCAGTCACCAACTACCCCCTCCTACCCTCCCCAAAATGCGCTTAGCATTCATATTAGCTCTCATCGTCGCTACCGTAGCGCCCTACGACCTCGTGCAATCCAATAAAACGCCGCGAAAATGGTATATCGTTGCCGGGAACGACTACGCGATCGTTAACTACGAAAGGGCCAACCTTTTCTTGTGAGTTTTAGGTTTTTCTCCAAATTATGCGGAGTTTCATTATTAATTACGGATTTCTAATGGAAATTTCAAATTAAAAATACCTTAATTTCAAGAGGTTAGCTTTCGTTCTTTCGAAAAATTTTTGCATGTCGACATTAATTAATTTTCTGGAAAATCTGCCGTCGAAACACATTTGTCGAAATTTTGTTAGAATAATGAAGTTTATTTAAAGAAATTATCATCCCGAATTTCTTTTTGTCTAAAGTAAGAAGCCGAATTTCACTCTATCGAAAATTATAATGCCGAAATTCATTTTGAAAGTAAGGCGTCAAAACTCGTTTTTTTTTTGGAAAACCACCTTGAGCTTCAAATCCTTCAAATTTCGACCAGATAATATGCCGATGGCAGTGTACTTTGACGATTTAAATAAAAAAATGGTTTCGACAAATGGGTTTTAGACAAAATAAAATTTCGGCTGAATGATTTGCGATAGAAAGATTTTGACATAAGCTTCTGTGACTGCGAGAGACTGAGTAAGCTTCAACATAATTTCGACAAAACAAAATTTCAACACACTCATGAAAAATGATTGCAGCAGAGTGTGGCGGGATCGGCAAACGTGTCACGAGTTTGATGAGTGGGCCCCTAGCGCGTGGGCGATCAAGGTGCGTTTTGTCGACTATCAGTGCCTAATAATGAAGTACTGTGTTCCTGAAACATTTGATACTTTTTGATTAACTTTTTATTTATTTATATCATGAAGCATTTCGAATTGAAAGGCTAATCTGATTTTTCGAATTGTTTAGCATGCATATCAAAACATCCATGGTATGCAGGTTCTAGAGGGTGTCTCACAAAAAACACCCCTCGACATTCGGACCCTTATCGAGCTGTAATTTTCAGGAGTGGTGCAAAAGGCCAAAAACTATATAACGTGCTTGGTTAGAAGGTTCTAAATGGCAGGAGACGCGAGAAAACCCAAAAATACCGAAAAACACTGAAATTTTTTGGCTAAGCTCAGGCTTATTTGCATCCGAATTGGCAAAAAGCCAAAGTTTTGTTAGTAAGGCGATCGCGTTTTTCAACAATTTAACGTTAGAAAAAACAAAAAAAAGTTCAATGGCTCTTCCATCCGTTTCGCCAACCCCATCGACCTGAGCCATGGGTCTGATGGTCCCATCGTGGCTTATTTGCTTATGGATATTTTATTGCGTTTTCTCGCGTATTCGGCCACCTAAAGTTTCCTAGGTAAGCAAGTTATGTAGAGTTTGGCCTTCCGCACCACTCCTAAAAATTTCAGCTCGATCGGAAATAAGGCGGTCAAATTCCGAGGGGGGTTTTTTATGAGACATATGAGGGTTTTATGAGATGGTATATACAGAGTAAATACATTACGTCTAGAAACTCACCGAAAATCGGACGGTCGGCGCCTCGACCAAGGGGCCTTTGGAGGTCGTCGTCATCGTGGCGGAGCCACCGAGATATTTTTTATTCGCCGCGCCAAGCTTCACCGAGATTGATCGCGAAAAGCATATGATGCTCAAGTGAGTGTGTTAAAGGTACACTAAAGTCTCGTTGGTTTGGTTACCGGCCGGTAACCGTCCGCGGGATAGCAAGCAGGGTTACGGTAGGCGCTCGCTGCGCAGCAAAACCGAACCCTGACTGCCAGCTTGGGGCAGCGCCTTGGACCACTAGGCAAAGGGAGAGACGGTGGAGGAGGGGGAGGCGATAAGAAGGGGCTGGGTTGGCTCCCGCAGAGAGCCCAAATTTCCTTCCGCAACCGAACATTTTGACGAGATTTTAGTGTACCTTTAACCTTGATGAATCCTACTATATATAAAAAATAGTGTTTGTGTGTTTGTGTGGACACTTGTATAAATGCCTTGAAAACCAAGTTACCAAGATACCGGGAAGGGAAGAATTTTAGGACCAGGTCGAAAGGTATGTAGGGGTAGTCGAGGGCGTAGATTACTGCACGCTTATCAGATTTTTAATAAAATGCCGATTTATACCTTATTTTAGCGATTTAAAAACATATGGAAATAACCTCATTTGCATACGAGGCGTTAGGAAGCTCATTTCGGATTTTGTCACGCTCTCAGTCGGTCGCTTTTGTGATTATTAGGGTGGAGAGGTTGGCGCTAACTCGCTAGAATTATGGAAAGTGCCCAGCCTGGAAAGATCTCCGCGCAAAGGCCAGGGGTGAAAAGCCGCGTAGCGGCTTTTCAACCCTGGTTTCCAAATAAAACGAAAAAAAAACTGACCAGATTCGAATTCTGATCGAAATGGGTAAACGTCATTACTTCGAAAGTCATTAATTCAAAAAATCTGCTAATTTGGAGTGTTCATATCAAGAAATTTATAACACTGACGATAAAACCATTGCATGGCACCATTTGACTGTTCTATTAGGGTTGTTACTGTCTAAATGCGAATTTTGATTCCAGAACCTCGACCCCGAACTTCATCGAGCATTTCGTCGATCAAGAGTGGAATCGCGTTTCCTATAAAATCGAGGTGAAAAAAGACCGGTCACGGCCTGTCTCATAGCTCAGCGCTTTGGTTTTGATTTTCTGCAAATTTTTCCATTTCAATTAATGCATTTACCAGTTAAAAATTTTATTTTTAGCTAATGGCGGTGAATGGAGAACCGGAGAAGGTTTTCGCGGGCAACGAATGCGAGGCACAGGATTTCTTCCATGAAGCTGCAAGCCAGGAAACAGCAAGCCAGGAAGGTAAAGCCAACACCCTAGACACCGTCGCCGGCTTGGCTCTGGTCCTTTTCGGCGTTATTCTGTTTTTCGTGACCGGATTCTGCGTATGCATTTTCCATGTCAGCCATTAAACTGTTGTTTGGTCTGTGCAAAAACCCCCTCGTTGATCCCGTTGCATAATTCTGTCGATATTTCCACCGGTTTATAAGCTTAATAAATTTTCATCGTAACCGTTATATACATAGAAGTTTTTCCCGTTTTTTGGCAAGGATGGCATTGTTCTTAGCGACGGAGTTCTCAGATATTGGCCGGGATCCAGCCTGGAAAATTCGGTTCCACACCAGATTTTTTGGTAAACTAAATTTTACCCGAAATATCTGAACTGCTGATGCTGGAGACGCAAGTTGGCTCTTTGCGGCAGGGAGGTGGCAGCAGTCGAGCCAACATTTTTAGGGGAATAAAAAAAATCTTGATTTTTAGATCTAGACCAGGGTTGAAAAACCGCTTCGCGGCTTTTCAACCCTGGCCCCGTCTAGGACCTGTGAAAGCCTTCAATTTGCATATTTCTTACCGAATTCTAGCGTGAAAAAAGTGAAAAGCGCACCCTCTCTTCCTTTTTATAAGCCACCTCCACTTCCGGAGTATGCTAATTGATTCCTAACAAAGAGAACGGCCCGGAATTTTAGAAAACCGGAGTTTTAATGTCGAAATAAGAACTTTTTCCAAAATCTGTTAAGTGTGCAGCCGTTCCAAGGCCATTACGCACCGAATGCCGTATCAAACACCCCCGTAGCTTACCTCCTTCTTGAGATACGACTGGAACAACCTGACGGAAGTTGCATGCAAATGCACACACACACACACACACACACACACACAGGAACTATTTTTTTATATTAGAATATTAGACTAGATCTAGATAAACAATTGGTTTCCAGGGACGGGCAAACTTAACGTAACATTTTAGGTTTCGTAATGCCTGGAATAAAATTTGAGGAGAAGTTGTACGTTGAAAGCTGTATTCAAAATTTCTTCATCTCACACTTTTGCCGCGCACCGCATTTCACGTTGTCACAAGTTACGGCTGAAAAAAGCTTAACGGGGTATGAGTGGCACTCAGAACCTAATGGATCGCTATCTACTGCGCAACGTAACGATCGCTAGGTGACGAGAGGAGCAGGAGCATAGCCGCGCACGAAATTGAGTGGCGAGCGCAGCAAAACAATCCAAATTCTTGCCAGCTGCACGCGGGCGTCGGTTCCGAACGCACTGAATTACGGAAAAGTCAAATTTTTTATGCAAATTCGAAAGTCCGAAGCCACCCAACGATTTCAGCATATAAAATTTCCATCTTGGAGGCGCTTCTCCGGAAAGTGCTGCATATTTGCGTCCGAAAAGCCATGTATAAAAGCAGGCACCCATTTCTTCAAATATCGCTCCATCATTCCTTCAAGATGTCAGGACGTGTTCCGGTTCTTCTTCTGCTCACCTGCCTGCTCGGATTCTACACCAACACCGTGGCCGCCGACTGCTACCAGTGCGCCGAGGGACTATCCTCCGGAGAGGCCGCTGTGTAGGTTGTTTTAGTCATTTACCCAAGTTGAAAGCCGCGTCGCGGCTTTTAAACTCACATCAACCCGCCCCCCCCCCCCCGCTAACCAACCAGAACCGAGACGCGTTTTGGCCCGTCAGAAGTTTGACCACTAAACCCATCCCATTTCAGGCTCACCGACTATACCGCTGGCATCACAGACCCCAAGCCCTGCGCCTCCATCACCGAGGTACACCTTTGGCAACGGTAGTAGAACTCTCACATTTCAGGGGACGACGCCGACGTGCCCGGGCAATAAGTGCATCCACATGGTTGTTGACGCGCAGCCAACGGTGCACCTTCGGAACTGTGCCACGCCAAAAGCCTTGGAAAAATGGGAGACTGGAGCGGGGAAGAAAGGAGGTAGCAAAGTTACTAGACGCTTTGAATTTTTTAGTTGTAAATTTTTGGCTCTGTTTCTCTATGGCCCTATAAGCCAAATAATAGGAAATTTTCGAACATTTCCGACTTGTAGGTCGAAAATGTAAGCAAATTCCCCAAAAAGCCAGATTTTCGAATTTTCAAACTTCAAAATTATTTTTAACCAGGGTTGAAAAGCCGCTTCGCGACTGTTCAACCCTGGCCCTGTCTGAACCCATGATATTCTACACTTTGCATAATTCTCGCGATTTTTGATCACAAAAGAAATGAAAAGAGCTACCTCATTTCCTTATATAGGCTTCCGCAACTTCCGGCGTATGCTAATTTTTTCCTAACAAAGAGGTCCTCCTTTTTTCAACAAAACTTAATTTTAACGTCGAAAACAGTCAATTTTTGTAAATGTTATTAGTGTGCAGTCATCCCAAGGCCTTTACGCACCTAATGACGTATCATACATACCCCTAACTATCCCCCTTCTTGAGATACTACTGGAACACGCTGACGGAAGTTGCATGCAAAGTGGCACACACACACACACACATTTTTTTTATAGATAGTAGGATAACTTTATGGCAATAACTACTAAAATAAAAACTACCAAACACACTATTAGTATAACATCAACTGGTAGGGACAGGCCCCCTGCTCGACCACCCCCCCCCCCCCGCTAACAGTCCAGAACCAAACTAGCTTGTTTTAGCCGCCTGGGCTCAAGCCTGCGAGGGTGATCGCTGCAACAAGCTGTCGGTTGACGAGCTGAAGAAGATTGCCGTCGAGATGAAGGCCGAGGACGCCAAGGACGACAAGGACGCCAAGAAGTCGAGTGGCTCGTCCATCTCCGCCATGTTCCCCGTCATCGCCTTCCTGTCGCCAATATGCCAGCTTTCTTCTGAATTGATTTGTGTTGGTGTGAATAAATCGGCGAAACGCCATCTTTGGGGTCGCAGCACCTTTTCGCTATATAGCACTGCGACATACCGCATTTGAAAAGTCCTTCGAAGTGAAAGAAGAGCATGCATTTTTGGTGTCGATAGGAGTATTCGGCGCCTGGCCGCTAAATTGCGGATAGTTGTGGCGGTATTTTTGGATTTTAATTCCTTACGAGATGGGTAGAACTCTGTGGTGATGGCGGCTGAAGCGTTTGACTAGAGGCCGGAGGCCCCTGCGTTGATTCCTGGTAAACAGCCAGATGCGATCCTCACCGGATTTTGAGCATTCTAGACTTTTTAATTATGAAAATTGCTTTGAGAATCACCGAGATCGAGAGATTGGGTGCCTTATAAGGCATTACGACATGTAATCGCCGCGCACTCAAAAAGTCGTTTTCGGCTCGAGAACTTTTGAATTTTACTCACATATTTTACGCTTTCTCGCAACGCACGAATTTCGGCCTCCAAGCCCCTTTAGGGAATGGCCAGCAGACTTTCGCCGCGCACCAATGATCTGCTATGCCCCCGACAAGAGAATAACTTCCCGCAGACATCAGAGCTGGAGGCACTCCTCCCGGGGGGGGGGCACTTTCAGAGGGGCGCTCTAAAAAATTTTGGCGACCTTCGCCCTTCGCATCGCTTTCAAAACGGGCGCCGCAGTCGAAAGATTAGAAATGACTTAACTAACAGCGCCGCACGCACAAAAATTTGGAACGTGGTGTAATTTAGAGCGCCGCCGCCGGAAATGTGTTATCAGACATTTTTTTAGAAAATTTCAATCACCGGGGTCGCCTTTCCTAACGGCCTGATCGTGTCTACAGGGTGTCCCAAAAAAGCGCCCCTCGAGCCGCTCGCAGACGTGCCCGATTTTCACCATTTAGGTATCTATCGAAAGCTGTCGCAAAGACGAGAAAACAAAGAGGATTCATTGATCATATTATGTATTTTTATTAGCGAATTTGACCTTCAAAAACCCTGAAGGCGGATCTGCATGCTAATTGCGAAATTCCTATTTAAAAGCTACCTCTTTTTTTAGAGAAGTGTTGAATATCGGAACAATGAGGAAAAATCTTAGAAAACAAAGCGAATGATATAAAAGTCATCCTAATCTGAGTTTCCCCTGGACCGCTAGGGGGGGGGGGTTGCTTTTTCTGGGACACCCAGTAGAAGAAATATCGTCCTTTAAGCCGCCGCTAATGAGTTACTTTTTTACTGTTTTAGCCCGAATCGGAATTTCTAGAAGTGCCACACCGAGAGCCCAAAACCCTTACGCTAGTCATTTTCGGGATCCATCCTCAGATCGAACTGACCAAAAAAGGTTGCGCAGTGGAAATAGCTTTTTGCGCTGATTCCCTCCTCCCTGCAGTCAGTTTTTGCTCCCGCCTTCCGAATGAGCACAAAAAAACACTGTTTTGGATCAATGAATGTAATTTAATGATGGTAAGATGTCGGGAGAAAAGTGGTGATTATCGACAAGCCGCTTACCACGCCAAAATATTTTTTAAAGTTACCGAAGTTGGGTTTACAAATTGTATTATGGCCGCCCGCTGTTGTCTGGTGTATCGTGTCGAGACCCTTTTATTGCGGAACGACATACAATCGACAGCCGGTGAGCAACAAATACAAAGCACAAAATACTCTATACGACTAGAAAATGTGGGTGATGAGGAAGGCGACGACGGGGAACACGATCATGGTGTAGCCGATGCGGTTGGTGCTCTTCGCAAGCTTCTCCAACTCTTCCATGGGCATCTTGTTGCACAGATGTCCCTGGCACGACTCTACCACGAGCGAACTAAAACAAAAATTAATTATTGGGGGTCTTTCGTGTTAACGGGGGTGATTTTCACAGGGTGTGGAAACTAATTTAGCGCCTGTAATTCCGTACGGCTTTACTGAATGTACGGCTTTATGTCCCAAACCCCCCCCCCCTCTAGCGAGCGGTCCGGGGGAAGCTCAGATCGGGATAATTTTTATACCATTCCAAACCTCTCAAAAAGGCGAGAAAATGAAAGTTTGGCAAAAAACCTTATAAAGTTTGGGGCTTCCAGGTTAACGCGGGGGCGGTTATTTTAGCGGGGGGCGGTTACTTTTCTATGTTTAGCCTATATTTGGCTAAGGATAAATTGTATTTTAGTTTAATAAGGTTTTTGGTAGATTCCGAAAACCAAAAATTATAAAAGCATTTATCTTAAAGTCACAAAATTTAGGGTTTTGGCTCCTTTTTAACCATTTTCTTACACGGTAGACCAAAAAAAGCAAAAATTTCCAGCGTCTCTAATGTTGTTTTTCTTAATTTTTCCACCCCCGCTAACAATCCAAAACCGCTTGCAACGGCGTACAGGTCTATAAAAACGGTAAACTTTTAATTAGTCAACCCGCACAAGATTATAGAAAAAGTGCGCAACCGCCCTCCGCTAAAATAACCGCCCCCCGATAACCTGGAAGCACCAAAAGTTTTTTTCTAAAAAAGTTGATGGCCGGAATTGAACCCTGGAATAAAATTTTTTGAAGCGAGAGCTTTACCCCTAGGCCAAGCTGCCATGGCTGCGGTCTGCCAGAGAGGCCTCTTCTCCGCACGCCCCGCATAGGGCTGGTGGGGACGAAACGCGCAAAAATCATGCATTTTACCAAAATTAAACTTGTTATATTTTTTTTTTTTTTTTTTTTTTTTTTTTTTTTTTTTTTTTTTTTTTTTTATCTCGCCTGGGGGTAAACTAAAAGTTTAATGAAAATTTAAATGCCCAGTAAACACTGTACCAATGATGTGCCAAAGCCCATGTTTTGCCACAAAAACTAGCGTTTCCGGCGCGCCCACCAAATTTATTCACATCACGAAGGCAAATCAGAAAAAGGCAAGGATATTGGAGGCGAAGAAGGTGACGACGGGGAGCACGAGGTACGAGGCCGTCGACGAGTGCTTGGCCGCTTCTTCAGCGCGCTGCTTCAATTCGGTCATCGGCAGCTTGTTGCACAGATCACCCTCGCATGCTTGCTCCGTCACAGTGAGGTGACCTGAATGAGTCAGCACAAAAATTCCAAATGCCGTATTTCTTCCGATATACGCCTGTGTTCGCTGATCAAAATGAAACTTAAGACTGCAGATACCCCGCCGGCATCCAATTGTATCGCACGCTTCTGTTCATCTACAAGTGTGTAAAATATACCAAAATGTTTGTCTTACTCTGGCGAGTATTGGTATACTTTACGCACCTGTAGATGCACAGGGAAGCGAGATACGGGCGGTAGGGGTCGGCTAGGGGGTTATCTGGAGTTTAGCGAAACTTACTTGCAGGGATCTCCTTGCGTTGGTAGCCCGTCGTCCAGTTCGTCAACAAAAATCCCGTGGCGCAGGTGCGGATCTCCAACTGCTTGATGATCGCTTGCTCATTCTTCTTCTCCAGGTGAGCGTGGGAGCACTTGTTCGTCCCCGTGCACTTCTTTGTCGAATCCTGAACAACGTGAACACGTCGTGTTGCGACTTGGCCGAAGAAATCACCTTCACATTCTCGCAATCACTAGAGACCTCGACGCCATCGAGGATCGCCAGCCAGATGGCCCTGAACCGAGAAGTTCAAGATTGCGCCCGGAAGGGAATGATTTTTTGTATATGCTACTTGGTTCTGGACCGTTAGCGGGGTTAGCAGGGAGAACCAATTTCCGTTTTTGCACCTGTTGATAAACTATTGTTTTTGAAAGTTTTTAGTAGTTTTTGATTGTTAAAAAGTTATACAAAAGATTTTACAAATTTCGAAAATTCAAAAATTTTGACCCTTTTTGGTTATTTTTTAACATTTTTGGGCAGAAAGTTAAAATTTTCGAAAATGTTTATAATTTTTCTAGCTTTGTATATCTAAAAACTATGTAAAATGCTATAAAAATGGCTTATATTTTGTTCCAGGGCCGTAGAGAATCACAGCGAAAATTTGACGATCTTCCACCCTAAGAAAACGCAGTACTCCGGGGGAAATCGTCCCTTTTCCTTCCAATGACGTATTCAGGAGTTCAATAAAATACAAGCCTACAACTTTTGCGTAATACTAAATTAAGTAATTTGTATAATATAAGAAAATCCAAAAAATATCCCAGACTTCTCCACGTCGTTATCGCCAAGGGTTTCCAGGTCGCCCTGCATGCAATTGTAGCAGTCGGCGTGGCCCAGGTCGATCAGATTGAAGCCGAGCAGGCAGGTGAGCAGAAGAAGAACCGGAACGCGAGCCATCGTTTTTGGTGAAATAATGCTGGGAGCGGTGGAATCTCTACAGGGTGTCCCAAAAAAAAACCCCCCCCCCTCGGCATTTGGCCGTCTTCTTCGATCAGGGAAAATTTTTTACCAGAGATGGGGACCCATAAAAACTATGTGCAGACAAATTTTCTAAGCAAAATACTGTAAAACAAAAAAGTTATCGCTAAAAACGGATTTTTGGAAAACGCTGGTACTCGTTTTTGGCTATGTTTTCACAATTAACATGCCGATTTTGAGTAATTTGCTGAAAAAATGGTCATTTGCCGGTCGGTTTCTGGCAATTTCGTTAATAAAAAGTGATCGAAAGGTCCAATTTAAACGTAATTTTCGTAAATCAAATAATTTCTACAGGTAGAAAAGCGCGCCCTCTTCATTTTTGCTAAACATTTCGAGGCCGAAATCCGTCAAAATCCTAGTGAAATCGGCAAAATTAACCTATTTTGATATATATTCTTTGTTTTACAATATTTTGCTTAGAAAATTTGGCTGCACATAGTTTTTATGGTTCCCCGTCACTGGTAAAAATTTGGTCCCGATTGGATGGAAGACGGCCAAATGCCGAAGGGGTTTTTTTTGGGACACCCTGTATATACTTGGCATCACAGGGAATTTGTGGGTGGCGTCCGGGTCCCAGATGGAGATTTGGTTGCGAAATGTTAATTTGGCAACCAATATTTGAGTTTGCTTTTGGTGCTTTTTCATACATTTTTCGCCAAACATTCAAAAATTTTTCAAAAAAATTTTCAATATTTTTTAAGAATGTTTTTCTATCTAAAAACTATGCAAAATGTTATAAAAACTGTTCATATATTTTAAGCTGTAGAGAATTACAGGAAAAATTTGGTTTACTTCCGCTAATAGCCCAGAACTTCGAAGGTACGATACGCTACATAGTTAGTATCTTGCTACCTTGCCTTAATCAATTGTACATATCATTTATTTCAGGCGAACAATCAGAACACGACAATTAATCACAAAAATCGCAATGTAGTACTAGAAAAATGCGAATAAGTGCGGAATAAGGAGGCTGATCACAGGGAGCACGAAGTAGTAGCGAATGCGCCGGCTGTCGTTCGCCAGCTCGGCGGCCGACTGGACAACTTCGGGGAGGGTCATGTTGTTGCAGCGCTCACCCTCGCACATCTCCAGCCACCAGCGGTCTGGAAAGTCCAGCTGGCATTGGATTAAAGGGACCGGCATGACAGGAAGATACTTTTTTTTTGCTATGGCTTCCAACGTTTTCTGAGAGCCGCCGCGACACGCAACGGGTACGCTGCTCGGTCCGTCGAGAATTGGGCGCCAGCGATGAGACGTGTGCTCTAAGTGTCTCACTCCACGGGGATAATCAATGGCGTTTAAAGGAGCGCGTAACCCATCATCATGATTTTCGTGGACTTTGGCCGCTTCGCGGTTTTGGCGCGCAATACGACACGTAACGCACGAGTCGCTTCGCCGGTTGCCTACCAAGGTAGCGCTCGAGCTAACGCAACCAAAGACCAAAGACCGCGCCGCGTCACGTAACGCGCACGCCGATTTAAGAGAGATTTAACATAGATTTAACAGTCGTAATGCCCTACGCAATCAAAAATTGCGTGCCGCGACCAAATGAAGGTAGCTTAGGCTTAGACTTAGGTAGAGTAAGCTAAATATGCACACGTACGCATTGGTTGCTTCAGCTTCTCTGTCAATCGCGCCGGCTTCCACTTGTCAGGCAGATACTTCAGAAAATCCGGCGAGGCGCAGTTCCTGACGACGACCGTCGTCTCCCAGTCGGCCTCAAAGTACGCGTGGATGCACCTGGCGCCCGGGCAGGTTTTCGTGTCCTTCTGCAAGCGATTATTGGAGCATAGGTACCTCATAGGTATCATTATTATTAATTTAGCGCAGAAGGAAAAGCTAATAATTACCGTCACATTCCAACAGCCGCCCAGCTTGAGGACTGTCCCGTTCGCGTCGCGGATCAGCGGAGGAGCACTGAAAGCCCCATATACAGAGTTCATTGTTTATTTATTTTTGTTTTTCTTTTTATTCTTTTCTGGTTGATTATATACAGGAACTGAACGTCTTAAAATACTCGGCGTGTCAATAGTCTAAAATTTGCTCGTCCAAAGAACAACTGCAGCATTCGGTACCCGGTAACTTCAAAAGATGCTGAACCCCTTGAATTTCTCAGCACCATTAGAAACCCCTTGCTGCCAAACATCTAAATGTAAAAACCCTTACTTCGCCGCCCTCGCAAGCCACTGAGGGGATGGCCCATCCCTGTATGCACTGGTAGCAGTACGACGACGGGATGGTGGTTGGGGCAGGGGTCGAAGCGTTCGAAGGATCGGGAGGAATATCAGATGTAAGAGGGGTGGTAGACGGAGGCTCATTGGCTAGGTTGAAGCCGAGGAGGAATGTGTGCAAGAGAAGAACCGGAAATCGGACCCACATCTTCGAGAAATGGCTTGATAACAAGTTTTTTGAAGATTGAAATTACATGATGATAATTCCAGAGTGAGCGGTAGAAGGGAGAGAAAGGGCGAAAGACAGACGCACAGAGAGAGAGAACGAGAGAAGGATCGAGAGAGAGAAACGAGAGAGAGAGTGAGAGAGAGAGAGATCGGAGTGAAAATCTAAAAACTTTGCTGGCTTAATATGGTGTAAAATAAATTAGTTTATACTCAACAGAATCAATCAATATTTTCTTAAGTGCATATCAAAGATGTACTGCTTGCGCAAGTTGGCCATGTTCAGGGAGAACATTTTCGTGATGTAGGCATTGTCCAGGATGCCGAGTTGCTAAAAATTGAAGTTGATTTTCTTCTTTCTCCTCTCTCTCTCTCTTACCAAAAAGTGTCGATTCGCACCAGCAATCTTTACCATCCTCATCTGACGCTCCTCCCGGTTAAGGTCAGGATGAGCCTCGACTATGTATTCCATCAACAGCTATAAAAAACAGGCTTAACTGTTACTTTTCAGAATTGTTACCTGTTCATACTTCACCCCTGGCTCTTTGGGCCACATTAACACTCTTTTCGGTGAGGATAGCGGCTAAAAACAATTAATAAATAAGACATTGTTTCGCTGCTCCAACTTACTAGTGCTGAAGAAGCAGATCATTTTCATGAGGGCGTACTCTTCGGGGCTAAAAGTGAGATTATACGAGAGAGAGAGAGAGAGAGAGAGAGAGAGAGAGAGCAAGACAGAGAGAGACAGAGAGGGAGAGCGAGAAAGATTGAGAGGAGAGAAAGAGAGACAGCCAAACGCTCTACCTGATTTTTATCTCCTTAAACAACGATATCACTTCCTTATGAAGATAGGTGGACAGTTGGACCATAAAGCTGTCAAATCTAAAGATCAAACTTTTGATTTGAGAATGGGAAATATAGGTTAGTAATAATATATAGGTTTTAAGTTTCCATTAAATAACTAAAAACGTACTCATCCTTAGGTGGCGTTTCAGGAGGAATAAAGTGAATCCGTCCAAAGGATGCCCTCTTTGCCTTCTCGATAAGTGTTATAGGCAAGGGTGCAAAACTGGAGCTGGCAGAGCTGGGCGCTGACGAGGGCTAACTAAAACAAATATGATTTTTAATGATACTATGAAGCCAACATTTTGCGAAATACTCTTGTTCAACCAAGAGTTAAGGCGACAGATGATGGAATTTATTTATAGGCGGGGGAAAACGATTTTTCATTTTCATGTAGGGTTTTTCAAAGCATCGTGTGCGTATTTTTGAGCTCTGATGTTAATTTCAATTCAACCCACCCGATCCTTTTCATCCATCTCGATCAGCTCCAACAGCGAGGCCACCCAGTCGAGGTAGTGTAACGCGATTCGGGTGTAAATTAGCGGTATCAGCTCAATCATGCCGCCTTCGACGGGCCGGCCGTCTGTCCAGCCCATCTAAAAACAATTTTCGTTTTGTCCGTTGGCTAAAAGAAGTTTTTTAAAAAAATAAGAAACTTAGCCCCGGTCGGAAAAGTTGGCCGGTTTTCACCAAAGATAACTGGATTGTTTCGAAGGTTTTGTAAAAAATTCTGCAAAAGGCCCATTTAAACCGGGAACTAAAAGCTACTAGCTATTGCGCGCTGGGTCTCACGTTGTTGAGCCTGGCGCATAAGGCCAAAGGATTTCTTATCGCTTCTAACAATGAAGTATCCAAATTTATGACTGGTGTACAGCTCATGAAAGAGTTTTGGAAGTCGCAGGCTCTGAACCAACAAATTATCATGGTTTTACAGCTACTGCAAAAAAATCGAAGAATCCATGCTAGCCAGCCTGACAGTTCGTTCTTTAGCAGAATTACAAAGAATACATAAAAACAGTAGAGACATATATTTTGGACAATTTTTAGCAGGCTTCATCTCATACAAAAACTGGCTTTTCTAGCAATGACTCTCTGCTATCTTGCCTCAAATAATTTTTTTTTATTTCTCAATTTAGTCGCCTACCTTTCCAATTGATACAACCTAGTAGCTAAACTAGCTGGGCTACAGCCACGTTGCCTCAAATCCGCGATGAACTGCTTGCCGATGAGGTAGGAGCTGGAGAGGAGCTCCTGAATTTGAAGGGGTAAGGCATAGAAAATCTATAGTTACCGTGGTCCGCAAAAAGCCCTTGTTCAGATACGGTACCACCGCCCTTTGCTCGTTGATCTCTTTGGAGGCGACCAATTTCCAGGTTTTCCGGTTGAGCAGGGGACGAGGTCGAGCAGTATGATTTAAGACTCTAGGAATTTAATTTATAAAAATGTTTTTAGGGTATACAAAAGAGTATTGCAAATTTTATGATGAATTTACTTACTTGGGACATTCGATTTGAATGGTTTCGACGGCGGTAGAGGAACTGGCTAAAAATATTTAATTGGGGTTTTCGATCTAGCCAATAGATTACGCCATTAAAATAGGTTTTCCATACCTTTATCAGACGTGCATTCAATCGGGTCCAAATCTGGCAACTCGTCTTTCATGGAAAAGCGAGCTCCTGAGCTTCCGACGACTGAAATAATTTGGTAAACGCTTACCATAAGAAAATCGTGAGGTCAAAAATACTCTCGAGAACACATAACATTTTAAGACTTTGGGTAAGATACCATAATAGCTAATACCTTTGGAAAGGTATTAAATCTAGACAAGTAAAGCTAATAAACCTACTGCTCGGATCCATGTTCGACTTTAGACACAACTCGTAGCGGCATGCTCGGCATTTCAGGAAACCGTCTGAAAAGCTTGTTATACTTTTTGTCGACGAGAGAGAGAGAGAGACAGACAGAGCATGATGGAGAGATACAGAGAGAGACAGTGAGAGAGACAGAGAGAGAGAAGATCTTTCGGAAGCTTTCCGTTACCTTTAATACTGCATCTACCTTTGGCTGTACATTTGTAGGTGTACTTCTTCCGGACGGTGCGTAAGAAAAAGACTTTACAGCTACTGAAAACACGGCTTTTAGGATGAAGAAAATACCGTACCCGCACACCAGACCGCCGTAGTATAACGAAGTTCCTTTACTTGACGTGCAAACGGTGCAGAAGTAGGTGGAGTTCATGAGATGACCTGAAAATGTAGGACCTTCAAAAGTTGAAATGACTAAAATCTGTCAATTTGAACAAAAAAAATCATCTAGGAAGAGTTCTAACATATTGCGATAACTGTCGACCGCGTAAAGCCTAACGCAGTGGTTGCTTTGGTACTTTGTGTTATTAGGCGTGGGAATGCATGTAGTCTATGACAAAGACGTGGAATTCCCCCAGGCTGTTCAGAGTAACCGAGTGGAAATTGGGTGAGCAAGAGTTGGAGTAATTTGGCTTCCTCCGTCAACAGGTACTAGTAGAAACTGCTTTGAAATTACAGTACAGGGTGTCCCAAAAAAAAGCACCCCCCCTCTAGCGGCGCGCAGACGTGTCCGATTCACGCCGTTTAGGTATCTATCAAACGCTCTCGAAAAGGTGAGAAAACATGGAGCGTTCATTTTCTTTACTATGTATTTTTATTCGCACATTTTACCTCCAAAATCCATGAAAACGGCAGATTTACGCGAGGACCGGCATGCTAATTGCGAAATTCCTGTTGAAAAGATACCTGTTTTTTAGAAAAACGCTGAATATCGGACGAATCAGAATAAATCTTAGAAAATGAAGCCCGCTTGTTTTCTCGCCTTTTCGCGGGCTTTCGAATGGTATAAAAATCATCCTGATCTGAGCTTACCACGGACCGCTAGAGGGGGGTGCTTTTTTGGGACACCCAGTATAAAAAACTAAAATTAAAAATACCAAATTAGAGAACCTCAACCTTCTACGTAAAATTTCCGTTGATCGTCAAACATTAGGGGTTTGCGAAATTCAATAAAAGCTAGGCATTTTCCGATTTCGATGATATTTTAGAGACGTGTTGAAGCGGTACATTTCCACATTTTAAAGGGCACGTTCAGGGAGGTTTTTTTGGAAAAAGCAAAGATTTTTGCCGCGGCCGGGGGTCGAACCCGGGCCCTCCGCTCGGGAGGCGCGGATGGATACCGGTCAGCCACAGCTACAACCTGGCGAGGGGACGAGGGGCGCCCCACGCCGCAAAGGAGGGGAATGGCTTGTCACAGCACGGGCAGGCCGCGCGCGCGGTCCCTACGTCCATAGGGTGTACACGTTGGGACCAGCACACGGGCCCCTCCCTGAACGTGCGCTTTAAGGGACTTTTCAAAATTTAACCGCATTGAAGTTGCAAGGGAAATTTCTACGGCTAAAGCCGATTTTCAAAAACTTAGCAACGCATGTTTTCGGTTAGCCTTGGGAGATATAAATACACAAAACCCACCCATCCCAGGCAGACGGTAAACATCAAAATATGAAATCGCAATTCTAGGAATACCCTAGGTCCAGAGCCGGTCCGTCTATGCAACACCCGCCTCCTTTCCGGGTACCCAAATGGGGGACAGATGGAGAGGTTGCCCAGGAGATCTGTTGTGTTACCCAATCTTTGGGCAGTTGTAGGATTTGTGCGGGACGAATTGTTCGTGGGATACATGTGGAATCTTCGCGCCGTTTCCGGATTAAGAGAAATACCTAGAGTCCTCGATTTGAAACGATTACAAAACTGTAAAATGAATTAAGAAATTACCGATAGTTCAAAAATCGTATTTTCGGGATTTTCGCGAAGTAGCCTAATTTGCATAATTGCGGAATTTAAGACTTGAAACGATTAGTAATGCGATACCAAGGCGCTTAATAACCGTCAAAATGATCAATAAATAACTCAAAAACTTTCGTTTTTGAAAATTCCGCGACGATACCGTAGCCTGGCCGTGATAGCCGTAGCGTTAGAACCGAGAATGCCCTCGAAGAGATGTTCGAACTTCTCTTAAAAAGGTAGGCGTGGTCAGGCAGCTTAAATGTCAATCCCGGAAAATTTGCGTCCTGAAGAAACGAAAATCCGAGCAAATGCTACGCCGCCAAACTCCACTCTACCGCACCGAGAACGTCGTTTGTACTTGGGCACGCTTGTTAGTTAGAAAGGAGTTGGTGGGCGTTAAAACACGAGAGAGAGAGAGATACTAGAAATATGTTCTATGTCTAAAAAATTATGATTTAGTAGACACTCCAAGGATCTAAAAAAGAATGCCGTGAATTGTGTAAAGCTATTTGTCATAATCTGAGGTGATTTCCCTGGGGAACAGACTGAACTTTGGAAAAAGAGCGCACACAACTGTTTTTGTCATTGGCTATGCTAAATTTACCGGGAATGCGGCAGATTGTAAGGATCCTTGGAATGCTGGGTAAGAATTAGATTTAAAATGGCTAGACGTCTGTGGTCTGAAACTGCACTTTTTATGAATTATGAGGCGTTGGTGACGTTCGAAAAAGCCGACTATATTTTTTAAAGCCTAGTGTTCCAAAACCGACATAGAACATAGGAAAAATTGGCAGAAACAACACAAAATGCAGTCATTAAGGTTTCTAACGACTCACTAAAAGTTAATTTCAGGCAGCCCGGGCCCTATTTAGGGCCTAATCTTGGCTCTTTACGTGGAGGGCGTCATTAGGAACCTTAAGTGTTGTTAATTTATCATCTATTTATACTTTTATGAAACATAAAAAACCAATTTGTCTAGCTTTGGTGATTTTAGTTCTTAAAAACGCGCTAAATTGAATATTAATGTTTTAAACGTGGGGCTCAAAGAGCAATTACTACGATCTACGACACGATCCAAAATGTTCTAAAAATTGTCAAAAACAAGATATTCTTTGCTATCTATCGACAGACCTAAGAGCACGCAAAATGAACCTGGGCCCCAATTTGGGAGGGTCCCAATTTTGGGCCCCTACTCGCGGCAGGCGGGATGGGCAGGTGGGTTGGGGCGAATGTCTGATCCCACTAATCCGTTCAACCCGCAGTCCTCCTCCACTTCTTCTCTCCTAGTTAGACGGCTTTTCCAGGTAATTATGAATATTCCATCCTTTCAGGGTAGTCATCGCACAGTTGGTGACCCATTTTTCGCGTTAAAAATGGCTGGTTGGGTGACTGTGCATCGGAAGTGGTTTCACGTTTTTAGGGAAAACCCGGGATGCAAATTAATCGGGTTCAACGTGTGCGTTTTGGTTAGGTTCGAGTGCGTAAAAACATAGCTACATCATTACCTCTGAAATTTCCTTGGTAGAATTTGCACGGTGAGTCGGATATTTTAAAGAAGCAGACAAGGCAAGGCCATGGATATTCTAGCGCGTCAGGTACGCAATCTGTCATATCCTAAACCTGCAAAAGGCCGATGTTGCAACTCCAGTCCAAAGATACTTGGAAAGAACTAGGAATACCACGGTTGCGCATGTAATTTAGCTTTTCGCTCGCGAGATTTTCGCTGTTCGGAAGTGACGTTTTCGTTTTTTCTAAATCCGGAAATTTTCCTATTTGGCAAGTCCCTGCCCCCGCGAATCTTCCTTATGAGCGGTTTGGCGGTTTGAGAGCTGATAGCGACGATTCTTGGTTGTAAACTTGGTTCGGGATCATACCATGCACGTCCACCAGCCGGAAATGATCACGAAACTTTCAGTGGAACCTGGAAAATGGAAACAGACCTCTCAATTCCGTCAGTTTCTACACCCTCCAAGCAAATCGTGGTAGGCTTGTAGAGCCTTTAGATCATCATCGACCAAATTTTCGCTTTGCTCTCCAAGTTCCAGTAAATTTCGTATAGCCATTATTTTTTTATACGACTACTCACTCCAACTCGTATTACGCACGTCTCCGCAGGGAAATTATAGGCAATACCGGAAGTCATAGCTCGGTGTGAAGAGCGGCAGAGAGGGCGGGAGAGGGAGGTAAAAAGAGAGCAGAGCTACCAAGAACATTTAATGGCCTGCCAACTCCTTGTCGTGCTCCTCGAAATGGCCCGGGGAGGGGCACATATACACGCACAGAGAAAGGGGGGAGGCCTAGAGATGTTTTTATTCAGATACGATATGCATCCAGATATATCGCATCTGAATAAGCCATCGGGATTCGAAAATCCTAGATGCGATATAGATAATCGTATCTGAATTGGAATCCGACTCACCGAGATACGATACTATCGGAATAACTTTTGCATATCGGATTAAGGGAAATTGGGGCGCTCAGTAGGCGATAAAATGGATGCAAATGGACAATCTTGTCTCGGAAACGCCTAACCGTATGCTTTTTTATGCAGACTGACCGTACGAAGCACGTATTCACGAGAATAACGGATTTTCTGCTTATTCCGATATATCGTATCTGGATTGAGCCTCGCCGAACCCAGATGCGATAATCGTATCTCGATTGCCCGGCTAGAACCTAGATACGATATGCAAATTGCCTTAAATGCAAAATTTCCGATATCGTATCTGAATAAAAACATCTCTAGGGAGGCCACATAGCGGGCCGCACTAAAAAACATGGATGTGGATGAGGAGGGCGAGGGATTGGAGGAGAGAGAGAGAAAGAGGGAAAGAGCACAAGCGAAGAGTGAGGGCCCCCAGGGCCTTCCATCCTCCTCCTCTCCCTCTTGCTCCCTCTCCCCACCCAGCCATTTCTTTGTGGGCCCCAGCGAAAAGTGTGGCTAGTCAGTGCTTGGTGGGCTTCTCCCCCACCAAACTGCCAGCCCTACCCCCACCCCTTAGGGCCCAAGGGGCCCTAGCAAGTCCTCACTAGCTGAAAAGCTTCCACCAGCTCTGGCACCAACACACCATTAGTATGCCTGGCTTCACACCCATGCTTTTTGGTCTTTCTTTCTCTCTTTTTCCCGTTTTGACGCTTCTGTTTTCTGGCTTGCGGAGTACGTTTTTCGATTCTTTGCCTTTTCTGTCTTTTTCTGGAAAGGTCTAACCCACGCAGCTCTATTTCGAGTTCGTTGGTAGTATTTTTGTGAATTTCTGATGGGGTTTTCTGACAGCCTTTGTTGATTGACCCATTTACGACCTTGTTTTCGCCCTATTTCACGCCGCTGGTGTAAAAAAGTTATCGCTCTCGCTCTATTTTAGCAGTTTTAAGATGCCCCGGAAATTGCAACCCGGACGCCAAGTAGCGTCTAGAATAAATTATTTATTAGGATTCCGATGTGAAACATTGCGCTTGCATGGAAATTTCGCGATTCGATGCGTTCATTGTTTCGCAGCGGAAGTCTGGAAGTCAGAATCTTATCGTCACGTCGTTGTATATGTAAAAATCGCTCACGCTCTCTCTCTCTGACTTTCTCTTTCTCTCTCTCTCTCTCTCTCTCTCTCTCTCTCTCTCCTTCTCTTTCTCTCTCTCTCTCTCTTGATCTGTTCCTAATGGTTCTATCTTTCGACCAACACGTGCTCAAAGAATTGAGGATACCCCATTCGCAGAATTTCAGACTAATATTTTGATCAGAAACACGAATAGCTCCAAAATTATTCCTCCCCGCCCCAACCCATTTCTAGGGCAAAGCTTCCTTTTCAGAAAACGAAGCCAGACACGGCTCAATTATTATTTCCCTGGGTCCCAGCCCGGTTCGCCCGTTTTCTGGGCCGAATTGGGTTCCCTTTCAGAAGGGAACAGGAGCGGCCTTTCGACGCTTGCTTTCATTTGCGCTTTTTCAGGGTTGGGGGGAAATGAAACGCACGTTTGAAAACTTTGCTTTCATTTGCTATTAGAGTAAATTCTTTTAAAAAAGTGTTTTTTATAAGAATAAAAAAAATAAAAAAGTGTTTTTTTGTTGCATAAATAGCCAGATTGAATCCTTCCTTTTTCAAGGAGTTGATTTTTACTTAAGGGTCCTGGCAAGTTGCGATGGTCTTGGTATGGCTTTGGGCAACTTCAACGCGTAACGACGACGCGAAACCGCGACACGCAACGCACGCGGCTTTAAGCCCCCAAATCGTGCAACGCATTACGCGATGCAAATACCAGCGCGCGTCGCGAGTTGCGGGCTCGACAAAAACCAGAGTGATTTAAAGCAACCGGTATCAAGAACCTCTAAAATCCGCAGCCCTGCCTTGCCGGTTCCTTTAGACCCAAATTACCGTACCTCATCTTGCACCCAGTTTGTGTTTTCACACCCCACCCGATGTGGACCCCATATTTCACAAAATTGCCCTGTTTTTTTAAAGGGCCCCACTGGAACCACCGGAACACAAGTGCCCAGGGACCTAAGGGCCGGTGGGCTGGGCCCTAAGGCTGGCCCTAGCCCCGCTGAAAAAGTATTCCAGTTCCGGTGATGCCTGTGCCCCAAGGACCATTACCCCCTCGCTCCGACACATCTGTAACAAGTTTTCCTCCAGTTTTCCTGGGCCCTGGCCGGCCCATATCCATTCATTCATATCATCCAGCTGGACTGGGCCCCGCCTGGGGTCGTTTTTGAAAGGGCCAAAAATCTCTTTTCCTGGCTTGCATTCTCTGCGGCTTTTGACCCCGACCCTGGCTTGGCTTTCCCTGAAGGCTAACTTGTTGTGAGGAGGGGTTGGTCTCGGGGTTCCCCAGGGGAGGAAGAACTGCCCGCCCGGATCCACTTCCCGGAATTTTTGAGAAGAATGACGGTGGTGATCAATCATTTCTGGGACTTCTTGGTTAGCGGGAACCTAACTAAATATGAAGATGGGTATCTTTGGACGGGTTTTCAGGGACTGAGAAGTCAAGGTCAGGTTGCGGGCTTGAAAACGCTTCGGGCTGTTCTTAGCGGAACCGTGCACTGTGGAAAAGTAGGATTCTTGCCTTCCCGGACCCTTTAAAGAGGCTTCCAACCGCGGATTGCGACCCCTTCTCATGAACTGGGTCTCGAAAACGCCCAGTCACGCTTAAAACGGGTTTGCAATTCTTTGGCTACTTAATGTTTGGCTGATGCATATAGTTGTCGATGCCCCGTGAACTGTAGGAGCCGATTCTGGCACTTCTCAGCCTCTTTAAAGGAACCAGCAAGGCTTGAGCACACGCTGCGACACGCAACGCGCAAGGCGCTGGCCCCGACAGGGGTTGTTCGCGCTGCGTGTCTTTTTATTTTTGAACAAAGCTAAAAAAAATTAAGTTGACTCACGCTTGGAAAGTTCTGGAGCGCCAACCCAACAAACGCACCTACCTGATGCATTAACTGGGGACCGGAAACTACCGGTTTTGTAATGGCTAGTTTTCAAAACGTTTCTGCGCTTCATTTGGCTCACGATTAGCTTAAGGATTACGTTGAAAAGTGCACTAGATGGACGTCTCTTTACGTTTTTATCAAAAAGTTCTTTAAAGATGTTATAGATGCGTATCCTAGCCTAGTGCCAGAATCTGGGTTTTCATACGGAAAATTACGTAGTCTATATGGACGAATAGCAACGTAAATGTAACCTTACGAAGCTCACCTCAATTTTTCGAAGTCAGATGACTTCTAAACCCCGGGCACCATCAAAACAAAGATCCAACCTTCAGACAGAGAAATCTGCAGACAGACAGACAGACAGTCAGATAGACCCCTCGTCCCCCTCCAAAAGCCGTCACCAGGAAAGCCAATTCCTCAAATTTTAACCCCCCAGGCGTTCGTTCCGTCCCTTCCTCGTTTCGGTCTCTTTCCTCAAGGGTCCAGGGCGTGACAGGCGATTTCTCAAGGATCGGCTTACCCGTGTCGCCCCCCCCCCCTCAAAAACAGAAAAAACCAAGCCGAAAAAACTGCCGCGGGAAATTCTGCGTTCCAGGAAGCTCATAACTCATTTTTCGGGGTTTTTCAGGGGGGAGGGGGAGGGGTATAAAAACGAAGCAAGGGAAAGCAGGAGCCGAAGTTGTTCAGTTTTTGAGCTTCGTTGGACATTTTAGAATTCCGATCAAATTGAATACGGTAGATAACCGAAAGACGATGCCAAAGTGGTAAAATTCCAGCTGGGCGTCGGTAAAATAATAGTTTTATTGAGTGAACTGCTAGCTTGCCCGCTTCGAAAAGCGTTTTATCCAGATTTCAAGGATTTAGGATAGTGCCTTTAGTATTCTAACCAAAACTTTGACGTAAAACGAGTGAAACCCCTCCTAAATACAATTTGCTAGCTTCCCCGAGTAAAAAAATGTTGTTCTTCTCCGTCTCTTGCCCTCCTTACCCGAGTAAATTTAAAACTGTCGAGAATTCTGTTTTTGCGTCAAAACCGATTCCGCTTGCCGGTACCTTGAAAAAGTTTTTTTCAGGATCAGATGGTGTTTTTTGCCCCTGGAAGCTTCTTGCTACCATGCATTTCCGTTTTTTTTCCGGAAGCATCCAGTTGCCCCAAAAAAAATTCCATTTGGCCCGAATCCAGTCTAGCGGCTCGAATAAATCAAATCAAGCTCGCGTTTCTTAGCCGTCCTCCCCTCGCCGGATTCACATAATTCAAAACGCGCATCCCCCTCAATCCCTTGCTAGCCATCCCCCAAAAAATATAGATAAAAAATTGGGCCCTTATGGCCTCTTTCCTGGGCCCTAAGGGCCACCCCCTGGCGTCAGCAAGTGCGAACGGAAGCGGTGGATTTTCCCGGATTCTTGCGCGACGTCTTTTTGACGTCTGGGCTCCCAGGGCTTTTTTGGGCCTTTCTCAGCACCTTATGCATTTCTGAGGGGGTGGCCATTCGAGCGCAAATAAGCCGATTTTCCGCTTTTTGAGGGCTTTTTTGGGCCTAGGGGCCACAGAGGGCCCTCTGGGGCTCAGAAAGTTGCAAATCCAGGCGTTCGCGGAAGTTCTTAGGATCATAATGTAGTCTGAATTTTAACGGGCTCTGGGAAATTCAGAAATTTTAAATTTCATTCAATTAAATTCAGAAACGTCGGAGCGGATTTTGAAAAATTAATTAATTTTCAAGCAGATTTCATATTTTTTAAACTTTTTATCGCTTATTTGCGTTGCTTTATATTTTCTCGTTTTGATGTTTCCGTTTAAAACCTCATTACGCCTTTTTTTCAAGGCAAATGGCCGACGAGTCTGGGTCGGCCGGCGGGAAACCGGTGTGGATCTATGTGATATTTAGGAAGAACCATTGCTCAGGCCATGAAAAGGTAAGCATGAATTAACCATAAAACTCCCTAAAACACCCCTACATTTTTCTAAAAAAAATATATCGGTCAACTACGCCACTTTCCAGATGACGGTGAACATCTCCGTGGACGGGCCAGTTTTCTGGACTCGACAAGTGGCCTACATCTACCTCTGCTCGTGTCATTTTGATGAACATGAGGTGAGGATTTTTGTTTTTCGTTAAACATATTTACAAAACTACGAAACCATACATGAGATTGGCTAATTATTTTAAAAAATTCCTTAAAAACTTCATAACGAGTCAAAAAATTTAAGAAACCGTGACAAGAAGTCTAACCCCTACTGTTTGATGCATTAAGAATACCTAAAACTACCAGAAATTGGGCACAAGATACCTCAGGAGATATTTTAAGAAAATCTCCTCAAAATTGGAAGAAAAACAAAAGAAATAAAAAAGTATGGCTAAAAATCATTTATTGTTCCCAAAGTAAATATACCTACGCAAAAAACCCAAGAAATATTTCATGAAAATCCCTGAAAAACTATACAGTAAAGTCTATAAAGATTCCTGTGAAACCCCGGAAGTTCCCACCCCATTGAGGGCTCTTTGAAGCCTTCGGCGGGCCGGGGATTCCATTTCTTTCCTATGCACATGCTGATGATCATGACCTGGTCTCGGTAGGGGGATCTGCTCAGCCGGGTCTCGAATTACCACCACCCCAGCTATACAACTCCAATGCAACACCCCAGTCGAAATCGGAGAGGGCGAAAATCAGCTGCCGAGGGTGGGAAAGGTCGCCGCAGACCCACACACATGCATGCATGCATAAAAAGAGCTGGAAATGCTATGGCTATAGTAAAAGTAGGAAGAACTGTAAAATTGAGATTTTCTGGCATATTTACGCGCCCTTAGGTTAGCGGTTTTTTTAAGTAGGTAATTACCGTATTTTGCACTTTATAAAAAAGACCATGAAAAGCTGCGGCTAAAGTAAAAAGAGGAAAAGCTCATATATAAGTTTTTCGAAGAACGCCTAAATACTTTAGGACCAAAAGCTATATATATTCTAGCTTAATAAAGCATATAATAAAAAAAGGATACTGTAAAGCTCAAGTTTTCTAAACCTGCTAGATCACAAACCATTTTTAGCATTACTTTCGCCTTTTATTCACGTTTTTTTAGCCAAAAACTCCAGACTTTCTGCAATGCTGGCAAGATTTTTGGCCATCAGCCTTATCTAACCTTGGAAATCTGCCTAGTTTTTCGGGTGGAACAAAGGGCTCAAAGAACTGCGATATCCGCTTTTTTAAACTCATACCCCTGAATTCTCCATGTTGAAAAGATAAATCGCGCCCTCCGTGGTCCGGTCACACCCGTCCACCCCCGTGGTCTATCCATCTCAAAATCCCTCACAAGCCCGGGCGCCTAAAAATGTGTTACGCTGACGGATGGGCCAATCGTTCCGTCTTTTTTTCGCGGCCCATGGCGTAACACCGGCCAAGACCCCAAACATCCTGGATGGGGGTCCTCGGGGGCTCCCAGATCTCAGCTAGATATCCAGGCCTCCTCAAGCCTCGCAAAAACGGCTCATCCGGCGGGGGTGGTGGCCTTCTTGGCTTCGCCGGCTAGGGGCCCGCCAAAAATAGGGCCCGTCACTTTGGGCCCTCTGGCAGAATTGGGGGGCTTGAGCGCTGAAAATATGGTGATTTGGTTTGGGGGTGGATGGTGCCATGATACGCTATACGCTATACGAAGGGGAAACAAGAAGGCCAAAGGCCGCCAGAGGGACCCTACTAGATGCGTCAAATAGGGGAAATACCACCAAAATGCGCTAAATTTCAAGCTAGAGTTTATAATATCTCCCGCTTAAAGTTACCTTATGTAGCAAATCTCAGCGCATTGCGGTAAATAAAGCACCAAATTTCTCAGAAAATTCACGTCAATCGCCCATCGTACAATAGAAAAACAGGAATATAAGGCGTGTAAAATCTAGAAATCAACGTGAAGCTGCTATTAACTTAAATTTTATCGCGCCGAAGCTTGAAAACGACACCCAATATATACAAAATTATCTTAGGGCATTAATTCGATGCCAAATTTAATTAAAAGCCACTACATTACATTAAAGCTCGTAAATTTCACCTGTCTAAACTTTAAAACGAACCGGGTCATCCAAAAATCTAAAAAATTATGAAAGTAGACTTAGGTGCTGAATTTCAGACTTTTAAAGTACTAAACCGCGCTGGTATTGAGTAAAGCAACTATCAAATTGCCTGTACAACCTTAAAAGCTAGTGGATTATACGCTGCTGCTTCGATTTCTACCTTGTCGAAGTGCTTACGTGCAAAAACACATCGCAACTTGGCAACCGTCTCACGGAACTTTTGCAGCATCGTGTCTACTTCTTCATCCCCCGAAAAACCATTCTCCAAGGCCCAATTCCCGGTCCAAAATCCCACATCTCCACTCCACCGAAATCCGGAAGCTTTTTGCACGCAACAAATGGGCTCGATGTGCCATCCGGATAACCCATTTCAACCCCCGCGCACTCCTCGGCTTGTCCATTCGTCACCCCCAAAAAGAAGGGGATGTGGCCGGCGGTTTCAGAAACAGGGATCGTTTCTTTCCACCAACTCTTTCTCGGTCTCCTCCTCCTCCTCCTGCTAAAAGAAGAGGAGCAAGAGCCCCCTCGGGGGGTTCGAATGTGCGGAAGTGCGGTGGGACGCCCCTCAAACACACGCCTAGCTTTTCCTCCTTAGAAAATCTTGCTGAAAGCGCCAAGTTGGGCCCTTGGATTTCTTGACGGCCAGATTTGGGGGACCCGAATGGAATAAACAACTCTAAGCACCGCGGCGGGCCGACAAAACGTGAAAATCGAGGTGAAAATAAACGTAGAGCGGGTCACGTGGTTCAACAAGGCGGCTTTGTTAGGGAAAAACGGAAGCGCCGGAAATGGCGGGTGCGGGGAGGCCAGTTTAAAAGCGAAGAAAACCTGGGGTTCGACTAAAAATATAGGGACCTTGCGAGAACGTACGATCGTACTTTTAAGCTTAATGGCTCATCTAAAATGAGGAAAACTGGGGTTTATCAATAGTAAAGAAAACTTGCGAAAACGCATACTTTTAAGCCGAAAGGGAATTTAAAAGTTAAGCCTAAACCCAAAAAACGTTAGGGAACCTAAAACGAAACCTTAGGAGAACCTGTGCTGAAGAAAACCGATCAATATAAAAAAAAGCTGATAAGGCTCGTAAAGTGTCTAAAAGATCCATTTGAAAATCTAGAAAGGGCCCCCTTCTAATGCAGGTTATAAAAACATGAAAGAACACACTAATTGTAAGCCAAAAACGAAGCTCTTATAGCGGCGCTCCACTAAAAAACATCCGATAATCTACAGAGAACGTTTCAAAAAAGCTAATACCGCCTAAAACAATTCTTCTTAGAACTCATACGGCTTCTAAAAACACTAACGCATTACTACAAATTTGTAATCTGAAAATCACTACCTAACTTTCCAGGGTCCCCTCATGGCGTTGATGAAGAAGTTTGAAGAGCGCGTGGAACGGGTATGCATGGTCGATAATCCGGTGGATTTTCCCTTCTTGCCCGACAGCCTCTTCCGATACATGGCGGCTTGTATGCCGCGGCTTCAGGTGAGTGGAACCTGGAAAGGCGTTAAAATAGACCGAAAAAAGCATTAAAAACGACTTTTTAGTTCATCTACATGCGAGAGCTCGACTTGGAGAAAATCAACCGAGGCACGGTCGTTGAGTTTGCGCAGCATAAAGCTTTGAAGAAGGTAAGTGAAACCTAAAAACGTAGAACGAAAGCTTTAGCTAATTGTGCACATGTGCCGAAACTACGAGGTCCTCGAAGATTTCAGCCAGCTCCCACAACTCCTCGTCGTTAAGGGCGAAATTATGGGGCTACGGGTAAGCCGAATAACCATAGAAAAACCTATAATGGTTCAGGCAATGATCGGCGATTTCGAGCAAGCAGAAGCCAAGCGATCACCAGGCTCCGATGGCGAGAAATCCTCTACCGCCAGCTCCGAAAAGGGATCCGAGCTCGACCTCACTGAGATCCGAACCGCCCTCGAAGTTGCTGACGGGCAATAAGCCTAAACCAAAAATCTCCACGATCCTCGTTATGTTTGTGCCCTTTTCCTAGCCCCTCTAACCAATTGTTTTCGGGAAATGATGAACGTGATCGGCCACAGCCAGGCCATTCTCAATTTCTGATGTTCCGAATACCTGCCCTTAGCTTTTACTTCTTATACCCCGATCTACTCACTTGGTGTCTAATCTCGAAACTGCCTGATAGCATCCTTGTTTCCACTGAAATCTGCCAACATTCCAACGAGTTCAACGCAAACTTGGGCTCCCCTTGATGAACAACCAACATTAGTGTGCTTCGCCTTCACCCGCCTGTGTTCGGCAATAAACTCGCACGTAACTGCTGAACTGAAACGCAAGTTAGAATGTCCACTTAGGGTTCATTCAAAGAAATACATCACATCGGAAACATCACAAAATATAAAAATGCCGAGGGCACACAAAATAAGAAAAACACAAGTTGCAAGAACAGTATGCATTGATTAGTAGGGCATAGAAAGGGCGGATCAATCGAAGAAAGGCAAAAAAAAACACCGGGGAAGCATACAGAGCAAATGGGGAATGGATTCAGGCTGAGAAGATGTTGAACGAGGGCCGCGTCAGGGTCATTGTCGCCGTCTGCAGGTAGGGCTCGCGCGTCACGTCGGGCGCGAATCGCACACGCTTCGCTGCTAAAAAGATACAATTTATTGGAAAACAGAGAAATCTTTACCTTGTGGAGGAGAAGTGGATGCGCGACGCTTCAGTGCTCCTCTCTTGGGCGCAGGCGGCAGGGGCTTTTGCTAAAACAAACGTTATTCCTGCTTCACGAATAAAGAAATCAACTTCAGGCGACGGAATTTGACTTCCTTACTATGGAAAGAGGCGCAAACATAAGAAACGCAACAGCCAAAACCTCACAAGCATTTACCATGGCGCGCTTCATCAATTTCGCGTGCTGCAGCCTTGCCTCCTCGACATCGTGGGCTAGCTTCTTGCAGGCATCCGAGCACACGTGTTCCAACGGGCGGCGTTGCGGAATTCCAGGGAAAACCGACGCAGCACGCCTCACACCTAAAATGAAATAAGATAACTCGAAACCTGCCTTACCTTGGTCCATGTTCAAAACATTCTGCAAGGGTCGGCGGCGCTGTTGGATCACGGGCTTCAAGGGCACCGTTTCGAAGAGCGAGAGGGTGGCAATTTTTGCCTAAACAAAAAGGTATTCAATCGAGCTCATTAGTACCTCATATTCTTCATCGATAATGCGCCGCTGCAGGTTCTTGTTCTTCCTGTCAAGCGCCACGAATTCTTCGTGCAACGCCACGCAGTAGCGCCCACTCGTCGATCTCGCCGCATGCCCAAAGCCAGACTGAAAAGAAAATGTTGACAAGCAACAAAAACTCTGGCTTACCATCATTCTCCCAATATGCATGCTTCGCTGGTGGAACATATTAGTGGAAACGGTGAGGGTGCACTGAAAATAGTAAATTAGTAAAGAGGAGAAGTTCCAACGTAAAAAAAATAAGAAAATGAACGGGAGTGGGAAAGAAATTTACAGGCGTGAAAAATTCGAAAAGTGAAATGAAAATCGAATAGATGCGGCCCTTGCGCGAAAATTCCACAGCGCGCCCAACGACGCAGTCCGTAAGGTGTATTGCCACGTCCACCGCGTTTACGAAAATTTTTAAAATCACGAATTTTACAAAAAAAAAATAAAGTTTTAGTCCACAGACTATGCTTGGATCTACTTTAGATTAGCGTGCCACGGACAATTAGCGTCGATGCGTCGCTCTTGCGAGCGTTGCAGCCAATTTTCAGAGATTTATCGATATCTGCTCCTCGTGAGCTATCGAATGACATTAGTTGTAACGCATTCAATTTACTCTATGCAGAGATAACTAGAAAAATAGCTTTTGCGCGATTTACCGAAGACCTTCTGGCGCATTTTGGATCGGGAGTTTGGTCCAAACGGCTGGAAATCGTTGTGAGGTAAAAACTTTCGGTTAGAAAGTGTGGCCTGATCAATGTCATATTTTCTCGCAATTCGTCGGTATTTCACCGTATTCGGAATTTTTCTGTATTTCAGGAGATCCAGCTAGTCTTCCAGGTCGTTATCGAGTCTTAAGTGTTCAGTATTCCGCATCCGAAAATTGCTGTACTGTTCAGCCACCGACATCCTCGAGGATAGGCTTGTCTCTCCAATGACCTTGAATACCTAGATTTTCTTGAGCGCGGACTATATTTTTAATGAATCAAAACCAGGGTTGAAAAGCCGCTTCGCGACTTTTCAACCCTGGCCCCGTATGATCCCATGAAATTCTTCACTTTACATAATTGTCCTAAATTCGGATGGCAAAAAAATGAAAAAACCACTTCTGTGCCTGATATAGTCAAATCCCAACTTCCGGCTTATGCTAATTATCCCTAACAAAGAAGTTTTAACAAAAACTAAAATTTAATGTCGAAAATAGGTGACTTTGATAAATCTGATATGTGTGTAGTCATCTCAAGACCATTGCGCGCCTAATGACGTATCATACGCATCCTAAAATAGTTATAATAATAAAATAGTGACAGTGCGCGTTCCAACGTTCTGACAGTCTTTAAGAAGTGATCTAGTTTGATGCATCCTCTCCGATTCTGCCACTATGAATTGTTCAGAACCTCGTGTAGCTAAAGGCGAAGCAAAACGATTTTCCAAATTCGGAAAGGTCTCAACTGAATTTTGGCATTTTATCAGCGTATTTTATCGTATTAGAAGGCGGGCCTTTGTTTTCTCAATTACCCCGAAGGTATTAGAATGGCATTAGAAGCAATACGGTATCATTTTCCATTTCCGCCCCTTTAGTTCTCTTATTCTTGTTTTTATTCTCGCCTTTCTTTTCCGGAGCCAAGATTTTCATTGCCGTTTCTCGAATCTCAGCCCATTGTGAAGGACCCATTTGTCTTCTCGGGTCTCGACTCGAGCATGGCGCCTCGGTTCTCAATTGGACCCCGCGAATATGCAAATGGGGGTGTGCCCGGAATAGGGCTGGCTGGACATTCGCCCCGGGGTTAGAAGAAGGGGCGATTCGAGAGGGATGGTGGTTATTGGAGAGAGAACGAGGGACGGAGTCTCTTCTGCGCCTTCTGGATCGATGGCCCTCTTGCATGGGGCCCTTGTTCGGCCTCACGGGCCCCTTCCTCGAGGCCCGCGGCAGATCCTGAGAGTGAGTGAGGCCCAACATTGCCCCCAGAAGTCAGTCCAGTCCAGCAGCCTCGGGTGCCCAGCCAGCGAATGGACCATGTCTCCATCCAGGCCAAGATAAAAGGTTGGTTTTTCGGGCCTTTTTCGGCTACTAAAATGCCCCAGCTTTTTCCGGTGCCTGGGGCATTAAAAGAACTTTTTCTATTGTTTTCTCGGGCATTTTTTTTGGCTTTCTTTGACCTAGCTTCTTTTGTTTAGCTAAATCTGACTTTCTAAGTGATTTTTAATGGGTTAAGTAGTTTCAGGGTAAATCCAGCTTTTTTGTTTTGACCATTTTGAAAAATGGTACAATACCTTTACGCGGGCTTATAAGGTACGAAATATGGTTTTTTAATGTTTTAAACGCTTTTCTCATCCAAAAGCATGCCTTACAAGTTAGCGATACTATACGCATAGTTTTGAGCTTTTCGTAAAAATTCTCTATTTTCGAGGGGTCCGATGGATATGCTGTTTTTTACCTAGTAAAATAGCGTAAGAAGTAATCTTAATACGCTATTTTACTTTTTTACTAATCTTGGCTAAATATCACTTCTTTATTTTTCCATGCGAATTTTCCTAGATAGTATGATTCACTTTCAAAGGCCCATTTTATGAGATCCAGAGTTTTACACTAACAAGTCTGCGACCGCGACGCCGGGGATTAGTTGATTTTTGAACACAATTTGCGCGAAATTCACATGGAAGCGATCCGTGGGAGGAAATGGCCAATTTCCGGGCAGCCCGGTGCAAATTGTAAATTGACAACGAGAGAACGGGTAGATTAGAAGACGGTAATTTGGAGGAGTTGCCTAGAGAGATGCTGGATCTTTTTTCCTAACACTTAAATTTAGTTTTTTAGAGCTTTTTAATCGAAAAAGTTGATAGTCATTTCGAAAGTAGGTCACTTTGAGTTGTATTAATTTTGGTACACATAGGATAACGGGGGGGGGGAAATAACGGGGGGACACTCAAACTTTTATATGATAAAAGTATTTGTTAAATATGCTTTTTTCGGGCTGTAAAAAAAACTCTTAGTATATTTTTCGGTCCTCTATCGAATGGCATTTTCAAAATCTCGAAAATATTCAAAAGCTGAAATCCCCCCTGTTATCCTATGTGCTGCCCATAATTTTCAAAAATAGTTTTTAGGCTATAAAACTTTTATAATAGATTTTTTCGCGTTGTAAAAAAATCTCTTAATACATTTTTGATGTTCTATCGATTCGCGTTTTCAAAATATCGAAAATCTCAAAATTTGGCTTTCCCCCGTTATCCTATGTACTGCCCATGGTTTTGATCAATTTTGTTTATTCGATAAAAATTTCATTTACATTATTTCGGGCTGAAATTAATTTTCCTAGGGCAGTTTTCAACGCTTTATCGAATGACGTTTTCAAAATACCGAAAATTTCAAAAATTTCGAAAATTTGACTTCCCCCCGTTATCTATGTGCTGCCCATAGATTTTCCTCAATTTTTGTTTATTCAATAAAAAATTTCCATTACATTATTTTGGGCTCAAATTAATTCTCTTAGTATATTTTTCGACGCTCTATCGAATGGCATTCGCAAAATCCCAAAGTAATTGCAAATTTGTGCCCCCCCCCCCCCGTTATTTTATTCACCCCCCGTTACCCTATGTGTACCTTAATTTTTATATCTTTTAGCGCAACAGTTTCATGCCCTTTTAGGGTAGGTATTCTGGGTAATCTTACGGTATCTTAGGTTTTCTGGAGCGCCGGACGTCCCGATTAAAATCATAGTTGTAGTTTGAAGTATAGTCTTTTATAGGAATGTTTGGCTCATACCTTTCACTTAATCGGCCAGTTTTATGAATTTATGCCATTTTTAAGACTGTTCCGGAGAATAGCCCAGACACGTTCTCCTAAGGAGCACGTGCTCCTCTTGGAATGCTAGGGAAATTTCGGCGGGTCCTCGCTCTTCCCCTAGACAAAACATTCAGCAAGCACATGTCGACGACTCGCCACTGCTTATGGACTTTGCGAGGGGCATTTCGCTGACAAAGGGCCATCTTGGGCCCCGCCTTTTTTACACCCGAATTATCTGATCGTCCCGGGGTATCGTCTCGTTTTTTGGCGATACGGATTTTCGGATTTCCAGTCAGTTTTGCAGTCATTTGAGCTGTCAGTTTCTGGTTTTCTCCGAAACCCTTTAAATTTTAAGGATACCTAGCTTCTAATACTTTTTGAAACGCTGTTGGCTACTGAAAACCGAAATCGGCTTATCCTTCCGGTTTTGAAGTTTTTCGATTTTTTCGCTTTTCGAACAAGAGAAAATCCCGGAATCGGCTTATCTTAAAAAATAGTTTTGCCCGTTTTCGATTTTTTTTCTTCGACCCCAAATTCCCTCTATAGGTATTCACCAAAAAATTACCCCTTCTTTTTCAAGTTTGAACTTAATTTTCTGCACCAAAAAAAACAGCGAAAAACACGAGATTTCTGGTCGTTCCGACTACCCTAATTGGGTATTCACAGGGTTTGAGGACAATAGGTGAGACCAGAACACGCCCCGCCAAATGACGTTTCCCAAAGACTTTTCAGCCGGATTAGTGCGGGTGCATTAAAAAACGCTGACTTGACGTTATCGAAGGGTTGATTACGCTAAAAACTCATTTAGCGCCCGCTTGAAGTTTTTGCGGCTGCGATTTTTGATAAGGAGCCCCCGGAAGTTGTAGAGATTATCACGTTTTCTATTTTTGGGGGCTGGTGACGAGATTTTTAGGGTGGAGGCTGAAGTAATCATGGTTTTTGAAGCTCATCTATCTTTTTCAAATCCATGGAGGGTTTTGTTAAGCAACTTGTAAACGATACTTTTTTGGGCAATTTTTCTAATACTAAGATTTTTAAATTTATATTGTTTTTCAAGACGGTCTAAGATTATCTGTTTCTCTGGGTAAAATTACGTCCAATTAATGTTTTGGAGACAGATATTGATGTTTTAGTGATTTTTAGGGCGTGAAATATGAGCTGATCGCGCGGTTTTCTGTGGAAGATTTTTCGAATTTCCATAATGGTTTTTGTTGTTTCTCAGTTTTGAAGCGCGTTTTCCTTGATAGTTTTGTTTGACGTATTTTACGTATTTTCAATATAAATCTTGGGATTTTAGTTGATTTCCAAGTACTAATTTTCACTCGTGTGCGGTGTTTTTAGGATATTTTGACGAAAAATCAGCTTTATAACGCTATATATTGTTAAAAGAACTCGGTTTAGAAGTTCATTTTTTCAAAAAGTAACGTTGTAGCGTTATATAATTAAAAAAATCGGAAATGTCGGGCTTGTAAGCGGAATTTTGACGTACGTGCGTTTACATTGGCGTTTAGTTGTATCCCGCTTGAGTTTGGGCGGCTTTGTAGCTTCAATTTGCTCATTTTTCCAATCGAATCCCCGTGGAATCGGTCCCAACCGGTCAGCCATTGGTCTCGCACGCTAAAGGGCGACCCGCGGACCGTCCAGGCCTCCCTGCTCGCAAGTTGTATGTGTGCCCAGCTGCCTGTTGCGAGCGGGGTAGCTCTGTCTGTTTGTCTGTCTGTCTGCCTTGTTCATTCTCTATGTCTGTCTGTCTGTCTGCTATGTCTATTCCTCTGAACGGGGGGTCCGTTCCGAGTAATTTCCGCCTCTTCCATTCCTGCACCCTCGCGTTCCGCCGCACGCTGCTCTGCCATGTAGATTTCGCAATGTAGCATTGCACAAGTGGTGGCTGCGGGTTTCCAGAATGTTTCCATATACGAAACGCTACTCTTGTCAGCTAGTGCATTGAATTTTTTAGACGCAGTAACTCATAAAAATGCATAGGAATGTATTTTGACATTTTTGCTGAAGTTTAGCTCAGAAACGACACCTGTTAGAGTTTTACTACCACTATAGCTATTTTTCAGATTTTGTATTTTCAAGCCAGGAAACTTAATTTCGGTTTTTTAATGAGAACGTTTAGAACGAAACAGTTCAGTTTTCGATTTCCGGAATTTTTCATATACGTAGCACGACTCTTTTCATCTAGAAAACTGAATTTTTGGGTGGTGTCATTTTGAAAACTTCGTTATTAGGTTTCGAACGGAAAGTACGACTTTTTGTGGTTCACTGTAGTTTTGGCTGAATAAGATACTTTATGACCTATTATAACGTTCTAGATGTTGCCGATACGAAATGTAGGTTTCGGCTGGGCTAGGAAACTTAATTTTATTTTGGGTCACTTTAAAACCGTATGATAGTGTTTATGGCTACGGTTTACTTACCCCCCCCCCCCCTCCCCCAGCCGGAAGTTTTTAGCTATAACTTTTTTATTTTACATTATTGTAGGCTCAAATTAAAACTCTTAGTATATTTTTCGACGCTCTATCGAATGGCGTTGCAAAAATCGCGACAAAATAAGCGAAAATACCGACAACTTTGAGACCCTTCGGCTGTGGGGGGTAAAGTAAACTTTTACCGTGTTTATTTTGTGGTTGAAATAGAATTTTGCTTAGAGTCTGGTGCAAAATTTGTCGTAAAAGAATATGAATGCTTTTGTTAACTTTTACAAGCTTTTTGGAGGCGCCTTGACCTATCTGACTTGTGACTTGACCTATCAAAAGATTTGGCGGACCTCCACGCTATTTTTTGACTTACGCAATCTATTACCCCACTTCATTTCG
Organism: Mesorhabditis sp. LJ9110; assembly: GCA_038088335.1. Lineage (NCBI taxonomy): Eukaryota > Metazoa > Nematoda > Chromadorea > Rhabditida > Rhabditidae > Mesorhabditis > Mesorhabditis sp. LJ9110. The sequence goes on along the minus strand of JBBGBA010000103.1, from coordinate 28,146 downwards.
CTCACATGTCGATCTTGATGATCGTCCAGTTCAGTCCAGTTTTCTCTGCTCTTTTTCGAAAGTCCCGAATTTTCTTGCATTTCTGGGCTTATCCCCCATAAAAACCCCGGATAGCTAGCACTTCCCCCATATTGCCCTCTAAATGGCGATTCTCCCAAAGCACGCCGATCTGCAGAAAGGTGCCAAAATTTTCCGTTGTTTTTCATATGCCAATTTAGGCTACAAACGAGCAATATGCTGTTTTTCCGGCACAATAAGTGCACGGGAACCCAATTAGGGTGCGCTCGCGCATAAATGCCGTCCCCAGGGGTGCTTTTTCCGCTTTCTCACGTGGCTTTTTGCAGTTTTCTGGCCGGTTTTGCCGGTTAATTGGCAGTTGTGAATCCGGGAATTTTGCAGCTATCGCTTTACATTAGTGTGGGAGGAGTCAGAACCCTATAACTGAAATTTTGCCACTTCAGGCAATTTTGCTAGAAATTTCGCTGGAAGATCAGTTTCAGGTGTTCCTTAGCTTGGTAAATGCCTAATTTTTACGATTTTTGTGATTTATTTAGTGATATTCAATTTATACTTTTTATATTAGCTCTAAAACGTTTTTTTAAACCTTAATGTTATGTTAATAGCCTCAAATGAGGTATTTTCGTAGTTTTCTGGTATTTTTTTTTGAGGTTATTTTGCTTTCCAGGTTGCATTTTGAGGACTTTTCGGCCTTATTTACCTCAATAAAAGATTTTTTACGTTAGTGGCTAAAATTAAGGTATTTTCATAAAGTCAGATAATTTTTATTGAGCAGACATTTAGGTAACTTGCACATTTAATCCCGTTTACCGACTAAAATTTCCATTATTTGCATCTAAGCGTCTGAAATTATTTTGGTGCCGCATTTTAAGATAATTTTTGGGCCCGATTTCGTGAAATGTGTAGATACTTTTACGTTTCCGATTTACCGGATCCATTTTTATCAAACAAGCCGGACCTGCTGGGCATCCCCTGCAAAACGATATCCCTGCATCCCTAATCCTTCCCACCCCTCGGGCCACAAATCCGTAAATTACGTGCAAAATGCGTAGGGATAAGAGATCGTATTTTGTTTACGGTAGTAGAATCTGGATATTGAGTTCAAAGATCATTCTATGAGAATTTTTTGTCTCAGGATTTAGGAAATAACGAATAGATTACGCATTTCCTTGCAGAGTTCGAGGCTCGGATCCGTCGATGGAGACAGCTGCGGTTCGGGTTTGGTGAAGCCGTCCATCCCAGAAGATCCACGTCGCAGGAACCGAAAGCGGTGAGTCGAAATAAAAAATTAAAGGGAATTTTGCGTACAGGATGAGTAAGCATGGTCAGCTAGCAGAGATTGATATGGGAACTTTGTCTCATGAAATTTGGCGCAAATCCGACCAGAATAGGCTCGAAATGATTATTTGGAAAAGCTATAAAGTTTATTTTTTTAGAACGAAGTTGTAGAGTTTATTTTTTTGGCAGAATCCAGGCAAGCTGGCCGAGCGAATTTCGGAAATCTGCAGCTTAAATTAACCGTATGCTAGCAGAGATCCCTGGGAAAATCGAGCTGCTAAACTAAATTTAAATTTGGTCCAATCTTATAGGATTTTCTTGCAGTCCCGGGCAAGCTAGCAGAGATCGTGTAGGAATTCGAATATCCCCGATTTTCAATCTCTCTGCACCCGATGCAAGCAAATCCCCAAATAATACCTGCTAGCCTACCCTAATTAGTCAGCTTCCGAACGAACACACCTGTGACTCATTCCACCCGATTTGTACCTGTCGACTTTCAGTTTTTTAGATTCATGGGGTGGGGGTAGCACTAAATTAGTGACTCACCCCGACTTACCTATTGTTTTCCGTTTTATGCTCGTTACCGTTCGAAAATTTGCAGTATTTATACGGTTTCGAAACCTGTAAAAAAAGCCCGTTTTTAGCTAGAAAGCTAGAATTGTGAGTTTTGGTCGATTTTGTTGTCGGATTCATGTACCTCACAAACCTTTTATTGAGCCCTCCCAGACAATCCGCTTGCAAAAGCCAGCCGAAGTTTAATGATCATGTCGTTTTTTTTTCAGCGAGGCTCTCCGGTGCGCGAGCCAGCCACTCCGCGAAAGCCGTTGCCGGTGTGCTCGACGAGTCCGTTGCCCCGGAAAGGAATGAGCGCCACCACTCCATCCCGTAAGTAATACGAGTATATGAGCATTACACTTGTAAGCTCCTTAAAAACCGCTTAAAAGTGAAGAATCAACCCGTTACCTCAGTCTAGACTGGAAATACATCCTTTTAAAAGCCCTAGTAATGGGCCAAATCGAACATTTCCATCTATTAGGTCGAGACAGTTTGGAGCTTTGCCAAAAATGCTTCTAGCTAATTTTTCTGCTCCCTAAGACTAAGTTATAATGCTAACTAAGCTGGGTCAAAATCACGTTTTTACTTGCGTCATTTGGAGTGGCGCGTAGTCGCCGACACCTAGGCGGTAGATACCTATTTGACCGATTGTCGCGATTTTAGCGCTTTCTATTCCCTGTTAAAGCAGGCTAGCAGCGACTCTTTGGGCTCTTTTTCCATCGGCCTAAAGCTTTTTAAGAAGCAACGAGCAGAGTTAATTTGCCACCATTTTCGAAGCCTTGAGCAACCATAATACCACTTGCCGGTTCAGCGGCTTTCTGAATCATGCTATCAAAGAAGAATTAAGACAATTACGACGAGCAAATACGACAAGAATTAATTTATCCTTTTCAGTGGGCGGCCTCCGATTCGAGCCGAGCCAGCAGCTTGACCCGGAAGGCGAGGAGCTGAACAGACGCTTCGAGCAGGTCCGAAGTCAGGCCGGAAAGTTGAGGCTGAGCGGCCAGGTCGTCCAGTGCCAATACTCGGATCTGGAGCATCTTGGGGATATCGGTCATGGCAGCTGTGGCCATGTGACGAAGATGGCGTATAGGGGCCATGTGATGGCTGTTAAGGTAAGTAATCTCTACCTTGAGGGGACTAAAAATCCTGAAAATCTAACCCCTTAAACCACTAAGTCTCGACAGTCCCGTATATAGCTAAAAATCCCTCCACGTTTTAAAGGGATGGTCAAAGCAGGGCTCTGGATTTTTCTACTCTGGATAGCTTATGAATTTTTGGGTGCTTCCGTGTTAGCGGGGGAGCAAATTTTTAGCGGGGGTAGCGAGGCGAATTTTTTAGTTAAGCCTATGGCTGCATAGTGATGAATTAAAATATAGTTTAGTAAGCTTTTGGTAGCTTCCAATTACCAAAACACTATGAAACTTTATCAGAACATCTTATAATTTTATGTTGTATCCTAAATTTCTGTCCAAATTGTTCATTCTTCATACATTTTAGACGCAAAAAGTCAGTGTTTTACCCAAAGGGTGCCCACGCGTGGTTGTCGAGACCTAGCCGGCCAAAGGGGTCGATTTTCACGCTTTTCGGTCCCTTGAAAATTACCTAAATACTCTATACCTTTCAGCAAATGGCTCGCACGGGTAACACGGGCGCCACCCGCCGAATTCTGATGGATCTCGACGTGGTGATGCGATGCCAGAGTCCGGATATTGTGATTTGCTACGGGTTCTTCATTACGGATGTGAGTAGTCGATTTTTGTTTATACCGGAGGAGGTATTACACTTTTCATATTTAACTCTAATTCCAATACCTTCAGTAGCGTCGTTAAATCCATCTTTTTCAGACGACAGTCTACCTGTGCATGGAGTTGATGAGCTGCTGCCTGGACCGGTTCCTCTCCCGGATAAACCACCAGCCCGTGCCCGAGCAGTACATCGCCAAAATGGCCATCTCCATCCTGTCCGCCCTCAACTATTTGAAGGAGGAGAAATCGGTTATTCACCGCGACGTGAAGCCCTCCAATATTCTGCTCGATTGGGATGGAAATGTGAAGCTGTGCGATTTCGGTATTGCCGGGCAGTTGATCGAGTCGAAGGTGTTCACGCGGAATGCGGGATGTCCACCGTATATGGCGCCGGAACGATTTAAGCCTGTGGAACAAGGGGTAAGCTTGATACGTTAAACTTGTTATAACGATTTTAGGGGCCCGCACCGTATGATGTACGTTCGGATGTGTGGTCGATGGGTATCACGCTGGTTGAGCTGGCGCGTGGAACGTAAGTCGTTTTGGATCTTTACTCGCGTTCCTTGATCGTTTTTAGCGAACTTACCTCTGTCATTTGGTGTGTCATATAACTGTCGAGATTTTGACGAGAATGAGGCTCGTTTTCGGTGCTCTTTAATGACTTACACATGAAACATCGCAAAGTGAATAAATCTCGATTTTTACCCGTTTTGCGGTTAAGAGGATGAGTATTTTTTTAAAGGTTAATCTGGAAACTCTGATCACCCTCCATTTTTCAGATACCCCTACCAGGGCCAACACGAATTCGAGATCCTCTCTGCCCTCATCAACAACCCGGCCCCAGTGTTGACGCTGGAAGAGGGCTTCTCCCCCGATTTTGTCAACTTTGTCGAGTTGTGTCTCAACAAGGACGTCCAGCAAAGGCCGAAATATGACGTGTTATTGGTGAGTGCTGCATTAATAGAAATAAAATCCACTGGGGAACTAGCAGAGGTTATTTAGGAATTCTTTTTGGCCTAATTTTGGACTTTGGAAGTCAAAATTAACTATATACCAGGGTCGAAAAGCCGCTCCGCGGCTTTTCACCCCTGGGCCTCGTCTAGGTACGATCACAAAAATACTTTGCATATTCAGCCCAAATCCCGATGACAAAAATCGGAAATCTCCTCTGTAGCCTGATTTTATAAGCATGATCCACGTCCGGCGCATGCAAATTTTGCCTAACAAAGGTACTTCACAAAAACCTAAATTTAATGTCGAAAATAGTAAATTTTGAAAAATCTAATAAGTCGGCAGTCATCTCCACTCCATTACGCATCAAATGACGTATCAAACATGTCCGAAAACTTCTTCCCTGACCCGTTATGAGCGGAACATACATCCGGAAGTGGATGCAAATCTACACAGACACACACACACACACACTATTTTTTTATATATAGTAGGATGTCTTTGAAAAACCGTAATTGAGCTGAGAAAACATGAATTTAACGCAAGGGTAAGTAGCAAAGATCATTTAGCAATGTCAGGCTCATGCAGGTCAGACTAGCGAAGATTATTTAGGATCAAGGAATAAGTGATTTTGACCTCTAACCCACTTTAAACTGTAAAATATAGGTCAGGCCGGCCCTAAGAATTAGCTTTTTGATATTTTTATAGCAAAATTGAGTAAGCTAGCAAAGATTCTTTAGGATTTAGGGACTTTAAAGGCCGCTTGATGCCAAATCTAATTACATATCCACCTTTCAGCAACACCCCTGGATCGTCAAAAATCGCGACGTGCAGGTGAACCTGGCCGAATGGTTCCAGGATTTGATGGAGGACCATGAAGAGTGATGTCGTCGCTCGAAGCTGTCCGCCGGTTTTTTTGAGATTCTTTCTTTGATCGACTAGAATTTTTCAACCCCCAAAAATAGGCGAGTCCGCCAAATTCCCCCTAGCCTGTTTCGTTTTCGAAATTTAAATTTTTACGAAAATGGTGGTTTTCAGGGGATTGGACAGGTTTTAAGATCGTGAAAATTCCGTAAAATGAGCCAGCAGTGATTTTTTGGGAATTTTGGAACAGAATGGAGGTTCTGGAAATACTTTCCGCAATAAAATGCCGAAGCAAAGAAAGGCAACTAGCAGAAATTTTTTAGGAGTGAGTGGAAACTATAAAAATGAAACGGCATCTGGTAGAGATTCTTTGGGAGCTTTTCAAGAGCACAAGAGTAAAAAATGTGAAAGGCAGCTAGCAGAGGCCATTTAGGAGCTTCTGAACTCCAGACGATAAAAATAATGGAAGGATAACTAGCAGAGATTCTTGAGACCATTTAAAAAATTAAAACATCAGACAAGGCGAAAACAACTAGCAGTGATCATTTAGGAGCCTTTTGAAAGCAAAAATCGGGCAATGAATGAAATGGCAACTAGCCTAGATCCTTCAGGAATTTTTTCTAACTCTAAAAAGCTTGCCAATCTCTTTAAAACCCGCCATCCCAAAAGTATTCCTGCCCCGAATCGGTTTTGTGCTGCTGTGTTCTCTCTTTTATCTCCCCCTCCTTCCCTCAATGTGATGTGGCCTTGTCATTTTCGTTTTTATATGATTTTTAAATCTTGTTAAACTTCTAAAGCTTAGCTTTTGTCTAAACTGTGCTATCTATCCCCCACCTTACTTTCACCCCCTGCCTGGATGCTAATTTTTTTGGATTTATCAGTCTTTTGGCTATCATTTTTGATTCCATATTTCCTGAACTTTGGACGGGGTGCTGATTGGTGTCCCCGGGGGATGCCCACACACAACAACAACACACATTGTATTTTATGTGAATAAATTTTATTATGTGAAAGATGTCCTTGGAAGATTTGCACAGAGTACGTTATGCCCAACCATACGCAATAGAAAAGTGCGGTACGTTACGTAAAGACGCTGCGTGATTAAACCTCGTTGGCATATTTTATGCATTTGTTTGGTCCTTTACGAAAAGCTATAAGATGCCACCATAGCATACGCTAGACAATGCAAAGCTAAGAAATGCTACGTAAGGCTACGCAAAGATACGCTGAATCCTATGATATGCCACCAGTAAGCCTGCATCATAAAAAATCAACCAAGCCGAATGGTCCAGGATTTGATGTTGGAATAGTGGAAGAACTTGCGTATCCGAAACACGAACAAAAACAAGTGTATTTTGATGTAATAAAGTTTATTCGATAAAAATTCAATCTGAAATTCTCTAAAAAATTGATCTGATAAAATTTACTGTTTAGTTATGCATAAAAATTTTAGGTTAAAGCTGGCAAAATGGAATGCGGAATGCTGGAATTACCAGGAACACTATGAAGGTCATATAGGCAAAAGGAAAATTGCGTGAAAACCCATTGGACGAAAGATTGCAGCAGAAATTTACGCGGTTACTATGAATTTAAGAATTTACTGACGCTCGAGCTTGTAGGTATGGCGCCGGGCCATCGAGCACCCAATAATCAGCGTAATTAACATACAAATCGAAAAGGCAGCTGCTGATGCGATCAGCGTCGTGACTGGGATGCAAATCTCGCGCTGGAGAATCCGGAAGACGTCGTCAAAGCCCGGGTTCGGGGCGCTGGGAGTAGGGGTGATGCTCTGAAAATGACGCAGGTGAAAATGTATTGCTACGCTTAGGAACAGCTCTATCAAAGCCTTAGGACTCCGATCCGACCCAATTCGCTACGAATAACGTGCGATACAATACGCCCACTACGGTCCTAGTACGTTACGATACGCGCCCTATATTTTGCTACGTATATTACGTTACAATACCTGTGAAAAATCGTAAGCTCTCGACAAATAATGAATTTTCTCACCAACGCTGTCATATTCTGCAGCTCGAATGGGTCGAGCATCTCCTCTGGTAGATCCTCATTCATCGTCAGCGTAGTTTGAAGCACTTCCTGCTCCCGCTTCATGATTCTGCTAAATCAAAAATACTCTTTTCATACTTTGATCTTTAAATACCCAGAACGCGCCCATTTCTTGTTGACTTCCGGCTCATTTCTCATGACGATACTGCGCTTGGAGCGACCGCAGATCTAAAAGAAAACTGTTTAAAGGGCCACTGAAGACAAAAAGAGAGTGGATTCTCAGGTATAAGTGGTAACTTACGGGCGGTGAAAAACCTTCACACTCTCCGGTCCCCTTCTTGCACAACTCAACGACACATTCGTAGTTGAGGACTCGAGAATCGGAGAATTTGTAGCCGGACGTTTCGGTGAAAGCCTAAAGGTATATACTACCCATTAAGTTACTTTAAAAATTTTAAAATTTTTAAGGAACTGACACGCAGGCAGAAAATCATAATTTACGAAATACGAACTCTCGTTAATTCCGTGTCGTAGTGTAGATCCGGCTGAATGAGTGGATCAATGGCGCACCCGTCGACGTCGAGCTGAAGTGGTTTTAAAGTTCTATCTAGAATTTAACTTACCAGGTCGAATTTGTATCCCTTCCCATCAGTCACGCTACAGCTGTGTACCAGAATTCCTTGAGCTTCTCCCTCACACTCCCACACGTGGAAAATATTGTCGCCGACCTCGCCTTCGCTAAAAAGAGGTTGATTTTGGATCCAGACGGGTTTTAAATAGGCAGAGGATGCGTGAAATAGCTAAGACCTACACAATTGGTGGTCCCTCCACGCTGCCGAGACGGATACTGTATGAACAGGTTGGAGCCGGGGCTGCCTCGACGAGTTCGGTGGTTCCGAGTCCGGACATTTCTTAAAAATACGAGTTAAGGTCGTCGTTTTGAGCTTAGAGTATAGTCCGTATGAATTGTGAATGAGGCCTGCCCAAAAATACTTTAAATTTGGTCTTGCTCTATTTCTCTTACCAATCGCATTCGTGAGCATCGACGTAGATCTGAAGAAGCACATGCAACGATACGCGCGGTCAGCCTTCGTCACAAACGTACCATGGAAGGAGACAACGATGGTTAGGGAGAACATGAGGCCCTGAAGATTTGAGATCCGCTTTTAAAGGGATAGAAAAGGCATAAATAAAGTCATCCGATACTTTTTCACCATATTGTTGTTGCTTATTAAGATATATAATAACGGTGAAATACTGCACCAGATTGTGAGGGAACTTGCTGTTTTCGCAGAAAGGCGTCAAGCGAAACAGATTTTGGCCAAAAAAGTACCTCCAACTTGCCGCTAACGCGGTGCCGCTGCATGGCGCAGTCTCCATTGTTAACGACCAAGGAGAATCTAAATAGAATTACGTTTGTTTTTACTTTTGTTTATTGACTAGCTTTTAACGTAATGTGCGAGTGACCAGTGCTTCGGAAAAAGTTGGTCCGTTTTCAGTGTTTTTCAAATCTAAAGCTTTTCTACCTAGCAGCTTGATTAAGCTCCCGTAAACCAAATACCTGGACTGATTTGTGTTCTTTGCAAAGCCCTGAGCACAACGTTCATCATCTGACAGCCCCTGGACGTACACCCTTCCGGAAAATGGCTTCCGAGTCTTGAAAGTCAGGGCAAGCATCGTGTCTTCGCAATCCACCTAGAAGAAAAGAAAAGGTGGCTAAAGCTTTAAGGGAAATTCTCATACCTTCGGCTCTCCGACAATCTCGTTGTCGAACATGAAACTGGCCACCGAAGGAAGTAAGACGACAAGGCCATGGAGTACCCGAAGGAGCATGGTGCCAAAAAATTTTCATGCTTTAGAATTCGAAATTTGTTTCAGGAGGTCACCGAAGGAACGGTAAGGATTTTTTAAAATTTGTTGCTTTTTTGCGCAAAACTTCCCCACGGGGCTGTACCATAATTATAACTGTAAAGATCTCAAAGTTGATGTTAGTTCTTTAGCACTAGCTAAATACGATATTTTACTGACAAAAACGATGAGATTTTGTGAAAAAGTTCAAGAGAAGCCGAGACTTAAGCTAAATCTAAGCCAAGCCTAAGCTTAGTCCCAAGCCTAAGCCCAAACTAAACCTGGGCCAAAGCCTAAGCTAGCCCTAAGCCTTTGCCTGCTTTTGCCTAGGCCGAAACCTATGCTTACAAGGGAACCTCACGGAGACATGGTGGAATTTCGGAAAACGCTCGCGGCTACCCCGGGTAATCGGCCATTGCGATCACGATGCGCTTGTCAGATTTTTCTAAATAGACCTGTGGACAGAGATAAAGCACTTCCGGAAAATGCTGATTTACATGCAAAAAATTTGCATAGAAGGATGGTTTATGAGGCTCTCCCATCACTATGGAATCACCAGTTGAATAGCCGAGTGGTAAGCGACTCACTTGGTAGGATGCTGACGAGGGTTCGAATCCGCTTACGATTTTTTGTTGTTGCTTTTTGCCAGAGATTTTTGTGCAAGTCCAAAATCATACGTGCTAAAGTACTTATAAATTTTATGACAGTTGTCGACGTTACGTGGTCAGAAAATTATTCTTGTGAAATTTTTTTCATTTTTTGCAGATGGTCAGGTGTAGGAACTCTAGCCGGCAGAACTGATTTTTCGATTTTTTTGCCTTTAATGGATAAACATTAGGGATTTCAGGCTATTACTAGTAGCATTCTGGACTTACAAAAATCTCTGGCAAAAAGCAAAAACAAAAAATCGTAAGCGGATTCGAACCCTCGTCAGCATCCTACCAAGTGAGTCGCTTACCACTCGGCTATTCACTGGTGATTCCATGTGATGGAGACCTAACATCCTTCTGAAATTTTGCATGTAATCGCATTTTCGGAAGTGCATCTGTCACAGTCTATTTAGAAAAATCTGACAAGCATCGATGCAACCTACCGGGTAACCGCAGTTCAAATTCCACCATTCCGGTTAAACTCAGTAAGGCTAAGTTAAGCCTGAGCTAAGCAGAACCAAGCGAACCTATGCTAAAGTCCGAGCCTGAGCCTAAGCGTAAGCCCAAGTATTGGAACGTATATAAGCAGAATTAGATTTCGGCTAGTTGGAAATTTTGACGATACGACGGGATACTGTAGGCTACTGGAGTGACAGATGCGTTAATGGTCCAATAGTTTCCTAGCTGCAAATAAAACAAGAGGAAAAAATGCCCTAGGATCGGGTATAATTAATGGGGATGTTTGTGTGCCCGCGTAATGAGGTGCGTTGCGGAATTTGGATACCCCGGCCCCCTCCCCTCCATCCGTCCTCCTCCTGTTTTGGGTATCAAACAGGGCCATCATTATGGATGGCGAGCGGGTGGCGGGAAGATGGTGGAACGCGCTCGGGGGGTTGAGGATAGATTGCCATCTCTAATAATCGAGATTTAGGGTCGCTACATTGCCTAATACCCCCGGTCTCACAACAACATACGGGAGGCGGTGCGCAGATTTCCGGAAAATAAATGGAAAAAATTTACTAGGTCGAACTTCAGGAAAATTTAGCTTCCCCACCTCTTGCCCGCCAGTTATAAAGCCAGGGAGCTTTTGCATTATCGGCGGGAAAGCATTTTTCATATTAGTCCCGATATACTTAGTCCAGCAAATCATAGCTGTTGATCTATAGTGTTTATTGCCAAATTTAAATAAGGTTAAACTGCAGGCAACCTTCGGAGAAGACTTCGAAAATTCGAAAATTTTTAATTTTGATCGACAAATCGATGTTTTTGTATCTTTCCCGCAAATAAATAAGGTTATTAGACTAAGGAATAGTAAAATCAGTTTCGAAACAAAATTGAAGTCACCCGCCCTCCGGTAACGCAAAAGCACCTGGTTCAGAAATTCACAGGCCTGCCTTCTTCTAAAACAAATCAAAGAAGACGAGGCACAAAAGAGAGAGCGCGATAAAGAGAAAGACAGAGAGGGAGAGAGAGAAAGGGTGTGAGTGAATGAGTAAGTGAGTGAGAGGGAGAGACTGAAAACTAGATATGGAGGGCTAACGAAAAATCGTTAAAGATTTGCTTCTCCGTCTCAAGAGCAAAATTGGGAGTCGGTTGGGCCTAAAAGAACCTAATTCATGCAAAATAGAACCGAAAATTAGCATGTAAAGAATTTACAATCGATAATTAGCATGTTTTTCATACCTGCCTGGATAAAAACTTAGTATCATTCCCCCAAAAAATGCGCCTCCTCGCGACGACGCTCTTCCTCCTGGCCGCTGTTCAGGTTCAGGCTGGGTGAGCCCTTTTTGAAACATTGAGATGCAAATTGAAGATTGAAAATTCGCAATACCTTTAATTGTTTTCAGTCTCGACCCGACGGGACTCTACGACTACGTGGGGCGTCATCTGCGCGAGGTGACGCGCGCAAGCACAGACAAATATATCTGCGACAGCTTGTTTCGATATGTATGGTGAACGGTTTCACTCTCTCTCTTCTCTCTCTCTCTCTCTCTCTCTCTCTCTCTCTCTCTCGCTCTCTCTCTTTCTCGCTGTCTTTCTCTGTCTCTCTCTATCGATCTCTCACCCGTTGTCTTGCTCTCGCGCTCGAGAGAGAGAGAGAGGGAGAGAGAGAGAGAGAAAGTGGTATTATCCGTTGAGATACTTCCCTTCCAGGTCTGTCCAACCGGTATCGATATGGCGACACACGGCATGGGCTCGGCGTTGTACTTCGACATGAGGAACCACCTCACCCAGTCCGACACTGCCGCCAATCCGCTCGAGACGAGCAGGCCGAACAAGCCGAGGGTACGGTAGATCAGCCACTTAGAAACAATTTGACATTCGCTGACAAATCCCAAAATCTATTTTGAGAGCGACCTCACCTACTACGACAAGGAGACGCTCAGCCTGATTGCCCCTTTCTTCAGCATGTACCGCCCGTCGCTCGTTGGGGTCCTGGAGGTGGGACTGTTTTTAGCGCGAAGTCTAAGCTAAGCTTAAGCTAAGCCTGAGCCTAGCCTAAGTTAAGCCTAAGCCAGGCCTAAGCTGACTCTAAGCTAAGCCTAAGCTAAACCTAAGCATAAGCCTAAGCTAAGCCTAAGCATAAGCCTAAGCCTAAGCCGAAACCGAAGCCTAAGTCTGCTCCAGGATGACGTGCCGTTCGGCGAGACCCTCCTGGCCGCCAGCTACTTGCAAGGCTGGCACGCCGACGACCCGGATCGCGTCATCAAGATGTACGACGAGATGACGCTCGAGTTCATCCGTGTCCTCGATGCGGTAATCCTTCTTGCACGCCTTTGTTCATCTACTCGTTTTAGTACGACTACAAGCTGTTCGCAAACCGGGGCGGCCTGCAAAAATTGCGCGACGACATCCGCGAGCAGCTCAAGAAGAAGATGGCCATGGTGGGGTGGATTTCGTTAAGAAATACGGGAAATTTACAGATCCAAATGTACGCCGGGCCTGCGAACGCCAAGCAAAGCCTTGCCTCCATGGTCAAGAAGTACAACGATATGCGCGACAAGCTGTACAGGTAGCAGACTGGTGCCTTGTTAACTGTCACGATCCCTTTAAGGGGCAACACCACCGCAAAGAAACTCGCCGACGACGAGGCGAATCCCGGATCAGTAGCTTACCGCCTGCTCCACTTCCGGAAGGTGTTCGAATTTTCGCAAATTATAAAATTTCTTAATGAATTTTTTAATTTAGAGCTGTGCGAAATGTAGAAAGATTGTTTATATTTCCTTCTAGGGCCGTATGGCTTTGCTAGGAAAAATTTTGCCCGCCCGCTAACAGTCCCAAATTGGCGCTGGTTAGTTAGCGGGGGGGGGCTAATTTTTTTCCTGGCGGTCCCGGTTGCCCTAGTAAATAAATATAAAGTTTTAAATTGTGTTCCGCTATCTGGCTTGGGCTTACTAGGAGCCTCCCCCCGATAATGAACCAGAATCCAAACACTTACAATACCTATGGTAACCTCTAATTTTAGCTTGGCGCCGCCCGAGTGGCGGCCCGCATGGTTCGCCAGGATCTGAAGAGGGACTATGGCGAGGACGGCGACAAAATGATCAAGGGTAGCTGAGAAAACAGTTCCTTAGCAATATGCCAATTTGTGAGGCTTGACTCACGTGCTGCGCGACTCGCGCACCGGCGACCTAGCGTCCCGAGTTTTGCCCGCGCTGCTCAATGCCAACTCGCTGCTGCGCATCGCCGATCTGCAGTGGGAGCACGGCGGTCACGACAAGAGGGCCGCGTACCCGCCACTGATCTTTGGGGGTTTTTTGAAGATACCTCTCTCTCTCATTCTCCCTCTCTCTTTCGCTCTATGTTTCTCTCTATCGTTCTCTCGCCATCACTCTCTCTCTCACTCTGTCTCTCTACTCTCTCACTCACTCCTCTCACTCGCTCTCTTTCGCTCTCTCTCATTCTCGCTCTCATGTCTATCTATCTCTCTCTCGCTCTATGTCTCTGTCTCTCTCGCTCCCTTTCCGTCTCTCTTTCTCTCCCTCTCTCCCTCTATTTCTCTCTCGCTTTCTATCATTAGCCTAGCCGTTGTGGTCCGGCTGGCCCGACATCCCCAAGCAGTTCCACTTCTCGACTTCACCAAATTTTGTTTACAGACTCCACCGTCGGCACCGAGATCGCGATCGAGTTCCTGAAGGCGTCCCGGACAAGAATCACGTGCCCGAGTCCCGAACTGCTCCTACGAGTACTTCAAGTCGTTCTGTCTGGCCGGCAACGACGTGAGCGCGTTTGGAGACCATTTTCCGGGGCTGCATTCTTAGCGGGGGAGGGCGAATTTTTTCGCGGTAATTCCGTGAGCCTTATGGCGTAACATTAGCCAATTCTATGACATTTTAGAGCGTTTTGATGCGAAAAGCTCATCAAAATTATAAAAATACTTCGAAAATCGTCAAAAATTGCAAATTTCTTAAATTTTGCAAGACTACTTTATTTAGTTTTCAGAAAACTGAGCCCCCCCCGCTAACAGCACAGGACCACTTGTCGCTCCCGTCTTTAAAAGCATGATCTCCCAAATTTCAGAAAGGCTGCGAGAAGCAGCTCGAGCAAGTCGGCGTCGAGGAGGAGGAGATCATCTACGGCACGGCCATCCAGCTGTCATTCGAAGCGTGGCGCCGCAACTACCCTCTCCCTGCCTTCTACGGCGACAAGCCCCTCGCCACCATCGTCTTCCGCGAGCTGACCATCGGCGACATGTTCTTCGCCGCTTGGGCCGTACAAAAGTGCGACTCGTACACCAGGACCTTGCCTAGGTAGAATTTCATTCTTGAGGGAAGAACTGCCATTGTCAGTACTGTTCCGTTATCGGGGGAGGACAAATTCCGAGTGACCCCGTATGGCCCTATTACGAGATGCAAACCATTTTGGTGACATTTTTTAAATTTTTTAGGATGTTTTCGCATATTGGGGGGACCAACTTTGTTAAGGCTACAAATTTTAATCAAAAAAATTCAAGTAAAAATGGAATTTCCGACCAAAAAAAGGCGCTTTTCGAATCTTTTCTAAAGTTTTTCTAGTTTATTGTTCGAGATTAAAATATAGTTAGATCGCATGAAAAACACTAAAAGACATTTTTTCTAAACGACATTGTATTTTTGGTCAAGTAGGAAAATGACTGAAATTTCAAAGACTGCAAAATTTTCGTAACTTTCTAGCATTCGAAAATCTCTAAAAACACTACAAACCCATATTTTTTTGTCATTAACAAATAGGTATAAGCGGAAATAATATTTTATTATATTTCCAGCAAGGAGTCGTGGGGCATGCGGACTTTGATCGATGCCGCGTCCGCCAATCACCCATATTGGATCGAACAGTGTGGCGAGCGGGACTATATGCAAAGGGTGGGTGAAAATTTTGTAACTCTAACTTTCTCTCCGTCTCTCTCTCTTTCTCTCTCTCTCTCTCTCTCTCTCTCTCTCTCTCTTTCTCCCGAACACCTCGATCAGGATTGCTTCCAGGTCGAGCGCTGCCCGTTGCTGCTACCCATGGAGTACCACGTGGACCTCTAGCTCTAGCTGCCCCACCTCATCTACCGGCAGCGCCCAAACTCGATGCCAGCCCTGCCACCACAACCGCCTCCAAGATGTTCAGCCACAAAAACACCCGTCGTTTATTTTTTTGTTGCCCCTGCGTTGGCCGGTAGCTTTGGAATAAAGCTATTTCGATGGGAATTGAATGCGTGGCTGCAGGATTCGCAGCCAAGAAGCTACAAAAGCTACGTAAAGCTACAAACTACATGAAAATACGTCATGTTTCGTCGTTTAGACAATTTTTGCCTTGTCTATTTCCTTTCGCTATTTTCTTTCGGAATTCGATATTTCGAAATCGTCAGGCTTGGAATGTTTAACATATGCGTCAAACCCGTCAAAACTGTATTATCGTTCCATCATGCTCACCAGGTACACGCCATGTAATTCGCTTTCAGCAGGACCGTGAGCACTCTGCCAGGCCTGTTAAAAATCGGAAATATGGATTTTTTTGCATTATCGGGGGGAGGGGAATGGTGTCATTAGTATTTGATTTTGCACGTATAAATCGAAAATTTTTGTTTGGAATATAATACAATAAAAATATTTACTATCATGATACTACCGTTTCTGTACTTATTACAAACGAAATTCGTTTCGTTGGGGTTTTTTGCAACTTTCTGATCCCCTAAAACCACCTCCCCTCATCATCCACGAAATAGTAATTTCGGCCCACCCAGGCAGCCATCCCCCTGACTCTCACGAATTCCTGGGTGGTCCCACCAGATGATGGCATTTGGAAAGTGATGGAAAAACCGAGCTGAAAGTAGTGTGCTTTTCATGGTCATATGGCTGGCATTTTCGAGGGAATCTAATGAAGATCGGGTCCACGGCAAAGGTCAAAATGGCGCTGCAAGTCTATGCTTGCTATTATAGCTCTGGGTCGAGGCGGTGAGGGTGGTCGACATTTGGCTGGTCGTGGAATCTTATTAAGCGGGGGCGAAAAATAGACTTACGGGTTCGAAATCCGGTACTTATACGTGAATAGGAAACTGAAGTTATGGTTGCGTCTGGGCGCATTCCAAAGCCTCGTTGCTCCCTCAAATACGACAAATTTTTGCGCTCTTTCTCTTGCTCTCTCACTCGATTCTATCTTTTCTGCCTTACCCTCTCCGCTTCTCTATCTCATGCTCCTTTTCATATCTCTCTTTTGTGCTCCTTCTCCATCTCTCACCGTGCTCATCTCGTGCTCCTTTTCTCTTTCTCTTCCACTCTCTCACTGCTCTCTCGCCCGCTCTTGCTTTCCCTCGCACTCACTTTCTTGCCCTCATCCTATAATCTTATATCTCGCTTCTCTCTCTCTCTCTCTTTCCTTCTCCTCCCTCTCTCCTTGCGTTCTCTCTTTTCTCTTTCCTCAATCATTTCCGACCCGGGATTACGGTAGCTCTCTTTCCCAATTGAAGACCACAAGAATAGAATCAACCTTCAAAAGTTCAACATCATCCCGGGGTCCAGACGCCATTAACTCCGACGTCCCCTCCTCCTATATAGTTTTTGTGTGGGTGGCTGTCTCGAGCTCATCGTCGGCTCTCGACCCGTAATTCCATTTTGGTCATTAGCTGTATGCAACCGAACCTGACGAAGATGATAATCCTTGCTGTTCTCTTTGACGCCTCTCAATAACTTCATCATTAATGTGGTATATCGGAGTTCCCTACTTGTAAGAATTTTTTCTTATCCTGGATTGGATTTTTCCGGACAAATAGACCCGTTTTCAATCTTTAACGAACGTTTATTCCTTGAGCAATCAACGGTTTTTGAATCGATTAACAACCCTCTGAAAATCCAGTATATTTGCGAGCTTTTTTCTGGGCTTTTATCTTTCGTGAAGATCCTTTCCGTTTCCTGGTTGGTATTCTTTCTTTTGAAAGATTTACAAAATCCTTTGAAGAACCCGCTCGATCCTTCTCCATTTGAAAGCGGATCCTGAACTACTACCATTTTAGGAATTTCGATTTTAAAACACCCTTTGAATTGCCGTAGTTTTGCGAGCTTCCGTTTTGTCGAAGATGGTCTTTGACGTAGTAGACAATAGCGAAATATTATTCCCAGGAGGGATCTGGAACCGCGTGCCTAGGGCTGTTCGAGGTGAAAGAGTATGCTTCGGTTTTACTAAACGTCCGAAGGTATGGTAGCGGAAATTGCGATTGTCATTTCTGACAAGTTCTAGCAAATTATTCGCTTTTTTGTAGACTTCTGACACCGCTTTTCGAACCTTCCATTCCCTATTCCAAATTGAAACTAGCGTATGCTTTGCTCCCTTGGCCAATTTTAGGTGCTTACTTTAAAACCAGGCCATCCCATCTCACTATCCTTTGAAATTTCCCCTTTCACTAACTAATGCCATCACTCCACCAAGTCACGACTAATGACCACGCCCCGCCCCTCCAAATAAGGTGTTTAACTCCTGAAAAGATCAAGTCCAAATTAGGACTTTGGGAACTCTAAAAGTGCACAATTTTCAAGGGACTGGGAAGTGAGTTTGGAAACCTTAATTTACTGCGGTCTGAAGTTCTTAAAGAATCTATGAACTTAACTTGTCATGCTCTCTCTCCCTACCTCTCTCTCTCTCTCTCTCTCTCTCTCTCTCTCTCACTCTCTCTATCTTTTCTCTTTCTCTCTCTCTTCTCTCCCTCGCCCTCTCTCACCCTCTCGCTCTCGCTCTCTCTCTCTCTCTCTATCACGCTCGCCCCCGTACAACCTCTCACACTCTTTCTATCCTTTACACACTCTCACCATCACTCTTTCTCTATGTCAATGCATGCTAGCAGAAAACATTGCCCATAAACATGGGTAAAAATTTTAGAAACTCTCCGTCGAATTAGACTACAGGACCAATGTCGAAACTCGTACCCAAAACTGACGACCATGTTTTTCAACAGCTCTTTGCAGCCGTTCCCCTCCAAATTCATCAAAATGCTTTTAGCCGTGAGTTCTCACGGAAAACGTGCGTGCCTTTGCCGGTTTTTCATTCGCCGTTGCTGACCACCCACGCAATTTGCAATCTCTGACCGAGGTCTTGGAGCCGAGACGGCGCTGAAAAATATGGGGGACTAGCGCGGGTTAAGGTACAGATTTCAAGGCAGGGAAGCTACGAGATTTGTCAAATTTGTCAAATTTCTTTCCGTGGCGGCATAGGACTTGTGAAAGCCCAATTTTTGAATGTTGACTTTGCTTGCTGAACTCCTTTTAGCCATTCCCCTTTGATGAAGTAGGACATTGTGTTTTGGGGGTAGTTCCCGGATCAACTAACCAGAAACCAATGCGGATTACGGTAGTCACACGGAATAGGGTGTGAAGGTGTTGATTTGGATGGCAGAATGGGTGTAAAATTTACTCTTATGACCTCATCGTGCGTATAGAGGATCGAAACTTTGTGAGAGTTAGGAAATTCGCATAATTTCGATACTTTCTCTCTCACTCTCGTGTTCGCTCTCTCTCACCGATTCTCACTCGCTCATTCTCACTCTCTCACACTCTTTCTCGCTCATTCTCATTCTCTCTGTCTCTCTACCTCTCTCTCTATCTCTTTCGCTCTCTCCCCTCTCTTTCGCTCTCTCCCCTCTCTCTCGCTCTCTCCCTCTCTCGCTCCTCGTCCTCTCGTCTGTTTTGATCCTTGACGATCCCCCGCAATCTCTTGCTCACTTTTTGGTCTTCCATCTCCTAAGTACACCTACGTCTTACCCAAAACCCCCAAAAATACCCCAAAGGAAGCCCCGTAGGCGTTCCCAAATTGGCCCCGGGCCAAGATTATTAATCTTGATTCCTTGACGAGACTAGATGATATCAATCTCCCATTGTAGGCCGTATTTTGGCCCGATGAGTACGTTTATTTACGTGGGTGCGTAGTGAAGAAGCCCTAGGGGAGTACCAGAGACCAAGCTGTGGAAAACTCTGGAAGGCAAAAGCTGATGTACCGAGGCTTTTTTAGCTGTTGATAGAAAACGCCGTGATGAAGCATAGGATGCAAGGAGTACTATTGCGTACTACGGAAGATGGGTTACCAAAATCAGGGAGCGGAAGATTCTGGAGTGGAGACAGAGAGAGAGGGGAAGAAAGAGAGGGAGAAAGAGAGAGAGAGAGGGAGAAAGAGGGAGAGAGAAAGGCAGAGGACGAGGTCGGGTTGAGGCCGTAGATCATAAACCATAGGCCCATGGATCAAATTTTTCATCATCCTCTATGATTCGCAACGCATTAGCTCCACCTATACAAAAACCCCCATTTCGGCTCCCCGACACTTGCGGAGCGGACACTTGCGGCGCGACATTTGCGGCGCGACACTTGCGGCGCGACATTTGCGGCGCGACACTTGCGGCGCGACACTTGCGGCCGACACTTGCGGCGCGGTCATTTGCAGGGCGACATGCGCGCGACACTGCGGCGCGACACTTGCGGCGCGGTCATTTGCGGCGCGACACTTGGGGCGCGACACTTGCCGACACTGCGCGCGTCACTTGCGGCGCGACATTTGCGGCGCGACACTTGCGGCGACACTGCGGCCAAACTTGCGGCGCGACCGCGGCCGACACTTGCGGCCGGTCATTTGCGGCCGCATTTGCGGCGCGACACTTGCGGCGCGACACTTGCGGCCGACACTTGCGGCGCGGTCATTTGCGGCGCGAACTGCGGCCGACATTTGCGGCCGACACTTGCACGCGGTCATTTGCGGCGCGACACTTGCGGCGCGACACTTGGGGCCCGGCACTTGCGGCGCGGTCATTTGCGGCGCGACACTTGCGGCGCGACACTTGCGGCCGACACTTTGCGGCGCAAACCTTGGGGCGGCATTTGCCGCGACACTTGCGGCACGACATTTGCGCGGCTTCGGCGCGACACTTGCGCCGACACTTGGGCGGCTGCGGCGCATTGCGGCGCGAACTTGCGCCGACACTTGCGGCGCAGTATTTATTATTTTAAAATGTTGTAAATTTGGCATTTCTTGCGGATTTTGTTTGTAATTGTTGTATTTGTGTTCAAAATAAGCAATTTAACGACCTGCAGTCGATGCCCTGAGGGCGTCAGGCAGGTGGGCCGTCGCTTCGGATGGGCTGCCGCTCACTCTTTAAATCAGGGCGCCTGGGCGCTCGCCTCAGGCGCCCGATTTAGAAACACTCGAGCTCACCCATCCGAAGCGACTAGCCCGGGTGGCACGAAGCTTTTTCTAGTCGCAGAGCGGAGGAAGTAGCAATTACCTTCCCACCAAATCGAGTGACTTCTGTCGCAAACCCGACTTCTTACAATTTTTTTAATACGAAATTCGGACGCAGCTTATAAAATAACACCTTGAACTATTTTTATATAGCTTATACTAAATAACCGCAAGGTCGCGCCGCAAGTGTCGGGCGCAGTTCGGCAAATGTCGCGCCGCAAGTTCGGGCCAGTGTCGCCCACAAATGTCGCCCCTCGCCCCAAGTGTCCGCGCCAAGTGTCGGGACCCATTTCCAGCCTCGTGCTTCCATTTGCACTGTTTAGCACGTTCTAGCGGGGGTGTACCTTGTACCCCAGCAATTTGTTTCAATCCCTTTCCAAGGTGCGAATTTGCGTAACGATCTGCTCACACCATTTCCATGTTGTAGTCTACAGTGCGCCCCTTGAGCCCAAAATTGGCGAGCGTCCAAAAACTTACAAAGCCTTTACTCTAGGTGAGCATTCTTAGAAAGTGTGTCTCATAAGATAGCTATTTTCTGGAGTATCGGGTATACAATCCTCGGAAAAGGCATAATTCGGCGAAGCACTCATGCCAATTTGATGGTTTTTGACGGTATGGATTGAAAAGGAGCCAGAAAAAGGGGTCCCACAACATTTTTATAGCTCAGAAAATATGCTTTATGGATAAAAGAGTAAATAAAAATTTTAAATATTGAGAAAAGAATAAACCCTTAAATGGTTTCAAGGGACCCAAAATTGAGAGAAAAGGCATCAAGTGTAGTTTAGTGAAAATTGGTCCGTCACAGATCATTTCGTATTTTTGGTACATACCGTAACGTAGGCATGAATGTGCGAAACGTGCAAAACCTCAATTTGTCACCAAATTGCGCCTTTTCCGAGTATTCTGTACCCGATACTTCTGAAAATACCCAGTTTCTGAGACAAAATTTCCAAGAACGCCCACCTAAATTAAAGGCTTTAACGGTTTTTGGCTGCACGCCAATTTTGGGCTCAGTGGGCGCACTTTAGACTACAACATCCCGGGATAAGTGTTCGCGGATATTTAGCCAAATCGGCACCTTTGAAAAGTATTGAGACAAATTACAGGGGATCAAGACACACCGACTCTTAAAAGGTGCCAATTTTTGAAACAGTGCAATTGGGGTTACGCGGGTGGAAATCGGGTTTTTTGCATATTCCAGAAGGCGGTAATTTGCAAGAAGTTCGAGCTCGAGAAGTACAGTAACCCGGTATTTGGCGCGTGTGGTTTGATGCGGGATAATGAACGGGTGTGAAATTGTGTGGGTGTAAATTTCCTGAAATTGGTGGCAAGGTTCCAAATTGTTTCTGGAAATCATGTACCTATCTTGCTGAATTTTGTCAAAAAGCTTGGGGTTTCGCGAAATTTTGATGGCTTGAAGTCGGCTTTTTTTTTCTAAAATAACTTTTTGTTTGGCTTAGATATTTTTATTTTCTTCTCCCCCCTTTTGTCCCCTCACTGTCTCGCTCACTCTCTCTAACTCTGTCTCTGGCTCTCTCCCTTTCTCTCTATCTCTCGCTCCCTCTTTCACTATCTCTCTCTGTCTCTGACTCTGTCTCTGTCTTTCCCTCACGGGTTTCTCTGCTTCTATTAATGCACCGATGAGCTACCATATCCTACCCAAATAGAAATCCGAAGATTCCAGACGACGCGTCTAGCCGTCGGCTGCGCTGAACGACTTTTAGCGGATTGGCGAGGAGGGGGTTTTGGGATTAGACTAGTGTGAAATCCGGATTAAACGAGCTCGGTGTACTTGGTCTTTGGTGGTCGGGATTATAGTAAGTCGGTTATTTCGATACCACTGATTCTTTTTTTACCGTAATTTTTGCATGAGAATTTATCACTTTGTAAATTTGAATACAATTTCCTTCAGCCTTTCTCTCCCTCTCTCTCTATCTCTCTCTTTCACCCTCTTGTCGCCCTCTCTCTCTCTCTCTCTCTCTCTCTCTCTCTCTTTTTCCTCCCTCCCTCCCTCCTTTCTCCTGCTTTCTTCCCTTAATTCCAAAACCATAGTATTCCCCCATTTTGCCCTTTTAGAGCTAATATCCTTCCACTAGAGTGAACACATCTGCGTCGTCTTCCTGACCTTTGAGCTTTTTTCGTATCCGGGACCCTCCGAAAAACTAACGAGTCTTTTAAACATGGGCGAGAAAGCGTGGGGTAGCGCCTTGGTTCAGCCTGAACGAGAAAGAGGGCGCTGGGCTACCGTATCTGGGTCTCTTTTTAAGCCCGTTTTTCTGGTGTCCCCAAAATAAGGGGGAGCCGAATTGAATGGCACTTTATTTTGGGATTTGCCGAGGAAGAGAGAGAGAGAGAGAGAGAGAGAGAGAGAGAGAGAGATCCAAACGAGAGCCTTAGGAACCACGCTTTCATTAAGAATCAGCTTTCGTCTAGTCAGTTCCCTTAAATTTCACGGAAAATTTATGATAATACCAAGTATTTCGAAAACTAGACTTTGCTATTTTTTTCTTTCGAACCTGATGCTCGACCTTGATCCTCATTCACAGATTGATCCGGAGATTTTTTCCGGATTATACGCCGGTTCTAGGATAAAACTTGAAGTCTGGATTTTCAAGGCTTCACGGGTCATTCATTTATCTCTCTCTCTCTCTCTCTCTCTCTCTCTCTTTCCCCCATCTGACCGATAAGTATAACGAAACAAGAATACCCCTCAGAAGCCCTAGTTCAGCCAAAAGCCCCAGCTTTTGACGCATTCCCTCGGGTTTCAAGGGGGATACGGTAGCTGGTAATTCTTCTTTTTGTCTGCTTACTTATAAAGATTAATTTTATTCGTATATGCGATTGTAGAATTTTGACCGCAAGCTCAAGGGGCAACGTAGCACTGCGGATTTAAAGTTAGAGCCCGAACCACGTGATTTTTTGAGCTGACTTGCAAGCCTCGAAAAAATCCCGATCCGGATTTTTCAGAAAATCACTGATCCGGATTTTCCGAGAATTACTGAACCGGATTGGCACGGTCTTCCGGAGCTGAATTTAGCTATATTTCAGCTATTTGCACTCGACTTCAAACTCCACCACCAGATACCTCTGCAAATTCCGGAAGATATTTGTTTCCGATTTCCGGATAATCTGGAGTGAACAGAAAAAGGTAAAGAAAACAAATCGTAGCAAAGTAATTAGATTCCGGGATCCGCAAAAATTACAACCTCGTGACAAAGAAAATCTCAGCAAAAATCCAAGTGCGATGTTTGATACGATTACCACTTGGAACGAGCCGAAATCCCGGCAATTCAAATGCCGACAAAATGAAAGGGGCATTTTTTTAACCCATCGAATCACATCTGCCCGAATTGCATCCCATCGAATTGCATCCCATCGAATTACATCCCATCGAAATTTCGACTCATCGAAAATTTCGACTCATCGAATTACGACTCATCGATACGGCTCATCGAAATTAGACTCAACGAAATTAGACTCATCGAATTAGATCATCAATTACGACTCATCGAATTGGCTCATCGAATTACGACTCACGAAATTCGACTCATCAATACGACTCATCGAAAATTACAACCCCCGAAATATCGGTTTTGTCAACCAAATTTTTCGTCCAAGCTAAATTTTTTTTTGAATAGGGATGCGTTTTTAAATGGTTTTAACTATTTTAAGCATAAAAACTATACAGATTTTTATTTATTAAAAATTTAATTTTAGGTCCAGAACGTTTTTCCAAGAAACTAAAAATTACCGGGGAAAAAAATTTTATTTTTTGAAAAATTGCTTATGACATTTCTTTGGGGTAACGATGTTTCATGAGTCGTAATTTTATGAGTTAATTTGTGTAATTGAAGTCGTAATCGATGGGGGAATTTTGATGGGGGTTAAATTTTGACTCAATTGGGGTGATGCAAATTGATGGGTTATACAAATCAATGAAACTTCATTGCCTTTTCATATTTTAATTTACTTTTGACATTTCGCTTGTGACTTTTACCATCGAATAAAAGTTTTGCTTCGGGATTTTTTAAAATTTTGGTGTTTGAATTGTTTCTTTTCATTTTCCGACGTCGTACTCGCCTAAGTTAAATTTTGAGATGTCAGCGTCGGGATTTCCCGATTTTTAATTGTTAGTTCGTGTTCCTTGGTTTTGACATTTTTCCCCTTGTCGAAAATTTAAGTTTTCAGAATTGGTTTATATTTTTTTGGGATTTGCCTGTTGGTAGGGGTCAGTAATTGAAAACAGTTTTTCCAAATTTTAAAAATTTTCCAGTGCCCCAAACAAAAAAAAATGATTCAGACCACCTTAAAAATATAAATTTATGGGTTTAAAGCATTTTGCCCCCATAATTTTGGTTTTTTTTTGAGGGGGGTGGCGAAATTAGGCCAAAACTCCAAAAAAACCTGGGGAATTTTTCTTTTGCCCCGGGCAAAGGGATTTACAGGGTATCCCTATCAGGGGCCTTTTTTTAAGTTTTTGGACCTATGCCTACCTAGCTTTGGCCTAGATCCCCACATGTTGTTTTGGCATTCCGATCTTGGACTGGGGGTTTTTTTTTTTTCATATCCCAAAAAAATTTTTTAAAGGGGGAAATACGAAAAACCAAAAAAAGGAAAAAAAAAAACATGATTTGGAAATTCTTTAAAGTTAATCAGCACGGGCTGACAAAATGGTTGAAGGAAAAAAAACCCCGGCCACAGGGTACAAGAAGCCTGTAAATTTCCCAAAAAATTTAAACGAGCTCAGAAGACGTCCCTCTCTCCCCTTGCTCTCGCCCTCTTCCCCCTTTTTGCTCTCTCTCTCCCCCCTCTCTTTCCCCCCTCTTTTTCTTTTTCCCTTGCCTCATCTCTCTTCTACCAAAATTCCAGTTTCTAGTTTTCAAAAAATTTTAATTTTTTCCCCGTCCCTGGGGCCAATTTCAAATTCCACCCACCCTGCCACCCGAATTTTTTTTATTATGGGTTTTTTATTAGCCCCCCAACCGGCCCCCCCAAAGACGTTAAAAAACCGCGAAAAAAACTGTAGTCAAAAGCAATAAGTAATAGCACAATGTGTTCACATTTTTGGCCCCCTTCCCCCGTTCTTCACCAACGTTTTCGAAAATTAAAATTTTAAAGGAAAAGCCGCCTTTTTTTTTCCTTAAAACCCCAAATTTAACCCCAGGGGGGGACGCGTTTTGGGTTTCCCGGCCGGGCAGGGGGAAAAGGGGCTTTTTTTGTTGTATCAACGACCACCCCCCCCGGGGTCTGCCACTTTGAATTTCTAAGCCAAAAAAGGTGGTGGACGGATTTTTTGACTACAGATTTTTTTAAAACGAAAAACAGATTCATATGAATCACGCATGGGAAAATTTGTTCCCAATCTTAGCGAAAACGACACGTACCCCCAGCGCGCCCCAAACCCACCACGACCCCCGCCGCAACGCACATACACGCAAAAGGATACGGGGACGAAAAACACCAAACACCCACGCACCAAAAGGGCCCCGGCGCACACGCAAAGCACAAAAAGCACATACACCAATTCGGGAAATTTTACGCACAGAAAAACCCCCACGCCACCCCCCCCACACGACCCCACGCACCCGCGCACCCCGCCCCGGCAGAGGGAAAGATCCGGGGGTACACGTTTTACAGACAGACCGATTTCCTAATTTAATCTCTTTAAAAACCCAAGGCTGTTTTTGGGGGTTAAAAGGGGTTAAAAAGAGATAAAGGGGTTCGTTTCATTTCGGAAATCCCGGGGCTTTCCGCAAATTTAAAGAAGGACGTAATACCTTTTAAACTTAAAATTCTTTTTAAAAACCCAATTTTGGGTCTGGATAGTTTTTGATTTTTTGGTTTCCTTTCATCATTCTGGTCCCCCAAAAACCCCCATGCGGCCCCAGAATCCAGGGGCTAGGGGTTTCAATGCTGGGTGATGTCGCCCCACCTTCGGGGTTTTTTTAGCTCAACTCAAGATTAACGATTCCCATTCCCTGCCGAATTTTTTGCCGATTGGTGTGCCGTTTCCCTATAAATTTTCCTTCCAATTTTCCATCCAATTTTTCCTTAAAAATTCCTTTTGTTTTTTGGCCAATTTTACCATGCCTTTTACGATCCGACACCATGCCAATCTTCCATACCAATTTTGATAACAGTATTTCCCCCCCTTTTTTTTTTTTTTTTCAAATATTTGGCCCCCAAAAAAAAAGTTGCCTAAACCCCAAAAAATGGGAGATCAGGTCTCGTAGGGCAGCAGATTTTTCCCCACCGCAAATCCCAGTGATCATTATTAACATTAGAGAGCCCAGGTAGGGGTAGAAAAATTCGGTTAGGAAATTGTAGGGAAAACGGCATATAAAAAATTTGGGATGGGGAAATCGGGATAAAAAATTCGGGATAGTTTTGGGATAGAAAAATTTGGGGATAATGAAAATCGGGATAGGGAAAAAATTTGGCAACAATAACGGCATCTGTATATCCACGCAAAATGGCCGAATATTTCCCAAATTAACCCCCTGACGATGTAAATCAGTTTTTTCCCAAAATTTCGGACAAGGGATTTTTGGGCACTCCAAAACTTTTTTGGGGGTACTGCACCAAAGCCCCCCTGGCTTGGGGTTACGGGGTTTGATTTTTGGGGGAAAAGACGGAACACATTTTTGCGGTGGGCCGATTAGTCTTTGACAACCCCTTTTTTGGTCACAATAGGGGGCGGTAGAGGAGAGGGGCTGATAGACCAATTCAAGGGGGCGCTACAATGACGTTTTTTAATTGGGGTTATCAGGTTTTCCCCCATCCGTTTCGTTTGAGTCATTCCCCTTTTCCACAACACCAAGTCAAGTATCGGGGCAGAACGAGGGCTAAAGAATCTTTTGGAATTTGGCCGATACGATCGGCGCCCCTTTAATTATTCAGATCCCAAGCCAGAGATCTTCGGGGGGGTTCCCAAAAGGCATTTTTTTCCAAGACCTGCCGGTTTGAATTTTATTTGGGGTTTACCGGGCAAATTAAAAACTTTTAAAGGGGGATCATAGTTTTCCCCCTTTTTTCAATTTGTTCTACTTTTTTTGTCAATCTATCTCTCAATTTTCGGGGGGGGGAAGGCGTTTTTTAACCACGAGGCCAAAGGAAGGGACCCCCTCGGGGGTTTTTTTTGAATTTTGTTTTGAATTTTCCAAAATTTTTTAGATTTCTTTCGATTTTACGGTTGTCTTTTTAAATCGGAGAACCAAAAAAAAGACAAGGAGGAAGTCGCTGTTTCCGGGGAAAGGATTCTAGAAATCAAGGAAATTTTTTAAAAAAAACTGAAGATATCTGGTGATAGGCCCCCAGATCCTGCAAATTATCACCCTTTTTTCTGGGTTTTATTCACCAAATCCAGAATCCTTTTTCCCCCCAGGCCACCTCCTGGGGGCGACCGGGGGTTTTTGCAAATTTCAAAACAATCCTTTCTCCCCCCTTTTCCCTCTCTCCTCTCTCTGTCCCTTTTTCCCTTCATTCAAAAAAACAAGGCTTTTTTACAGGCACAGTGAATGAACCAGGGGAAGGCTGGGCAATTGATCCCA